>CM037790.1:46938110-46988110 GCA_021229015.1 Solen grandis | reverse complement strand
ATTTGAATGAAAGGTGGTGGAGTAACCGGGGTTCGACTGTATATATATATATATTCGAAACAATTTTATATATTAATATTGAACCACTTTTCTTCCACTCGTTCCTTATGACATGAACAATTAAGGAATATAGTGGTTAAGGATTAAACACCAATCTTACTCAGGTGAGCGACACTCACTCAGCCCCTCACCGCGTGGGTTCGAATCCCGGCAGGGTCATTCGGATTTTCATATGAGGAAGCCTTCCAGCTGGCTTGCGGTAGGTCGGTGGTTCTACCCGGATGCCTCCGTGCATTCGGGGTCTTCCTCCACCTGTTATCAGCTGGACGTCGCTATATGACTGAAATACTGTCGAAGCGACGGTAAACTCAAATAGTCAAGTCAGGTGAGCGACACGGGGCTAAATGACAGGTGATATCCGCCAGTTATTTTTTTATTAAGATTTTAATACTTTTTGATTATAAGCAATTCAAAAAAAAAATGCTTAATAAAATCTTTAAGTTAATTCTTAAAAATCACTTTAACGTGCGAGTTTCTGATTCCCCTACTATTTTTAAAAGTTTCAGCTTTAGAATAAATTTTCGTTTATTTCAAAGTCTTAAATATAGAATTTAAAATGTAGTTTTCACGGGCTTATTCCCTAAACTTAATATCATTTAAGAATTAAAACGTTCGTTTTAATTGGAAAGTTCTAAATATTTTCAATTTTAAAAAGGAAAAAAAAACAGACATAAATAAAGGTGTATTTTTAAGTAATAATTTATTCAAAATGTAATAAGCATTTTTGTTGTAGTTTTATTTTTTTTTTTTTTTTTTTTTTTTTTTTTTTAAAAACCATTAACTTAGCTTATAAAAGAGGTGATGCAAAATATGTTGACTATTTTTCATTGTAGACTTAACGGATGCAAGGGAGAATATCCAAATACGAATTAGCTATTTATACGGATAGAGTTATTTTCCCCTATCGTGAAATCCACAGGAGGATGACGCACTCAGTATGAAGGCGTTTACCAGGTGGGGTGAAGAATCAAAGTAACAATCATTGTTTGTTTGCGTTTAACGTGTCACATTTTCAGGACCACCTCCCCCTTCACATTGTCTCAGTGGATGACAACACTTTAGGCTGAATAAACCAAGTTGTCATTTTCAATTTGGCTTCATAATGATTTTACTTTATTAAGTATCTACTTCATTATGATGAGGCTTTTCAAAGTTGACATATTTCGGCATCAAAATTTATCTTTAAGGAGTTTGGGTCACACTCCGGGGTCTGCACATAATACCTTAATTGGTGAAAGATGGACCTTCATTAAACTTGAAACAACAATCCAATTCTTTGCCCTGACCTTTACAGCTGTCAGTGTATTTTGCAGATGTTGTGTTGATATTCAAAAGAAAAAGGACTTGGCAATTAGCAGTCTTTATTTCCGGTTTGACCGTCTTTGAACCCTGTATCAAAAGCGGGCTCTGAAAGACAACGCACGACATCCAGGAATTCTGATACACTGAGGTGGAAAAGGTGACCGAAATACCAATTTGACATTCATAGACCTTTGAAATTATGATTTATCAATAATTGTTTGAAGTATATGAAATGAAAATAATTAATTATGGTTTCTGTGACAGGTGCATATAACAGAAATCAAAGGTCTTGTTGTTAGACTGTCGGCATTCTTCATGAGCTGGAAAACAAAAGCATACCTTACATTAAATAACTTATCAAAACGTCAGATGGTCGCTTCGCATGCGTTGTATACCATTAAAATTGATAAAGAAATAAAATGCTTAAAGCAGTTTTCCCTCTGAATCGATGAAAAATTTGCTTTTCGCGTTAGCTTAAAATGACGTCATATATCACGTGGTATGGCCACACTGCGTATTGTCCTCCCCCGCACGTGCGAATCCTATTTACTGTGAAATTCTTAATTCTAATGGGGCATTTATTTTCGTTGATTTCGTGTTTTTTTTTTAACCACTAATATTAACCCTCACGAAAAAAGGCTCAATGAGGAAACATTGAATATTCATGAACATGAGTCCATGAATAAATTAACCCTTGAAATTCCCTTTGGTAATTTTCCGCGAAATTTAATGTCAACGAAATATAATGATTTTACAGTAGTCCAATATAGTTTATTGTTCTTCTTTTAAACAGCATAGTCATAACACATTTTTGGCTGATTCGTTTTATCGTGACAAAAATATGCAGAGAATTTCTGTGAACTCGAATTATTTTAGTATCTTTAGTATCTAATAACGGCATGTTTATGGACTTACTATTATAATTATCAAAGACTATGCAAAAAATGTGATAGGTATATTTATGAGCGTGCACGTTTTGAGAAAGAGGCACATACTGTGAGTTGACACGCTTAGAAAAACAAGAGTAAACATAATGTTTTGTAGTTATTTGTTCAACTTCGTGAACAATGTTTTGCTTTGTGTTGTCTCGACCTTTAGGTAAAATGTATGTAGCATATATTAAAGTGATCAAAGACATTCTGTCGGTATGTCTATATACACACAGTTGTTACATTGTATTAAAATTCACATGCTGAGATGGAAGATAACATTATGTAGTAGTAGTAGTAGTATTTTATTTCAAGTAACGTAAACATATACGATGTTTCTTGTTACATATCATAATATATACAATACAAAGAAAAACAAGTGAATATAAATCAACAAATATATGACTTTGACAACACATGAAGGTAGTAATCCCCCCCACACACACACACACAAGGTGCACGTTGTAAAAGTAAGAGATTGAATTAGGTACATATCCTCAAAAGATGTATACTTTTAACACACGTCAACAAATAACATGTCATTGTACATATCTTATTATTGTTCATGGAATGTTATACAATTTAGATAAGTGTGGTATATATAATCATTATTGAGTTTGATTTATTATATTTCTACGAAAAGAATATGCTTGATAAATAGAAATGCACAATTTCCTGATTTTTAGTATGATTTCCGTTTTCATTAGCTCAGTAAATTTGTATACACTAGGTTTTACGTAATAATAAAACATGTACGTTAGCCAGACAAGAGAGAAAAATATTAATGAAGATTTTATAATAGAGGATGTGACAAATTTATATCTACAACTGGATTTCTTCATCTGTCCTGCGTATTCATCAAGTCAGCTGAGGAACAATTTTGAATTACAGGAAAGTATATGCGGCGGTGTTACCCAAAGAAAAGTTCGAACAGTTGAAAATCAGAACGCAAATGACGCCATATTAAGATTAATTTTAGGGTTATTTTAGCTTTATGTGTTTTATTAGACCATCTTTTTTTTTTTTTTTTTTTTTTCAAAGTTTTACGCAAATAGTGGCGTATAGGTGGCACTGTGCGTGCGTATGCCTGGAAAAGCGCCTGTAGGTACAAGAACAAACGTGGTCAAACTGAGACTTCTTTTCTTGTAACGAAGCTGACCTTGGGAATTGTTTAACCGTTTACCTATGAATATTCGAGTACATAGTCATGACTTTTTTTAATATTAAGTGAATGAAATTAAATGGTATATGAAATTGTGAATTTGCATTGCTATGCCGCATAGGCTATGTAGAAACTGAGCTACAATATTATACAAGAAAATAGAAGAGACCCTAGAAGGTGCTGTTTGTTTTAGGTTTGCTGTGTTTGCCACTGCGTCAGAATATGCCTTTATTAGGGTTTATATAGGTTCAGTGATGTATGAGATCAAATTCTATCTGAAGTGCATCCAAAAACGTTCTTCCGAGGTAGGTCAAGCTACAATGGACAATTTCACCAAAGAATCGGCGATGCTCGTTATAATTTGCTGATTTAAATTGAACAATCAGTGACTGGGGAAAAATGTAAAATGTATATTTATTTCTCATTGAACAATGTGTGGAATTTTACACCAGCGTGTAGATATGGTGTTCTGTAAGAGCTCATTGATTTACGTCAAATTTCGGAGTGATTTGGTCTATAACTATTACCTGTATTCAAAATGTATTGACATGCATGACAACATATCATTTTCAACATGTAAAAAAATCATAATGCAAGCCTTCTCAGCAGAATGTTTTGCCTATCAGAAAAGTTGTTATCAGTTTCTTCCGCTATAGTTAAAGTTTTCAAGTTTTATTGTCAAATTCCGTCATTCATAACTTGGATGCAATGTTAATTTAATTGAGCATTATCTATATAATCTATCAAATCACTTAATACTTTTTATCAATATCAGAGAAGACTTATAAGTATTTCTGAGAAAAAAAAATCAAAATACAAATCATACTAAAGAAATAAAATGAATACGCGTAGGCAGTCGACCTTACCTATGTAGGACCATAGCTGCTTCCCTCCACTGGGTGGGAATGTGCTCATCTTCTCAACCAAACCGTTCACCCCAAGATACATGTGATCAGCAATCTCCAGTTTCGTGGTTCCTAAAGTTATATTAAGATTGGCACTGATTCCCCAAGACGTGTAACCTTGATCGGTCTCTATATCGTGATCGATGTTCGTTGTTAATTCAGATTACATAATAACATGGGTTGGACTTACTTTTACAAGCGTATCTGGCATTATTTCAATCTGTTTAGATACTCATGGTAATCATTCTACCATTAGATAATGATCATGATCCATCAAGTGATCATTGGAATTTTATAATAAATGCAATCCTCTATAGACTTAGACAAAACAGCCTATAACTCAAAGTCAATGGATGCTTGCAATTAGGCATTTGGTGGACTATGATTATGATTTAATGCTAGATGGATTACCATAAGTTAAAAAAAATAGCTGTCATATGTACCGATAACCCAATATAACGCGTCTGCATGTTGACTGTAGTGTGTATAAAATCTTGATATACCAACTGTATTAGATTAGTTGGTACGAATAGTAATTATGCAACACTCAGTCTGGAGGCATTCGGTTTCTATCAAGACGCTAACGTTATATTCTAAAATCCATGGAATTGGTCACAAGACGCGCGAAGAGAAGCGCTGCGATGAATTTGTACAGTTAATTATAATTTCGTACAATTATTTTTACATAATTACAATTAACCAGTGCTGTAACTACCATTATATGCTGAGCGCCAAGCAAGAGAGCTATAACAGTACCATTTTTACGACTTTGGTATGTCGCGGTCGGGAATCGAACCAACGACCTCCCGCTCGAGAGGCGGACGCTCTAACCACTCGCTCACCGGGGACGGTGTCAAAGTAGTTCACCGATACCCGCCCCCCGCAACTGCGCTCAACTGACCTATAAATTATTCTTTCCTTTGATACGTGTAAGCTATAGATATCTCAACCTAATGCACTCTGTCTTTATCTAGCTGAGCATTTAACATGCTTCGTAACTTGGTTGCATGGATACTTGGCTGCGATATGGAGTCCCTCTGGATCTAGGGTATCTTTTTACGAAATTCTCAGTGCGTGCTAGTAAAGTAATGAAGTAATATAAAGACCACCTCGATATAAAGGCCACCTCAGTATAAAGACCTCCTCAGTATAAGACCAGCTCACTATAAAAGGCAACCTCACTATAAAGACCACCTCGATATAAAGGCCACCTCAGTATAAAGACCACCTCAGTATAAGACCAGCTCACTATAAAAGGCAACCTCACTATAAAGTCGCCAGCTTACTTGCGGTAGACGGTGGTTCTACCCGGATGCCTCCGTGCATTCAGGGTCTTCCTCCACCTGTATTTAGCTGGACGTCACTATATGACTGAAATACTGTCGAAGCGAATGTAAACTCAATTAGTCAAATCAAGTCACAATAAAGTCAATATGAAGACCATCACACTATAAAGACCATCTCACTATAAAGACCACCTCAATAAAAAGACCACATCAATATAGAGACCACTAATTGCAGGACCCTGTTCCCGTCTATTCTGCTCAACTTGACTCAATAATCAGACCATCTCATTATAACGACCACCCGACTGGTCGTGTTATTGAGGTTTTACTGTACATAATGACGCCTAGCTACGTGCTACGTAAAGGAAGGAAGGAATCATTGTTTACATTTTGCATTGGCGAGTATTCCCGAAGACGGTCCTTAATCGGAAGTAATTTGAATTCGAAATACTGTCACCAAATCACTATTTCTTACTTGCTACGTCATCAATTTATGCACTCGTTATTTATCAACGGAGACATACTATGGAAAACGTCAGAAAATTGACGAAAATGCGCGGAATATGCAAATAAGTTATTTTGTAAACAATAGCATGATCTTAAGTAAAGGATCCTTTCTTATTTATGCTTCTCAGTAGAATGTTGTCATCATTGAGTATGTACAGACTGCATTTCTTCACAAATCAGTAACACACAGTTTGCTCTTCTGTCAAAAATATCCACTGATTTGAAAGAATAATGGGACTCTAAATTGCGGTTAGTTTCGCAATTCTTGTTGCGTTACTGGATATTAACATTTGCATGGTTGAACAGGTTTTGATTTCTATTATATAAGTATAAACGCGTGCGGTAGGTGCATCATATTCAAAGATGTTAGAGTTATTAGAATTTTTCCGAGGAAGGTATGAATCTAAGTGAATCAGGAGTAGTATCCCTTGTATTACATATAGAGATTTACGACCCACCTTTCGTGCTAAACGTCTTTGGTTTTGATTGGTTGACTATACGCGAAATATTGATCTTATACTTGTTTGTTGAAAGATATCAAAACCGGACAAGTAATTTTCGCTGACATTAAACGATATGTTTTTCATTTATTGCATTTTTTTTCTAATCATTATTGATCTATATTGTATTAAGTAGATATGCTTTATATTTTCAGTATCTGTATATCTTTTTTGCTGTTGGTGTATTTTGTGAAATCTACATCCATTTTTTGTTATAAAATTGAATGATATTAAATTAGCTAGACCTTGCTTGTGTGAATAATGTATGAATTTGTATATTATTTCATATTATAATAGAAAAGTTGAACAATGGTAGATTGAATTTGTGTTTAAAGGAAACTCAAGCCATAATCGATCAAACTTGTTGTATTTAACATTTTTTTAAAGCCAAATGAGTAAATTCACTTATTTATTAATTTGTATGTGTGTATATGAGCCTTAAATGTATGAATATTGATATGTTTACAATGTAACCTTTGTTAATTCGTGCTTAATGTCACAGAAGTCTTTGACTTTCTTCATTAAAAAAAATATATCATATACTGAAACTTTTATTACAACATTAATTGCACCTTCTTTACTACACGAACAGTCTTTGCAGGCGATTATTATACGTGAAAAAAAAGTCGTCATAATCCGCAAAAATCAATACTCCGCGGAAAATAGGAAATTAATGATTATAAAGAGTTATCAAGCTTGTATACCGTAATCAATGTATCGATGACCCCAGGCGATAACATCTATGTCCTATATCCAGGTCAAGTTTGAATGATGAGGTGAATTGGAGGTCAACGTCATAATGTAAGCATATTAGTTAAAGTGATGAAACATAGCGTATTAAAATTCTATTTAAGCATAAGTGTAGATCTGCCCTGCGTTCAGTTAGACATAATATTCGCTACCGTTATGTACGCTCAATCTGTTACGATTAAACGGGGGCGCAAACGCTAACGTTAGGGACTTTTAATGGTAACTGAACGCAGAACTGTTCTAAATCACGAATCAGTTTCAAATTTGATTGCCCTCACTTTATTATTCACGTTAAATGTTCACTCACTCACCACTCACACACTCACTCACTCACTCACTCACTCACTCACTCACTCACTCACTCACTCACTCACTCACTCACTCACTCACTCACTCACTCACTCACTCACTCACTCACTCACTCACTCACTCACTCACTCACTCACTCACTCACACACCACTCACTCACTCACTCACTCACTCACTCACTCACTCACTCACTCACTCACTCACTCACTCACTCACTCACTCAAACATCCATTCACTCTCTTCCTCACTCACGCTACATCTTCTCACTCATTTGCTGAAGTCTTCAAATAACTGAATGCTCTCGGTTGGATGATACACCCAACAAACTCACTCACTCACTCACTCACTCACTCACTCACTCACTCACTCACTCACTCACTCACTCACTCACTCACTCACTCACTCACTCACTCACTCACTCACTCACTCACTCACTCACTCACTCACTCACTCACTCACTCACTCACTCACTCACTCACTCACTCACTCACTCACTCACTCACTCACATCACTCACACTCACTCACTCACTCCACTCACTCACTCACTCACCTCACTCACTCACTCACTCACTCACTCACTCACTCACTCACTCACTCACTCACTCACTCACTCACTCACTCACTCACTCACTCACTCACTCACTCACTCACTCACTCACTCACTCACTCACTCACTCACTCACTCACTCACTCACTCACTCACTCACTCACTCACTCACTCACTCACTCACTCACTCACTCACTCACTCACTCACTCACTCACTCACTCACTCACTCACTCACTCACTCACTCACTCACTCACTCACTCACTCACTCACTCACTCACTCACTCACTCACTCACTCAATCAATCAATCAATCAATCAATCAATCAATACATCAGTACATCAATCAATCAATACATCAATCAATCAATGTTCGGATTCCCGCTAAGCATCTAGGTCGAGCATTATACGGATATCGGTAAAATATACAGCGGTAAAAAGTCCTACATTTAACCTTTTTTATATTCATATAACGTCTGACTGGTCAATGCTTCGGTCACTTCATTTGAAAGGTTACTTATAGTTCATATCTTCTATTTTTAAACCATATTCAAAAAACACCTCACTAACCGAAGCAGGGGACAGGCCAGATCTCAGTTAAATAAAATGCATTTTAAGCATATAAACATTCCTATATGAAAACACATTTCTCACTGTTTATGCCTTTAAATCAAACATACCTGGCCTAGCTGAAAGGTAAACTAATAGCAGACACATCATACGGATCGATTTTGTTTCTGCGAGCCTGGTGAGGACATTAACATGCTTAGAGAATGTATTTTAGATCATAAAATGGTTTGACATACAATTGTGTATAAATGAGCACGTGACATGAGGATGTAGTGATCTAGTTGAGGACATGAGTAGAGAGATTAAATACTTGAGAATACGGAAATTTGTGAGTCGCCTATCTTATACAACGGTATTGTATGTGTTAAGTTTTAAGTCATGGGTTTACAAACAGAGGTAGATATTTGTGGTCCAGAAGCACCCGGCAGTGTTTCAGACAATATCAACCTAGATGAAGAAATTATAAGATACAACGACGCCGGAATTTCTAGCAATTCTTCTACGTGTTCTGATGTAACAAATGATAGAGATCAATGTAGGATAGGAGTGACGGATACGACAGAGTTCGACACGAAAACTGATGATGAAAATACGGAAAATTCGAATTCTGCAATAAACGAACATACGGAAGTTTCGAACCCAGTTCCTATTGACAGGGGATGGGCGTGGATGGTTTTACTAGGTAAAATTTACTATTTGTTAATAGTGTCTATCTTGTTTAAGTTAATAGACTCTCGTCTTATGTAGTTGCAGGGAATGTCTTGACACATTATCCCCATTCTTGACACATTTCTTGGCACATTATCCCCTTTCTTGACACATTATCCCTGACATATTACTTGACACATTATCCCCTTTCTTGACACATTATCCCCTTTCTCGACACAATTAATGACATATTATCCCCTGACACCATTATCCTCTTTCTTGACACATTATCCCCGACATATTAAGTGACATTATCCCCTTTCTTGACACATTATCCCCGACATATTAAGTGACATTATCCCCTCTCTTGACACATTATCCCCTTTCTTGACACATTATCCCCGATCTTGACATTATCCCCTTTCTTGACACATTATCCCCTTTCCTTCCCTTTCTTTAAACATTATCCCCTTTCTTCCTTTTCTTGAAACATTATCCCCCGACACATTAAATGACAATATCCCTTTCTTGACACATTATCCCCTTTCTTCCCTTTCTTGAAACATAATCCCCTTTCTTGACACATTATCCCCTTTCTTCCCTTTCTTGAAACATAATCCTTTCTTGACACATTATCACCTTTCTCCCTTTCTTGAAACATTATCACCTTTCTTGACACATTTTCTTCATATATCACATAACCCTTTGCCATTTATCCCTTGTATATTCGATTCAGATATCGTTCATTACACATTACCAACCGTCGACCATATTTTCTGGCTTTCAATGGACGTTATATGTTTCCATTGTGAAAAAAAGATGACGAAACAACTGTCCTTTGACAGCGATTATGATTTATTCAATCTATCATCTTCAGTTTGCATATCTTTGTTTTATTTCTCCCATACTCATATTTCGTACACTCGACTGAGTTTCATGTGTACAATATGTTCATTCCTTTTTTACAGTTTGTCCTACTTGATCGTCCATTGAATTGCTTGTATTTCGTTCAAAATTCAAAAATTATGTATTGCATAAAATGGACCGAAATATCTTGATATGGAGACCTACGTGACCAAAGACCAATTGTGGCGGCGGCGAGTGATTGCATCATGTTTTGTTAACTAAAAATAGATGTACAAGTTACAAGTATTTGTTTCTCCCTCTCAGCTTGATTGTTAAGACATTTTTAACATGTTAAGTTTTGAACTTTGACCTTTCATTTTATTAAGATGAGCACGAGGAAACATTCGTTCCCACGAAGCGGAATTCAATCTTACCAACATCCTCTTCAGTTTTGAGTCATACACTTTTAACAATTAACACTTGTGCTGCGAAAACAATGTGTATACATCCACTTTAAAGGGAACCGCATCTCTACCGATAGATGTTTGTCAATGAATTGTATATAATATATTGTTCTTGATTTTTTTCCCCAAGATTAGAACTAGGCATTTTTTTTCCTTTTTAATTTATTTTATGTTCAGTGTGATTGCTTTCCAGAGATTTCTGTGACACTCAATATATGGCAGAAAAGTTCTGTTTTGTAATTTGTTTATTTGTTGGGTTTAACGTCCCACTGACAGTATTTCAAGTCTTATTAAACAAAGATTGGCAACAAGTCTAAATCTCACAAAAGCAAGTAACAAATTGTCCAATTTCCGGAAAGTCACGTTTTCAAAAATCTTATTTATTGAGGATGTCTGAGAAAGATATGTGAAAGCAAAATGTACCTCACAATAGAACATTACAATACCAACAAAATGTTTCCTTACGTATTAAATGTCTTAGAATAAGTCGAGAAATAAAATGTCTGTAAAATAGAGAAGTACCTGCATGATGATAACCACTGGCGGACCTCTATTTCACAGCTTTAAATTAAAAACAAGAGGCCCAAGGGCCATAAACGCTCACCAGTGTAAATCAGCATATTCAAGATGATTTTTTCTATAAGGAAATCAAATGACAAACCAGACATCAACTTCATTTTAGCAATCATAGCAGACATTCATGAAATCAATCCTGACCATTAATTTCATGGAAGTAAAATTCTGAAATTTATTAATTGAAGATAATATAATATATTGTATTATCAGTTGCAGTTACACGATGTGATAGTTTGAAAGACTAAAATGCGGATCATTTAACGGTCTTTTATTTTATTTTTTTATTATTTTTTTTATTTTTTTTTAGGGGGGGGGGGGGGGAATTTTCACCTACTGTTGAGGAAAAATATATACTTTTACGGATGGGAATGGGACCAAATTTCGGCCCCATATTGGCCTTTGCACAGAAGAAGAATTTTGATGTTTTCTATAAAGAGTATATAAGGGAATTAGCCAACCCCCTAGGGGCCTCATTTTTCAAGGGATCAACTTTATTTTAGCAATTATGGTAAACATTCATGAGGTGACTATTTGTGCCAAAGGAAAATAAATTCTGACCATTTGTTTCAGAGGAGATGATTTTAAAAGTTTTCAATTATTTTTTCTATTTGTTGCCATGGCAACCAGAGTTCTTCATGGATCAACTGTATTTGAGCAATTTTTGTAGCGGCCCACCCAAGGATCATACATGCCAAGTTTTATCAAATTCTGTCCAGCGGTTTCAGAGGAGATGATTTTCAAAGTTTTCAATTATTTTTTCTATTTGTTGCCATGGCAACCAGAGTTCTTCATGGATCAACTTTATTTGAGCAATTTTTGTAGAGGCCCACCCAAGGATCATACATGCCAAGTTTTATCAAATTCTGTCCAGCGGTTTCAGAGGAGATGTCTTTTAAAGCAAATTGTTGACGACGGACGACGGACGAAAGACGACGGACGACGACCATGGATCAACTTTATTTGAGCAATTTTTGTAGAGGCCCACCCAAGGATCATACATGCCAAGTTTTATCAAATTCTGTCCAGCGGTTTCAGAGGAGATGTCTTTTAAAGCAAATTGTTGACGACGGACGACGGACGACAGACGACGGACGACGACGGACGACGGACGAAGGGTGATCCCAATAGCTCACCCTGAGCACTTCGTGCTCTGGTGAGCTAAAAATCGCGAGGGAATTCCCCGGATCCTCAGTCCAACTGGAACTCACCCTTCTAAAGCAGCAAACCGCTTGCATTGTCACTGCCTACATTCTTTTTTAAATATTTTAATATAGCGCATCCCACCTCCTGAATCCGGCCCTAATAACTACTATACCGGTTGACTCTAAATAATCAAAGCGCTGAAGGCACTGAAGTTTTGTGTGTCTCAAATGAAAGAGTGCTAAAGTTGGTGTGACTGACGTCACACACAACTAATAATTAAAAAGACTGTTTAAACTTAAAATAATTCCTTGTAGTAGAGAAATGATAATTTTATAACATGGTTACATTTTTCATACTTTCTTTTTGAAAGTTTGCATTATTCAATGATCTGATGTGTGATAAAACAATATTTCCACTGGCATTTACAGGAATTTACAGTATTTGAATAATTCGGATTTCACTAAGACAATAGAAGTCTACGTTCGCTTCGGTCTTCAATTTCTTTAGAAAATTTGAAATAGATTCTATTCTTTACACTGTCAACACAAGTAAATAAACAATGCAGATATTTAGAGGAAATAAACATGTATCAAAATGATTAAATACTTGAACATTTTCTTTCATCGCCCACAATTTTTTTGCGTTTTCATAGGTTGAAATGAGGTCACGTGGTTAGCCTATATATGTCTATGTATGGTCATTAGACAACCATGTTGTCTGGAGATGCAGAAGAGCTAAATACATCTTTAAAATGAAGACATTTATAAATAGAGAACTAGGAAAGTGGTCGAAGAAACAAATCTGTTCTGTTTTGACTGAGTTATAAAATTCATTATAAATACCAAATCGCTATTAAAACCACTTTTCTCTGGAACCGATGGTTGTCTTTATAGCAAAGTTTATTGCCTTTTTTATATCAGGTCCAATTTATTTGCCTTTAGATGTAGGTTTAGTATCCAGTAATTAATCAATTAAGTATTTTCATAAACCATAAACACTACAAGAATGGAACAGAACAAAACATTTTTTTTTATCCAAGAACCCTTTGTTCCATTTGTAACATGGGTATCGTGTTAAAACATTAAGAGAGAGAGAGAAATCAGACCATTAATTATCAAAGGTAGACAGGCAGATATCTATAAGAAAGAGAGAGAGAACATAGAAAGAGAGGAGGACTAAACATGCCGGACTAAACGGATGTAGAGGGTGAGCAAGATTCATGCATTGCAAGTATAATTTACTGAGAAGTACCCGCGTACTCGTATATTTACAAATTGACAATGTTCGAAAGCGAAAGGTGTCAAGTACATTTTAAAATGCAAGTCATATTATAAACTACTTTAACTCATAAACCCAACAGCAGTGAAACATATGATATAACCGAAACCCTTAGCCTCATTCAGGTAGTCCACCCATCATTAAATTGTGATCATGGTTCATAAAGTGATCGTGGTAATTTTATAGTTAATGCAAGCTTTTATAGATTTTGAGCAAAGAAGCCTATAATTCCAAGTCAGTGGATGCTTGCATCTGAATGAAGTTTTTTTAAGGATTGGAAGTGTAATGATGGATGGATAACCTTAAGGTAAAGTCCCTGTAAATGTTCCGCTATGTCTTGGACCACTTAACATCTTCCAAGATAACCAAGGTACCCTAATGAAACATTAGGAAACCTTGGTTATCTCCGTGAAAGGTCATTAGGTCCGAAATGTAGCGAAACCATTACAGGGACTTTACCTGTAAGTACACGGTCTTCCAGCGGGTAAAGAGGAGATGTACTCCAGTAAGATTGCTAAATCTCGTTATGAGTTACTATGTCATACGAGACTTGTCCGGAATGAAATAAATATGATAGAGGAAAGGGGTGGTGGGGTGGGGCTGAAAATATGTCCGCTTGAAAAAAATAACCGGGAGTATGAGAGGTCAAAATATGACTGTTGTCATGGGGACTAGTTGTCGTTAACCGCGTGTTATGTGACCGTCTCGGAAATTAGTACAATTGCAGAAACCAGCATGTGTTTTTTCAAGCAATCAAGTGTCGCTAATTGAAATGACCATTAAAACAGTTTGGATTGATAGGGCAGTCATTAAAGTCATATTCGATCTATCAAATGACCTGGAACTTTTGTTTTACTACCGCAAGCTTTACATGCATCATAATCAGCTCAGTAGGATGTTAATAAAATTACTATATTATTCACCTAATCTCGGAATCAGAAAGTTACCATGTTCATATCAATCTAGCTGTTATCTTTTTTAAGTCGTAAATTTCTTATTCTCCATAATATTTGTCTTGTTCGCTTACTAGTTATTTGAGTGATTACCTGATACACGTACCTGATCGGGACAAACAATCTCGTACATAAGGATTCTTTTTCGATGTAGCTGTCTATCTTCACTTTTAACATATTTCGGATGATGTCCTTATGGATTTTGTAGAATATACCTACACTAATGGAAAAAGATTACGCACAATTGAGATGGCATCTAGCTTCTTATTCACGCATTATAAATTCTGACTGGACTTGACTTGCAGTTTCTTTGATAAATATATTATACATGTTGTTGTTTTATTAAATTCTACCACAGTTCTCTTGGAAACGTAGAAACGTATTTTTCTGTAAAATTTGGATCAAAATCGCATGGAACTACACACTATATTATACTTGATAGGATAAAGTCCCAGTAATGGTTCCGCTACATTTCGGATCTCATGGCCTTTCACGGAGATAACCAAGATTTCCTAATGTTTTATTAGGGTACCTTGGTTATCTTGGTAGAGGTTAAGTGGTCCAAGACATAGTGGAACCATTACAGGGCCTTTACCCTAAGGAGGTCGAACTATGGAACTAGTGAGTAGGATAGTTACTAAAATCCATGACCAATGACTAGAAGTAAATCACAATCCTCCCGTTTTGGTGCTAATACGTTACCCGTCCTACCACCGAGACAGGCATTCTGTTATTATGTTTTGGAAGAATTAAAAAAAATAAGATAAATAAAAATTTCTTTTTTCAGGTTGATCATTTCGCTAATTTCTCTTCTATTTGATCTACCTAACTGACGAAAAAAAGCAACAATTCATTTTTTTTTTTATAAATATTCAAATCTCACTTTGCCAGTATGTAAGCTTATCAAATCAATGAATGAAGTCCAGTTAACTGATGGTTTGGGATTTTGACACATTTCGTACTGTAGTAATATATCTAACCTGATATGATTATCTATGTAATCTACCAATGACAAAACCACTCATGTATCATTCAGTTCATACAAAGGACATCTGTGTAGATAGAAATAAGATTCCGCACAGACTCTGAAATATTTATTAGTTGTTTGATTATCGGGCTTAACGTCTAGCCGACAGTATTTCAGGCATGCGAGAATTGTCCAACATTTTGAGACAGATATAGTGCTGCCACACTGCAGTGTCACGCCGTAAACATGTGACATGATACCACACATTCTTCTGACACCAGGCCCACCAATCCTGAAACACCCTCTATATGTTAAGCGCTAAGCAAGGGAGCTATTTATCTATATCAGTGCCCTTTTTATGACTTTTGTGTGTCGCGGCTGTGGATCGAACCTCCGAAGCGGACGCTCTACACAATCGGTCACTGAGAACCATTCTATATGATACTTGACCGAAAGGGGACGATCTAAAAAAAAGCGAGTGATGTCGCATGATGAAATAAATTAAAACGAAACGTTAATGCTTAAAATATCTTAGGAAGAAAGTGTTTGGGCATGGTAATTTTACTCAAAATGGCACTTCTGTCGCGTCGCATTATATTCATACCCCCAAAATGGTAGCAATTAAATGTTTTAATTTCAATTTTCATCAGTATCGTCATTAAATAAATGAATTAAATTTATTTACTGTTATTTATTTCAAATGCCTAAAACTCAGCCAATAATAATAATGTCCTACAATTGTATATTGAAAAATGAGAATTATATAAACAACAAATAAATTTCCAACAAGACTTTTTCCATAGATCTACTGGTATTTTTTTATTCAGCAGATGTTTTTTTTATAAATGTAAGGGAACTAAAGTAAATATACCCAAATTTTCATTAAAGAAAAAAAGAAATATTTTATTATTATTGTTAGATCTACAAATATAACGCAGTGAATTACCTCCCTTTGTTCTTTCTTCATTGCATGAAAATCGATTTTTTGGCGGGTTTTTCAACGATTCGCGAAAACCCATGACATCATCGGTAAACAATGCACAGCAGTAATTTGTATTTTTAATGATACATAGATCATCTGCAATTATATGAATTAGAATAGCCGAATATTGGACTCAGTCAAGAATTCTTTAATCACGTGATACACACAGACTTGCCAATACTGCGCTGAAAAACAAAATCTGAACAGTTGTCAACACACTTATGAACAACGAAAACCAAGTTAATAAGGTATATATATCGGCGAGTAAAACTTACGCGTCAACAAATATCAGTTTGTAAATTTCAGAATCATAATTCTCACAAAAGATAGTTGATTTGGAAAAAAAGAACTTTTTCGGCATTGGTTTCAGTTTTGTTTACAATCCCTGTTCTTAGCGTCACTAATTTGCATAATGACCCAATTTTCATTATAGATGATATATTATACATATGTCTATATATTTAGTTGATTAGGAAAACGCATGTCGGAAATCTGGTATAACCCGAATAAGCAAAACTGTTATAATTTTATTTAATACGTGTATGATACATACGCGAACGTGTGAAAATGTTCATCCTTGAATGTAAATAACGTAAATGACGAACATGTACGAGAATAAACATGATATCATTTGCCTCTACGTAGCATCCCCTCCCTTTCCCGGAAAAAGAAAAAGAAAATGTGCATCAGTTCGGCGGTTTAACCGCACAGGTAATTCATCCTTACCTTCGTGTGATATTGACCTGACCTTGACCTAATGACCTGAATAATGAAAGCATGTTGTTGATCATAGAAAATTCATTAGTTCGTTCGGTATGCATGAATCACCCCATGTTCTACCTATTAAACTCAAGGTCCTTTCTTATTTATCGGAAAGATAACGCAATTGTGTTATTTCGCCTATTTCCGTAATCATTCGTATACATTACGACCGAATTGGCGCTCAGCATATAAGGGTATAAGGATATAAGGGTATGACAGGATAATGTGACTGGGTGTGGTACCATGCCACATGTCTACAGCGTGATACTGCAGTGTGGCAGCACTATACCTGTCTCAAGTAAACATTGTCTCCAAATGACTGAAATTCTGTCGGTGAGACGTTAAACCCAACAAACAAACAAACAAACATTATGACCGATGAGTGAGTAATGTCGCAGTCGTATTACTTCGACAATCTCCGGAAACTTCCGTGTGTCAGAGTGACATACACTGAATATCTTAACATTACATAATAATAGTAACTTGCTTTATACTGTGTCCAAAAACTGTGACCCATATCTGCATCATACATAAGTATTTACATACATACATCACTGACCGATATTTTGTAGAACGTTCTTCTCGCTGTGCTTAGGAACAGAAATATTTAGAAAAGAATGTTTTCTAGAACGTAGCTGGCCAACTCTTGCTGCTGTTTTGCTGCAGTTTACCGTTACTGACACAGATAATGGTAGGCTTGGGAATACCGCGAGAGTACCGAGACACCCCGGTAGGTGGGATTGAATGAGTCCATTATTTTTATCCGGGTACCTGACTTACTATGACCCGAGGGTACCCATGCAAATGTAGTCATTGCAATAATAATAATAAAAATAATAATAATAATAATAAAAGATTTATAGGTATAACTTAAAATTTTACACAAGCGCTTAACGATATGGACTTTGTACTAACAAAATACGTATTTTTTAAACGCTCTCGACAGGGTATAGAATAATATCATTGTTGACGTGTGTATATATATTTTAAAGAAAAGAAGTAAATAAGGCAATATAAAAGAACAGGCCAGCATCGGGTAACTGGTATTAATTTTGTACTCGGGTACCGGCAATTTTTACCCGACCCGCGGGTACCTGGGTGCTTGTTTGGCAGAGCCAGTGACTTACCACGTTAACCAGACAGAAGGCTTCCTCACTTGAAAAAGAATGACCCGAATGACCACGTGACTGATAAAGTCTAGTTATTCCACAGTAGGTGGTGTTTAATGACAATTATAAGCAAAAAACAAGAGGGCCATGATGGCCCTAAATCGCTCACCTGAATTCAACTGCTGCAGAGAAAATGCTAAAGTAAGGAAAAACACTTACATATAATAAATCATATAGTATTTAAATTTTATTAATTTTTAGTTCTGGTAGGCAGACCTAAACGATAATAGCTATTTTGACCCAGTACCACCTAAGGATCATTCATGTAAAGTTTCATCAAAATCTGCTCTGCAGTTAAGGAGATGACATTTACAGGCATTTCTTTTTATAGCTCTAGCGGCCATCTTGGTTGGTGGACCGAAATTTTTTTAGCTTATTTTGCTCAATACCACCTAAAGATTATTCCTGTAAAATTGCATCAGAATCTGTTATGTGGTTTAGAAGGAGATGTAATTTAAAGAAAAAGTTGACGACGGACGACGGACGCCAGACAAAGACGGATCAAAATATATACCTCACCTGAGCACTTCGTATTATATTATGTGTCCAGTCACATTATCATGACAACTGTCCAGCTAGTCCTGGATCTTAGGTCGAATTAATGAAACCCTACGAAGACTTGGCAACACCCCAGTGAAAGGCCGCCTCAAGTCGAACTTTATGTCATTAATATTGATAAAGAATGCGCGTTTCAAAACAATTTGAATTTGAAAATTGGAATACCTGGATGATAGGCATTATTTTACAGTTGACCCCGCGACTGACTTGTGAATATTAACGAAGTAAAAACCAATCATTTTGAAGACGAATACATGATTGGCTCATCAAAGGTCAGTTTGAGTCAACCTTTAATGCGATGTCAACATACCCTACTAGTATCTAGCGAGTAAGTCAGTTAAGATATGTTTAAATTTATTGAATTTGAAGTTTGTGTATATTTCTCTCTCCCAAAACAGGGGCGCTGATTGAAATGACTATTGTCATCGGGATGCAGAAGTCCTCCGGTATCCTGTTCATCGTATTCCAGGACAGATTCAAGTCTAGTTCATCTATGACGTCACTTCTGTCCACTGTCCAGAATGGTGTATTCAGCATTGCAGGTGAGTAGTATATATCACGGACATGGTCAAAAACAATACTTGTGACAACACTAGCCTTTATTCTACTTCAGTCAGAAGTCACCCCAGATCTGTGGTCAATTGTATTACCGATTCAATTCAATGGAACTCATTCCTATTTTCTACCTCGCCATGCACAAAATAATCGATCTATATGATATTATCAAGTGTTTCTACAAATTTAGTGTCTAGTCTTTAAGTCGGTCCTTTATTCTAGGGGAAAGAAACACATGACTTACAGAACGGCCAATATGCCCTCAATAATTTGCAATATTTTAAATGTTGTCTACCTTCTTACTATCAACACCGACTTAGCATTAATCACATGCTGCCAATTAGCTACTTAAAACCGATATCGCAAGTTTAGGCGAAAAAAAAGAGGGTAAAAATCACTACTGAGGAAATGGCAAAAACAATAGCTGCAGTGATGAATGATGCTTTGTGTTAGAAAATTGCAGCCGGAACATAATAACCCACGCAAGACCCTTCTAGACAAGTTGGTTGGTTAAGTTCCAGGAGTTGGAAATAGCGGACATTACTTGTAATGCAATTGCTGAATGTCTACCACCTGTGATATTGTTTCTTGGGGAGATATTAGCCAATGTTGAAGACATTGGCTTTCAGGGGGTAGTTTAACGCACAACAACAAGAAAAAAGCGGATGGATTCACTGATTCATTTCTTGCTTATCTGGTTATTTTCGACTGTGTTAAATTTAATTTAAATGATAATGATATTACATGTATCTTATTTTTTGATGGACATTAAAGACGTATTAGTTTCTCTGCAGCTTATTTTTATTGTGATAACCAGGTCATGTAATATTGTCTTGTGCCTAGCATCACCTCATGCAGCCCCTGGACGTTGGCTTCCTTTTGTTCAATGAGGTATGTTTGGAAGCATATTATGAAGCCTGGCAAATCAACCATTTTGGTGGAACAGCAGGAAAAAAGTCTTTCCTGACTAACCCATGCAAGTATAGGGTTAATTATCCACATTTTTAAAAAGGCACCTACTGGATTCCGTTAATATGAATTGTATCCCGTACCCATCTCTTGCATTGATTCTACAATATTCGGTCACAATTAAAAAACAAGAGGCCATAGAGGCCCTTGTCGCTCACCCAAGGAACATCTGTATTAAAGCAATTTGAACTCTGGCCAGTAGTTTTGAAGAAGATGATTTTTGAAAGCTTTTTTTCTTTCCGTTGCGATTGCTTAATGGATCAAGTTTATTTTAGCAACTTTTGTGAAGGTCAACTAAAGAATCATCCCATCCAAGTTTAATCAAATTCTGTCCTGCAGATTCAGAGGAGATGTTGTTTAAAGTTTTCACTATATACTTTAAAGGCAACTTAGCCCCGCCCCTGGCGGCCTTGTTTTTTACTGATCGGAATAATTTTAGTAATCTTGAGAGAGGGTTTCCCAAGGAACACCTGTGCTTAAACATTTTGAAATGTCGCCAGTAGTTTTGAAGGGAATAGTTTTTAAAGTTTATTTTATTTTTTCCGTTGCCATGGCTACCAGAATTCAACATGGATTAAGTTTGTGTTAGCAAATTTTGTGAAGGTTCACCAAAGCATCATCCCTGCAAAGTTTAATCAAATTCTGTCCAGCGGTTTCAGAGCAAAGCAAATTGTTGACGACGGACGACGCACTACGACGGACGCAGGGTGATCACAAAAGCTCATTTTGAGCACTTAGTGCTCAGTTGAACTAAAGTAAAGAACACAGATTTTTAGAAGAAGGGTAACAATTTCTCATGTACACCTGAAATAGAAAGACTGCAATGATGCAATGAGAACTTACATTTATAAAGGTGAATCCCAGTTGCAGGATTCAGGAAACCGTTTCTTCAGCGTTCATCAAATTGTTCTTTTTTCCCCAAAACCAAAAAAGAAACTTGAGGTAGCTCGATTTGGCGAGCGACTACAGACTGTATTAGGTGCTTAGTCCACTGAAATGCGTAAGAAAGAGGGAAATTAAAAAAAAAAGAAAGATGTTGCAACAAGAACATATGCTGAGAAAATTTCAGAAAAAAGGAGGAGTCACGTGAGGAGAAATGAAAGAAAATGGCAGCAACTAAGAAGAAGGCCAATAGCAAAAAGAGAAAGCATTATGAAAGTGATTGAGTGAGGGAGAGAGATAGACGGTGATGACAGTAAGCTGATTGTGGGTGATGTTGATAGTGCTAAAACAGAGTCAAATGCTAAATGTGCGATACGCGATGGCATTTTATATGTTCAAATGGTCCAAACTGTGGGCTGCTAGATGAGAATTTGATTGAAAAAGTTTGAATTTGTTCCCGATGTGTGAGTGATCAAAATAGTCCTTGAAAATGATCAATTTCATAATTCTTCCCTTTCTAAAGTGTTGTTATAGTTCACAGAATTGTCTAGGCCACTCGTTTGTTGTTTTTTATAAAGATAGAGTCTGTACAGACATGAGGGCCGAAGCGAGCGTAACGAGCGCAGACTTCTTTTGTTTAGAGAAATGTCTTAACAGATTCTATCTGACTTAGAAAACATCCTAAATTTGATGAAGACACTTATTTTATCAAATAGACCGATATGGTACAAAGGAAATAGTAAGGCAATCGCAGATAAATTTGAATTTGCAGAGCTACTGATTAGCCCCAAATTTAGGGTGCTTTTTAAAGCTGATGTTACTGCGTTTTTAAAACTATCAAAGGATGTCGATAATAAGGTTTTACGCAACTTTTTATTAATCAATCTTCGTATGAAGTCGAAAAGCATCTGACATACATCAATAGCGTAAATCAAACCCATCCGGATCATTTTGCTCAGGCTGAACTTTTGTGACTGCCTTTTGTCCGTCGTGCGTCGTCCGTAATCAACAATTGCTTGTGAACACTCTAGAGGCCCAATCTTCATGAAACTTTGTCAGGATGTTTGTCTACATGATATCTCGGATGAGTTTGAAATTGGGTCATGTGGGGTCAAGAAATAGGTCACTAGTTCATAACATAGAAAATCTTAGAATACCAATGTGAACACTCTAGAGGCCACTTTATGCAACTTGGTCAGAATTTTGTTTACATTAAAACTCGAGTATATTAAAAACTGGGTCACATGGGGTCAAAAAGTAGGTCACCAGGGCAAATTTTATAAAAATCTTGTGAACGCTCTAGAGACCTACATTTTTGGTAGGATCAAAATCTAGGTCACTTAGTCAAATGTTAGAAAAACACTTTAGATGTAACAGTTTTGTCATCATGCCTAACACAGCAGTCTAACCCAGGTGAGCGACACAGGGCCATCTTGGCCTTCTTGTTTATACAGATGTTATACTCACTTGGATATGAATGAACCAGTCCTAGAATTGTGTACTTCGATACTTTGCGTATATAATGAAGTGATAATGAAGTGATAACTGAACGTATACATAGCGTTAGTACTGACGATATCGGTATGTTACTCGATATTAAACTGTCGCAGGTGACCTTGCAGTCAGTACACGATTTAATATACGTGTGACGCCAGGAAAGCGTAGTTGTTTATGAAACATGTTACTGTGCACGGCTTAGCTTGGGATCATGTTTAATCAAAAATTACAAATACTTGATACAAAAAATAAGAACCAAATCATGATAATTACTAATTGTTTAGCTGATATAGAACCGTTTTTGACGCCTCTGCAAACATAGTAGTTCCAGAAAGGGTTCTTCACTGTTTGCTCATATGATAATATAGATTCTACACAGTCCGCAGGGCAAAGAAAAAAGTCCATTCATTTGTTTCATTTAACAAGTTTAAGTTTAGTTATTTAATATTCATCAAGCCACAATTGTCAACGTATATTCATGATGATGATGATGATGATGATGACTACATGCACCTAATAAATGCACCATTGTATGGTTGTCTACTAGCTCTCAGCGTGATGACGGTGGGCAGGAAAGTCTTCAGCAGCAGGAGCCTGGTCTTCGCTGGCGCCATCCTTGTCTCTATCGCTTACATCATCACGTCCCAAGCCTCGGACATCCGCATTCTGCTGTTCTCCCACGGAGTCCTCCATGGTACGCATATTTCATTGGCCAGTCGTTTCAGTTTAAAGTTAGTTATTTTACGCCGATTGGGTTACAAGTTCTTACAACTTCTACTAGTCCTTCTTGACATTCTTAGGCTGGAACCAGTTTTTTTGCGCCTGGGAAGGTCATGAAAAAATAGGGTTTGAACCCACAAATTTCAGATCCGCAGTCGGGAATGTTACCACTGGACCACGGCGCCATTTACGTTCGTTTATAAAGTAAAATGCGATAATTCAAGAACTAGGGAAATTTGAAATGCTTTGATAATCACGATCGGGAAACAGAATATATTTTTCCATTGAAGCTTTTTTGTTTTATCTATCAGTTTAATTGAGATTAACGTCCTTCCTATCAGTCATTTGGAGACAATGCCCACTTGAGACGGATCAAAGACCTTTTATTATAGGTTTTTGGATAGATATAGTGCTGCCACACTGCAGTATCATGCCATAGACATGTGACATTTCATTCCAAGTCACATTACATTGACACCGACTCAGCAAATCCGGAACTCGCCTATACCTTATATGTAATATATGTACATAAAAAATCAGATATGCTCGGTATAAATCGGTACGAGAAAAGGGAAGTCGATAATGGACCTACCATGTTATTCACATTAATGATGTTTTGATAAATGCTGGTTGTATAGTTTATCAACTTTCGAATATAGACTGTAATACATATGAGCCTCAGTCTATGTTCCAAACATTAATATTAGCATCTGATGTTTTGTAAGGGTTTTGTATCTCAAGTTTGTAGTTTATCATTTTCATTTTTTACAATTATTGATAATCATATGAATATAATCATAATTGTACATAAATGTAAACATGTACATGTTTCATCATACATACAGCTTACACTATCAAACAGCGATATAGGATATGATATGTGTGTTTTGTAATATAATTTATATTATTATTATTTTGCGTAGCTTTTCGTGCCTTTATTCTGAAAGAAAACTGTCGGGAAATTAGCAGTATGTCAACATATCTTAAATGTCGAGATAAACCATGTCGACTCAATGAATCTCACTTTGACATACACTCAGTTCCAAAATAGAGTGTGCACTTTTTAATTTTAAATATTTCAATATTTAGCAAACATATCAGTTTCAATATTCGCACACTTTATCTCGTGTGTATTTGTCATCAATATTGCTCAAAATCTACCACGTAGCATGGGGAGATTTTGTGCTAGGTCGGTGACAAATACACACGAGATAAAGTGTGCGAAATTTGAAACTGATGTGTTCTTTAAATATTCAAATATCTGAAATTAAAAAGTGCACACTTTCTTTTAAAACTGAGTGTAAAGTCCTATTCATATATTAAATTTTGTTTTTTCTACATCGTGCAGGTATTGCCTTGGCACTTGTTCAGCCAACGACGCTCGTAATGATTGGTACATACTTCGACAAGAAGCGTGGAATGGCCAACAGTTTGGCCATAAGTGGCAGCTCACTAGGGGGTCTCATTTTCGCCCCTTTGTTGACTAAACTGTTGGAGACATACGGCTATCAAGGATGTATGCTAATCGTATCAGGCTTGCTTTTAAATGCATGTATTAGTGCTTCACTCTACCGATCACATAGTTTTTATACCAAACACCAGAAAAGGGTCAATGCAAAGGCACTGAGACTTCTGAAGATAACGGACTTAAACTGATACAGACGCCTGTAATAGTCAGTCGAAAATGACAATAACTCTCGTCCAAAATTTGCGCAAATGCTGCTACATCGACAGATTTCGAAAGTCAGTGAACATTCTGATGGCATAGAAAATAAGGGTCAGTTGTCACCCAAGGAAACGAAGAAATGTGCTAACGGTAATAAAATGTTTGTAACATCAGATGGTGACATAACTTTTACTGTTAAAGAAATAGGACGTGTTGATGCACTGGAGTTATCTCCCTTAACGTCATCTACCCCTAATATTATCATAGACAGGTCAAGACCTTATCGTAAAAGAACTTTTACAGAGTCTAGTGTACATAGATTCATCGATAGCATAGCCCATTCACCAAGTGCTAGATATGCAAGTTCAGAATATATGGGGGCTTCTATGTTGGACCTTACCCCACAAAGAGCTCTATCAAACACAGCTGAATCCGAAGAAATCACCATCAAGAAAGAAGGTCCGTGTAAATCTTTTACGAAGTTGTTCGATATTAAACTATTTACAAAGCCGGTATTCTGCGCGCTCATGCTATCGTGTGGCCTTCTGTGCTCAGGAAATGCTCTGTCGACCGTTTTTGTGGCACCATACGCAAAAGAAGTGGGGACAGACACAGCAAGAGTTGCACAACTTATAACAATCTATAGTGCGATTGACTTGTGTTCAAGAATGCTTGTCGGGGTGATTGCCGACAGGCAATGGGTAAGAAGGTCAACGCTTGTTGGGTCAGCGGCCCTTATAACTGGGAGCATGGCAATGTTTGTAAGGTTTTACACGACTTATCCAATCCTTGTGATGTACGTTGTATGCCTAGGATTATTTTCGGGTGTCTATTTCTCCTTGTTTGCTGTGGTAATTGTGGATTACATGACGCTAGCGAAGCTACAGCCGTCCCTGGGGTTCACGACAGTCTTCCATGGCTCAATCATAGCATTTTCATTTTATTTCGTAGGTAAGTATGGCTTGATGGAAATGTTTGGATCAATTTATTTAACTTTAATTTCTGTTTATATCTATTTCTCCTGACAGTTTCTTTTTTTTTTTTAGCTCACCTGAGCACAACGTGCTCAAGGTGAGCTTTTGTGACCGCCCTTCGTCCGACATGCGTCGACAACAATTTGGCTTGTTAACACTCTAGAGGCCGTATCTTTTTTGGCCAATCTTCATGAAACTTAGTCAGAATGTTTGTCTCCATAAAATCTTTGACAAGTTCGATTTTGGGTCATGTGGGGTCAAAAAGTAGGTCACGAGGTCAAATCTTAGTAAAACCTTGTTAACACTCTAGAGGCCACATTTTTTGGTCCAGTCTTCATGAAACTTGGTCAGAATGTTTTTTCTATAAAATCTTGGACAAGTTCGAATTTGGGTCATGTGGGGTCAAAAAGTAGGTCATGAGGTCAAATCTTAGGAAAACCTTGTTAACACTCTAGATGCCACATTTTTAGCCGTATCTTCATGAAACCTGGTCGGAATGTCTGTTTCCATAAAATCTTGGACAAGCTCGAAAGTGGGTCATGTAATGTCAAAAAGTAGGTCAATATGAAAAATCCAACATATTTTGCTCATTTATAATCAGGTGAGCGATTCAGGGCCATCATGGCCCTCTTGTTTTTGTTTTTTTTTGTTGTTGTTGTTGTTGTTGTTTTCGATCTAGAAAAGACATGAAAGAATTTTGAATTGAACAAGGTTACAACTCTAAGTTACGTAATCACTGTTTATGCACTACCTTGTGATCATAGTGATTTTATCTACAGAGTACCTCACAGAAAGACCGCAACAGTTTTAGGACCATCTCACACAGTTAAGACCACTACAAATAAACCTCATTTAAAGACCATCTAAACATAAGGAACCACTCACTATTGTAACCAATAAAGCAACACTTCATATCGAGGGGTGAGAGCGAAACTAGGCTTAGTGCTTATATGAATATATGCACTTAGCCTAGTTTCGCTCTCACTCCTCGATATAAAGACCACCATGTTATTAATGCCACATCACTACTGAGACTGCAAAAAAAGAAATCCCATTAAAAGACCACCTCAATATAAAGACCACATCATTTATAAGACCACTTCAGTAAAACCTCATGAAAAGACCACCCCGATACTAGAACCAGGGCGCTTCTGAGACTACAAAGAACATCATTATTTCAGGACCACTTTAATACCGAGAGTACTATAGTAAATATCATATTAAGCTAAAGTCCCTGTAATTGTTCCGCTACATCTTGGACCACTTAACCTCTACCAAGATAACCAAAGTACCCTAATGACACATAAGGAAACCTTGGTTATCTCCGTGAAAGGCCATGAAGTCCGAAATGTAGCGGAACCATTTCAGGGAGTTTACCTTAAGACCACCTCAATATAAGATTTACATCGCTATTGTGACCAATGCAATGCAGACGCATTTAAAGACCATCTTACAAATTTAACGCCTGATATACATAGAAAGAACCCGAAAGGACAAGACTAATTCAGAAATTTTGCATGGTAAAGGTTTATGGGATTTTACTCAGTCATGCAAAAATGAACATAATGATTTTAAAGAATTTATAACACATGTAATGATAAAATACATACTAGATATTCGAATGAAATTCATTCATTTACAATTCTTTTTTGAACATTAAAACAAGCGAGATAGTGCACAAAAATATTTTGTGATGAAACCGAAACCTTTTAAAACCATTTCATTCTTACTTTATGAATATAAAGACGACATTTTCAGCATACTGCATGACCTAATATAATTGTTCTAAAAGTTTATATTTCCAAGACAAAATTAACCCTCCCAAAGAAGAAGAGAGATAACCTTTGATAAACAAGATTCTGCAAATTTCTATTCAGATCTGAGTTATTTCCCTTCCCTAAAGATCGCAGTTTTACTCATCGCAGTTTTACCCTCTTTAAATAATGAATTGATAGGTATATTATTTCTTATATATGGATATAGACTTAGAAAACAGTAAGTAGTAAATGACAATCATTGCTTGACATACATGTACATGCATATGTACTTTAGAATCATTAATTTTCAAGGTGGACTAGTTTCTGTTGATTTCTTGGTCGACTGAATCCGACTCACGAAAACTGTTTATTTATTCTAGAACATGAATTCACGAATAAATGTACTAGTAAAATTTTATAACATATTCCACGAAATTTAATGTCAACGAAAATTAAGGATTTTACAGTACTCGTGCACCTTCTTTGAAGTTGGCATTGTGGGGACGGGCGAGAGGGACGAACTGACTGACTGACTGACAAACAGCTTGGGTTTAACGCGTCAGCAACAGTACTTCCTTATTTAGACTTTATGCACATGAAATGTACATACGCACTACTGTCTCACTTCGATATTACGTCATGATCCCACACCCAACCATGTTATTTTGGTCCTTGAACTTCCTTTCTGTGCTAAGGGGATTTACCAGCACCGTTTTAATGACTGGTATGTCGTGGCCGGGGATCAAACCTGTGACCTCCAAAAACCCTAACAAATCTGTCATCGAGACAGACTTACATAAAAGTTTAAATAATAATGTGGTGTAGTCTGTTTTACATCCTGTGTTCCCAGTCTCAAGTGGTTTTATTATTGTTAGCAGAAAAAAGTGTTAGTATGAAAACGGCAAGAATGTGTATACTTGGTTTTGTGTAAGTACAATATAACACTCCGCAGATAGAACCTAAAACGCTTAACTAAATTTTCAATATCGAAAAACATAATGACATCTGTCATAATCATCATCCTAGACAATTTCAAGAAAAGACGTATATATATATATATCCATTACAGAATTAAGTATAGGTTAATGTTTGTTATCAAACATTAACCTACTTAATGTATGGAATTATGTTTTGACGTTACTATCCAAGTCCATCTCTACACGCATGCGCACAAAGTTTGGTGGTATATACAAGGTTATCCATTAAACCAAGTGGTTTAACGAGTTAAACCGATCTAAAATTTTGAAAAATACTGCAATCTCATTGGTCAAAATGTAATTCCATACATTAAATAATGTAGAAAGGCACTGTTAAGAAATCAAACACGTACCAGGAACCGTGCCAGCTCTTGCTGGCCCGGAATAATCAACTATTCAAATACAGACATTTATTTTTGTTCTATCTTTAGTTTTGCACATTCAAGGGTGTTGAATTATAAAAAAAATATTTCTTTGCCATTTTATATACGTTTGCTTGAAAGGGCTTTTATCGAATATCATGAAAGAGTTTTATGTTTATCGCTGGTTCCTCCAATCATCTCTCTTCACTGATTCAACCCGGAAGTACCGCCATGATCATTGACCGCCCTCTTACATATAATTATTTCTGTTATTTTTTACCATTTTTATAATAACGTACTCACTGCACTGGTTTCACGGGAGATAGAAAACACCAAACATCAAAATTCATTTCATGCATTTTGAGATAAGAGCATTCAATTGTATGTTGTCCTAGCCAATGTTTGACAGGGTCATTAAAGTGCACCATCCCCCGCCAGATCATGCATTTATTCGTTAATTTATTTGCTATTATAAGAACAAAGCGTTTTGTTAACTTATCCTATATTTACTGAGCACCTTGGTGCAAACTCATTACAGCAAAGCCCACCAGAATGCATTTCATTACGCGAGTATTTCACGATACAACATGTCCCTCTCATAGGTGTACTACGTCCAGCTATGTAAATATTGGATCTATTACCTTCAATCTTAAATCAATGCCGGTGTCCGTGTGATTAGAGTGTCCGCCCCGGAATCGGGAGGTCGTGGGTTCGATATTCCACGGGTACGATATACCGTAGTGCCCTTGCCTGACACTCATTATCTTTAAGGGCAGTTTCTGATCTAGGTGGATCGATATCATGATACTATGTCTGTATGTAACGCATAAGCTGTCTCAACATGATATTTTGTTGTCCTGTACTCTCACCAATAGGTCTTTTGCAAACAATAACAAGTTCTATCCGGTTTACAGGCCGTCCTGCGGATTTATTAGTTTGTCTTTGTTCTGTCTAGTTTATAGTTAGTAATGTAGACTGTATATTTACTAGTTTTCTCATCACTTTATAGTTCGTTATTCGTATTTTGTACTGCCCACATTATTGTTCGTTAAGTAGAATTTGTCATTACTAGTTTGTTCTGTCCACTTTAATGTTCGTTATGTAAAGTTTGTCATTCGTCATGTGCATTTATATTTTATAATTTGTCATTCGTATTTTGCACTGTCCACTTTATTGTTCGTTTATATGTAGAATTTAGCATTCGTCTTTTTCATTTACTTATTTATTCTGTCCACTTCATGATTCATTACCTCCGTGCATTCGGTCTTCCTCCACGTGTAATAAGCTGGACGTCGCTATATGACTGAAATACTGTCAAAGCGACATTAAACTCAAATAGTCAAGTCAAATAGTCAAGTCAAGTCAAGTCAAGTCAAAGTAATGATTCATTATGTAGACTTTGTCATTCGTCTTATGCAATAATACGTTTGTTCTCTAACATTTAATATTTATTTCTAGGAAGTAGGAATAATAGTGTAATTTATAAATTATACTGGCTCATAGCCATGATATAAATTTAGAAACACGAAAACTTCAAACTACTTCACATTTGCCTCGATCGATATCAATTATCCGGATTACGTCATGTCAACTTTCTTATCAATTTTAATCCGATAGATTTAAAATGCGCCATGTGTGTTAAGAAATCTCTTACAATGAGTATCCAGGGACGGGTTGTCCCATCTATACCGCTGATATTGAATAAGACTCATTTTTCTTTGAAACATACTTGGGCTTTACCCAGTCTGTGCATTATAGCCTGGCTACCAAGGATGGGCTTTTGCTATAAACAAGTTAGCTTTCAAACGCAACTCAGGTTGAATAGAATTCTTTTTTATTTAAAATTTAGCCATTGATAACATATTAACTAGTTTGTTTGTTTCTTGGGTTTAACGTCCCACTGACTGTATTTCAGTTATTTTGAGACTACATGTGTGTACTTGAGACAGATATAGTGCTGCCACACTGCAGTATCACTCCGCAGACATGCGGTATGATACAACACCCAGTCACATTATCCTGACACCTGGCCAACCAGTCCATGGAACTACCCTTATATGCTGAGCGCCGAGCAAGGGAGCTATACCAGTACCACTTTTTACAACTTTGGTATGTCGCGGCCGGGGATCGAACCCATCACCTCCCGCTCCAGAGGCTGCGGTAGTAGTAGTCGCATAATAGTAACAAATAGTAGGACAATGGCTTGATTTGCAGCATTTATGAGAAATATACTCGATAGGTAGTAATGGTTGTTGTAATAGTAGTAGCAAAAGTAGTAGTATCAACAGTAGGACTAGCGCAGAACTATAAGCAGCAGCAATAGTAGAAACAGAAGTAAAAGTAGTCGAAGTAGTTGTTGATGATGAGTTCTTGACTTAGGGATTTATTGACTGGTTGACTGACTGACTGACCGACCGACCGACCGACCGATCAATCGATCGGTCATTTATTTATTTATTTATTTATTTATTTAGAAGTAGTGACAGAAGCATCTTTGCGAGTATGTATTTCTAGACATATTCCAAGATTAACATCGCTTCAGTAAACCTTACTATGTGTCTGTTATCGTCATTCATAACCCTTCTCTGATTTCAGGGTATTTGAGAGACTTTTCTGGATCCTACGTGGTTTCCTTTCATTACCTGGGAACTCTATGTCTTGTCGGAGGTTGTCTGATGTTATTGTTGCCAGTTTTTGAGCGCTGGTCCAAACGACGAGAGGACGAAACCCGCACCGCCGACTAAATCAAAGTTTTTATGACGTCATATAGTGCTAGACATGCGCAGAGATATTCACATGGCCATTTGTTGTTTGTTGAGATGAATTGTCATGATCATATTTCATATTAAATAAAATATGGGCCAAGTATGCACCCCTAAAATACATTTTGAATGTTTTTAAAGGATATTTACAATCCATTTAAAACATCCGAGACGGTCGGTTGAAAACTGTAATGGGATACGTTGAAACGTCATGCATGCAAGGTTTTTACGGCAGGGAAATGATTTCAATAGCACGATTATTTAAAGCACACAATGCGCTGAAAATTTGCATACGGGATTAACATGATCAAGTAGCTTTAAGTTTTAGCAGGGTTAAACGGGCATTTGACGCCAAAATCTCCATACGTTTTCCAGCAACTCTAGGTACTTGTAGTTAGCCAGCTGAACTCGCGCTTTGTTTCATGATAACCCCGCCAGCAGTCTCTCAGTTCCTTGTGTGCTTTGATTATTTTCAGATTTTCCATTCATAAATTGCATATCTAAGTAAATCATGACCTTACAATCGCAATGAATTTGATACCCTACTGAGCGCAGAGTGATATAGTGCGGTGAAAATGGCTGTGTTAATTATGCAAATCAGCGAGGCCTGTTTTGTTTTTCGGTACGTAAGACTGGCTACCGCTAGTCTGAAGACTATTCGTGTCAACAACAGTGCAACATCATAATAAAGATTTCCAATGATTTTAAGAAACATGTGATATGTTATTTTATTGTGATATTATGTATCAATGAAATGTGCCCAAATAAAGAGAAAAATGGTAGTGAGGATAATAATTGGTAGGCCAGGATTTTGAAATGAAGTTACGATTTGTGTGTATTATGGTCGTTGAACGGGAAAATATAAAATAAACAATATATTTTTCTTTGTTTAATTTTTGTAGCGTATACAAAAGCTACAAATCCAACGCACGTAAAAAAAGCTACAAATCCAACGCACGTAAAAAGAGTATATGAAAGATTTTTCGGCACCTTTTCGATTTCTTAATGCAAACAGAATTTCTGTAAAGAGTCCCAACAATTTCGTAGAGTTGTGGGTGTATACAAGGGCATCAATTTTATTGATTATAACAGATGGACATATTGATTTTGACGAATTACAAATGTACATAATTATAAAACAAAAAAAACAAAAAAAAAAAAAAAAAAAAAAAACGTTAAAGCAAATCTTTCCATCATTTTGGGGGCAGATTAATAATATTAATACGCGTTTATCAGCCATGTTAAATGCGTTTAGAATTTGACTAGGTATTTGCTTATTTGGGATCTTCGAATGTTTGTTTACTTTCTCTTTTAGTGTTACGGTTTCAACTGGGAGGCACTAGCCTCGTTATCATGCAAATACGTGTGAATTACATACATTGGAGTTCCTAATACGAAGCACTGATTTTATTTTTATTTTGTGTGTGTGTGTGTTGTTGTTGTTGTTCACGCTTAAATAAATGTTATTGTAATTGGGAGAGAAAACAAGATGAACAAAATGTAAACTAATCAGCACACTGAAAGCGTTTATATGACAATGATTATAAAACGTCCACACAACATGTTCCTCTTGTTTTCGTCACTGTATATATACATACTGTGATTGATTAAATTCCGTGAAACACAGAAACTAAACTAATTACTATTTAAAACAACCAAACAATTCATTTTAATTCAAGTAATCATTTCTGCGGCGGTTTTTAAAAAATCATGAATTACCGACTTTTGGCAGTAAGCATATTCTATTTATAGCTACACAGCCATACATCTTTAATAATAAAATCAATTTATCATGACAACTCAACATGGTCATCTTCCTTTTCATTATTTAAAGTTAATTGATAGTGTGTTCTGTTTTGAAATATCAAAACGTTTTATCATAATTTTATAAAACATCTATAAAATCAAGTACATGTATTTTGAATGCGGATATTACGTAACATTTGAGATAGTGAACAAATTTGTTTCATTAAGGAATCATTTGCACGGTCGTATTTGTAGTCCGCTTTCTTTATTTTTTCATCTATAAGGTTCCTTAGCACATATTAAATCAATGTTTTATTTATTTATTTATGACAATTGTCAAACTGCTCTTTGTATCCCCTCCTAAAATAGTTTTTTTTTTTTTTTACATTATGTACCAAGCACTTTAAATGTTGCGAAAACGTATCAATTTTCTGTGCGATTATCGGTATGTGTTGTGCTGTTGATCTTATATGTTGACACATTTTATATCATGTACAGCTTACTGCACTATGTACATTTTTATATGATGTACATCATTTAAAATATCAATTGCTTTATTATACCATGCCGCTGATTATCTGTATTGTATTTTGTAGATACTTCGTTATATTCTGTGGCGATGTTTTTATATCTTGTGCAAACATGGTTATTGGTTATGTAGTTGTTACTTTAATGTGGATACTTTTAGTAAGGTGATTTAAGTCATTTTAGATGACTTCTTCTAAAGACGGTGCCGGCGTTTTTGTATTTTCGCCCCGAAAACCCGGCACACGACATGACAGGAACTGCCACCATGGTTCTCGGTTTTCAGGAGAGATTTTTCCGTGACTTTCTAGAGTTTTCCTCCACCTTTAGTTAGCGTAATGGCGACGGTAAAACTTCAGAAACATCAGTATCTTTACCCCATGACTCGGATTTGACAGAGCATGTTAAATTGTTTACAAGAACCCATGTACATTTGTTTGTTTGCATCCTGTTTCAGATAAGTATAATGATTAATGTGTGAAAGTCAATGAGTCATGTTTAATGTTAACCGTCGATCCCTACCAGGAAGTTTGTGGATATACGACGTAGTTGAAACTCTACTAAGGTCAGGTGTGTCTCATTAAATAGCTAAATTCGGCATGAAATTCTTTTTTTTTTTTTTTTTTGGAAACGTAAATGTCTATGATCTCCCGATCTATTGTGATAATGGTTAAGTCATAAGGTATTGCCCTTGAATTTTGTTTAAAGAATGTAAATAAAGTACCACAGTCCACTTTGCTTATACTGTGACAAAAGGCCTCACCGAACTCGAAAACAAAACATGTGCGTGTGTTTCAATTTATAAATTTCAAGTAGCATATGACAATTACTTGAACAAGAACAAATTTAAAGGATTAAAGTATTGGTAAATATAAGACTGGCATATGCTGTACAAATTTATTCTTCTGGGAAGTCAATAAAGCAGTTCCTCCATTCAAGCATTTTCATAATGAAGCGGACAATAACCGTCTGTTAGACATACGGGTACGTTGTCGGCGCGGAAGAGGTTTCAGTTGGCAACACAGACAATTGTTTTGATAAAACAACTATCATTTGTTTATCAATGAAGCTACAATTCAGTCAGGATAATAGAATGGGTTCAATCCCCGGCCGCGACATATCAAATTGTAAACACTGGTACTGGAATAGCTCCCTTGCGTTACGCTAAGTGTATAGCCTGCACTGGGTAGTTACAAGAATGCTTGGACTGATATCAGGAAAATGTGAGTGGGTGTGGTATCATGCCTGCGGCGTAACACTACAGTGTGGCCGCACCGTATCTAGTCTTCAACTGACTGAAATACTGTTGGTGGGACGTAAAACCCAACTAAAAAACATTTTAATGCTATCATTTATTTTGCTAAGGAAAAATAAGTTTGGATAAATTGTACACTTACCAGATTTCTGACCCTTAAATAGCAACAGAATTGAAAATAAACTTTTTTACAATTAGAACCTCTTGCTGCATTCAGCATGTCTTCATTCCTGGCTTTTGCATGACAGAGACTCTGCAGTAACATAAATTTGCAATTATTGATATAAAGTGATTAAAATTAATTCTATAAATTTAACCATAAATTATTGTTTGATGATAACATTTCTTCAATATTCATTATTACATATAAGATATACGGAAATTAAGCACTTATATATATATATGATTATTAGAGTAGCTCATTTACAGATAATCGGTTGAAATGAAAAAAAGAGTTGTTGTTTTTCTACTCACCCTCGTAAATGATGGCTAAGTCTTTTTCCAAACAAATAAACTCAGCAGCTGTAGGTCACATGAAATAGGAAAACACCTTTTTCGTGAATGCCACATAAGGAAAATCGATTTAAATTAGACTACGGTATCTTTGATTATGGTGAATGCGGTAGCACTTGACATGTTCCGCAACCTTGCATCTTCACCAGTTCCAGATAGTGGATTCCAGGAAGTGAGAGCGTGCGCGAGGAGTGAATTTGATCAGTCACGTGACGGCAAATGAAAATAGAAAATCTCTATATAAGTTTTATATTTCTAAATATAGCTTCAATACCGTTCGTAACGTTATTGCCTGTGATGGAGAAGCAATTTCTTTTTTTTTTCTTTTTTTTTTTAAATCACGGATGGTTAGATTTGGTCTTTAGATCGTTATTGATAGACGTGGTACACTTCTATAGTTAGAATTAAATTCTTAGTCAATGACCAACTGTGAACGAGCTGCTTTAAGAAAATAGGTATTCAGGTGAGCGACCTGTAGTTAACTATGTTCTCTTGTTCGTCACAAAATAGAACATGTGAAACCAGGATGTAGGTGCCTGACTTATATCTTTGAAAGGTGAATTATATACCGAAGCATACGATGAAACCTTTTAAAACGTATCTAAATTTCCCTTTCTAATTATCTTATTCCAAGAATAGAAATATCGTTTCTCGAGGAAAACGGCACCACCCTTTGGGAAGATTTAATGATATACAGTATTTACCAGATATCTAACAATTTTAGAACATGCGTCATCAGTTGCGAAATGCAAACGATTTGCAAATGAAAGGACTTGAAGGTATTAACCGATTCAGCAGTTTATTTATCTTACTGGTATGTGTTTAAAAAGATGAACACGGTATGCATGCGTCTTGTCTTGAAACTTGTCTCCAAAACGACCTTGAAAAACGTCATGTCGTGTAAAATTGGATGTTGTTGGTTTTCTTAAAATCTATCCAATCCCATTTTGAAAAAAACAACAACAAAAAACAAAAACGAAATGATACACTGTGGGTAAGCTAGTGTACATCATTAATCATTTGCTAGGCAGTTAACTAAGAGCACTTGTTTCAAAATCTCAAAATCAAAATATAATGCATGTCTGTGTATTTGGGTATTGATTTTTTGTGTGAATAAGATGGGGTGATTGGTGTGATTGGTGAGGATTGAATATAATTGTCCAAACCCAACAGCCCCCCCCCCCCCCCCCCCCCCCCCCCCCTAAAAAAAGGCTTTGGTTGTACTTCCTGCTAATAGTATTCCATTTATGTTTGGGATTGGCGCTCGGACGCGACAAAAGGTATATTTTGTATCGCCGTGATGTCGTGACGCGTAGTAAACGCATCACTTGATGGTGTAATAGACTGTAATTATTATACTACGTGTGTTTATTACGTTCGTCGCGAAACAAGTCGCAATATGCATGAAAGAGAAGTGTTTTGGTAAAAGAATTTAATTTAATTAAAGAAATTCATTTATCACTCTATTGCCGAACAATGTGAAATCAAAAATGCTAAGTAGGTTCTAATTTAAGAGACATTGGTATATTAGATTTTGATATAAATGGAAAATATGGTAACTTTTTTTATTACGCCTATTGTGATATAACTATAAAAGATTCTCATGATTATCAAGGTACTAAAATATTCAACACCTCGCTAGCATATGAGGTGTAACACCCCCCGTAGGGGTTGTGTATGTCAAGTATGGTTTAAAGAGATGGTGAAGCATCTCGAGACGTACTAAAGGCATTAAAGCAGCTCGTTCATATTTGATCGGTAGAAATAAAAAAAGTTCTTCTCTCCGTGTGGCCATATCACGTGGTATATGACGTCATTTTAAGTTATCACAATCAGCTTCGATTCAGAGAAGAAAACTGCTGTAAGTTTTTTATTTCTACATCAATTTTGAAAAGATATAGTGCATGCGAGGCGAGAATTGTGCTTTACACATAGGCCCTTATGTTTCTTTTGTCAGATGTACACTATTTCCTAACCTAAGGGAAAACATGGTTGATGTGCTTTTCGTGATAACAAACAAATACTCGAGAACTCTGAAGAATTTCCCGAATATTTGGAGACCATTTACATCTGCCAAAATAGATCTCCAAATAGAAGCGAAATCGCGTTATTAATTTGTTCACCCGGTAAAGTCAGCGAATTTGCAAAGAGGATTTGATCAGTCATGGCATTCACACGGAAATAGAATTCTCAATAAAGGGTTCTTACTTTTACTTGGTTTAAGGTTTTCTACCGTTCGTAACGCATTAGCCCTTGGTGAATAATTCATTTTACAATCACGGAATGTTGCATTGGTTACCATACGTTTGTACATGGGTAATGATAGAAATTCGGTCAGTAATCATCTGTATACCCTACAGCAGTAGTAACAGTGTATCTCACTTGTTTAAAGACAATATAAGGGTAGTTCAAGGACTGGTTGACCTGGTTTCGGGATAATGTGTCGTCATGTGCTTATACGGCGTGTCTGAACTTTTTCATTCTGTCTCAAGTACGCATTTGTGAACCGCATTCTTTAACGCTTAACCATTTTATAATAATTTCGCATTCTAAAGCTGTCTAGCCGATTTTTGTAGTGTAGTTATTATTGAAATAAATGTTGAAAGAATTTCATCTTGACAAATTATGTTAAAAGGTTTCATTTAAGGCCATATTCGCTTATCGCAATAATATCCATTCATCATTAAATTGTGCTCACGTTCCGTCAAGTGATCATGGGATATTTTATAGTAAATGCAAGCCTTTATACGCTTTGAGCAAGAGGACCTAAAACTATCCTTGCATTTGCGCTGAAAATTGTTTAAGCTTTTGAATAACAAAGATTTTAATTTAATGATGGATGGATTACATTTACTTGATTTTAATTTGAATTAAGCAGACAGGAAGAAATTTTAAATTTTAATTATAACTTAAAAGAAAACATGTCACATTTTCTAGATTGTTTGGATATTTTCAGGGGAAAAAAAGAGCTGAGATGGGTGTCGTTTCAAGTTGTTCATTCTCGAATACCCACGGCCAAACGATAGATCATATATAGGCCGTGGGAATTTTACTGCTGGATTTTGCCGTTTTTATTGATCGCATTATGTTTTGAAAGCCAATCATAGTGGCCGTTAATACAGCTGTCAGACGCGACGATTTTTTTTATTGATTTTTTTTTTATTGATTTTTTTTATTGTTAACATGGTTTTCAAGCCTCCATGCCGAAGAGTATTGTATTTATATGGTTATAAGGTGCGTTTCATTAAACGATAATTTTTATTACGACGGTTTGCTTGCCTATTTCCCCACGGCAAGACGTCATGTAGTGAAACGGAATAATTGAGCTGGGGGTATTCGACGATGCAAGTTGTTTTGATGAATTAAATCTCACCTAAAATATTAAATGATTAATGTTACGGAATCATCATATGTTGTTTAACATAATAATAGTGAAATGACTAAACTATAGAAACTGCATTTTGAAACCAATGAACTTGAAAGGCTTGTGCTTCTTGTTTCGGTCTTAATTTCCATAATTATATGAAAATGTTTGGCTATGATTGATAACAATATGCATTATTCATCGAGATCCCACGGGGTGACAAATTACAGGAGATACGTTTAATGTGTGCAACCAAAACTTCATTTTGGTTTACAATTGTATATCTCCCCAAGTCATATGGTACAAAGAAGATTTAGATAGTCCATAATAGTATTACATATAATAATAATTTTTTTCCTGCATTCGGAAGTATCTAGGAATAGAAAAGGCGCATTTGAAACCTTCAAGACCTTTTTAAATCTGTTGTAACGTATAGGCATGGTACTTTTGGTCGTTTTCATTAAAATTTAGTCTAAGTGTGTACGTTTACATGCCGTGTTTTGAAGAAAAAAAACTGTTTGAATGTTCTCAAAAACTAAAGGGTGCCGAGAGATAATGCTTACATCTTTGGAATGCTTATGAACTGATGCGGTCGGTAGGCTTGATCTTAGATTTAGGAGCGTAAAAATATTGTTGACATATTAGAAAAACTTACCCGATTCGTACAGATTTTCTGCTCTTCCGGTGTGTACGTTCGCAAAGAGACATTGCAAAAACTGCATAACGTATAATTAAAATATTGTTAGTTTTTTTGTTTTACTTAAAATCTTACAGTTGTTTACAAAAAAAACTGATTTGCATGTACCGCATATCTTTATCCATTTTCTTACGTTTCCATATGTCTTTTTTATCGAAACAGTAGAGCATAAATTGATGACGTAACAGATGACGTAACAGATAAATATATTGTGATTCGGCGAGGTGTGTGAAGTGAGCGTGGATCGTAGATCGTAAATTGACATTATTACTTATTTTCTTTGTCGACCTGGGTCGTAGATCGTAGCTCAACCATTGAAAATGTTCATGGAATGGTTGAGCTGGGTGGTAGATCGTAGCACAACCATTGAAATAAATCAATATAAATGGTTGCCCTGGATCGTAGATCGTAGCTCGACCATTTAAAATGTTTATGGAATGGTTGACCTGGATCGTAGATCGTAGCTCGACCATTAAACATTTTCATGGAATGGTTGAGTTGGGTCGTAGATCGTAGATCGACCATTGAAAAGAAAAATGTCAACCTGGATCGTAGATCGTAGCTGGACCATTAAAAATAATCATGGAATGGTTGAGCTGGGTCGTAGATCGTAGCTCAACCATTGAAATAAACCAAAATAAATGGTTGAGCTGGATCGTAGATTTGGCTTTGTCGACCTGGGTCGTAGATCGTAGCTCAACCATTCAAAATGTTCATGGAATGGTTGACCTTGGTGGTAGATCGTAGCTCGATTATTAATATAAACCAATACAAATTGTCGACCTCGATCGTAGATCGTAGCTCAACCATTGAAATAAACCAAAATAAAGGATTGAGCTGGATCGTAGATCGTAGCTCAACCATTAAAAATGTTCATGAAATGGTTGAGCTGGATCGTAGTTCGTAGCTCGACCAATGAAATAAACCAATATAAATGGTTGAGCTGGATCGTAGATCGCAGCTCAACCATTAAAATAAACCAAAATAAATGGTTGAGCTTCGATCTACGATCCAGCTCAACCATTGAAATAAACCAAAATAAAGGATTGAGCTGGATCGTAGATCGTAGCTCAACCATTAAAAATGTTCATGAAATGGTTGAACTGGATCGTAGATCGTAGCTCAACTATTAAAAAAGATCATGAAATGGATGAGCCGGATCGTAGATCGGAGCTCAACCATTAATTTTATACAAGATAAATGGTTTAGCTTGATCGCACATCGTAGCTCGACCATTGAAAATGTGCATGGAATAGCCAATTATTTCAACATTTATAAGTGGTTGAGCTTGGTCGCAGATTGCAGCTCGACAATAAACGATATGTCCACAGGGACTCGAAGTTGCATGGGGCGAATCATTTCGTACTTAATGTAAACATTAAAAAAAGGAAGGGATGACACTATTTTCGGCTAATATTTGAATATCGCATTTTAAGCTAATAACGATCAATACTTGAGTTCATATGCATTTGAAATGAATACAAATAAAGAATCGATTCGTTTCCCTTATTGTATTAACTCTTATAAATGACTAACAAGTGTTTTTAATGTCCCAATCGAGCTTGACAACAGCCGGGACCGGGTAATTCCGGGTTTTTAAGCAGTGAACAAAATGTAAGCGCTCATTGGTGAACATATTTAAATTGAATATTGAGTAAGCAGGTATGACTTCCCTGTACCTACTTGTCCGACAATGATTACTCTGTGCCCATTTTCAATCGCATTTTTTTATGCTTTTATTGGGCCTCCGTAACACAATGAAGTTTTTCCCGGAAAATGTCAGTTTCGTTTACATTTTGATTGACCAATAAAAACTTACTTTTATATTCACTATGAAAGAAACCGGAAACAACATACCTACTGGTCAGTATCAAACAACATACTTCCTGGTCAGTATCAAACCACACACCTATTTGTTCAATATAAAACAACAATTAGACTAAATTTGATAGTAATGTGGTTTTAATTTTACAGAAACTTATCTACATTATCGGCATTGCTTAAGATAAAATAAAAAGATCTCTGTCAGAATATGTAGACCAGAGTCAGAACTTGAGGAAATTGCATTTTTGATTTATGCATTGTATATAAATCATCTCAACCAGCTCAACCATTCCATGTACATTTTCAATGATTGAGCTACGATCTACGATCCAGCTCAACCATTTTTTGGGTTAATTTCAATGGTTGAGCTACGATCTACGATCCAGCTCCACCATTCCATGAACATTTTCAATGGTTGAGCTACGATCTATGATCCAGGTCAACCATTTATATTGGTTTATTTCAATGGTTGAGCTACGATCTACGATCCAGCTCAACCATTTATTTTGGTTTATTCAAATGGTCGAGCTAAGATCTTCGAACCAACTCAACCATTCCATGAACATTTTAAATGGTTGAGCTACGATCTACGATCCAGGTCAACCATTTATTTTGGTTTATTTCAATGGTTGAGCTACGATCTGTCCTTGAGCTACGATCTACAATCCAGGTCAACCATTTATATTTGTTTATTTCGATGGTTGATCTTCGATCTAGATCAACCATTAATATTGGTTTATTTCAGTGGTTGAGCTACAATCTACGATCTACGCGCTAACTTCACATTTCGGCGACGGCTTTTGCATATTCAAATTATTTCCGATTTCGGACCGTCTTCGGGAATACTAATATAATTCATAATAATAATGAGTCATGATTTATATAGTGACCATTAATTAGATTGCTTACCCGTGGTAAGAATGCTTTTGGACACTTTAACATTTAAAGTAAGTACTTTACGCCACAATGTGTTACAATAAAGATATAAAGCATTACACTCTCTCACAAATATCCTCACATTCAAATCAGAATGCAATACATTTCATTTCAAATCTCGAATCAATAAATGCACAATACACTACATTACAATACACAGCAATACACATCTTGACACACACGACATGACAGTAACTGCCACCATGGTTCTCGGTTTTCAGGAGAGATTTTTCCGTGACTTTCTAGAGTTTTCCTCCACCTTTAGTTAGCGTAATGGCGACGGTAAAACTTCAGAAACATCAGTATCTTTACCCCATGACTTGGGTTTGACAGAGCATGTTAAATTGTTTACAAAGGCCCATGTACAATTGTTTGTTTGCATCCTGTTTCAGATAAGTATAATGATTAATGTTTGAAAGTTAATGAGTCATGTTTAATATTAACCGTCGATCTATACCATGAAGTTTGTGGATATACGACGCAGTTGAAACATTACTAAGGTCAGGTGTTTCTCATTAAATAGCTAAATTCAGCATGAAATGATTTTTTTTCAACCTGAAACAAATTTGGAAACGTAAATGTCTATGATCTCCCGATCTATTGTGATAATGGTTAAGTCATAAGGTATTGCCCTTGAATTTTGTTTAAAAAAAAAGTAAATAAAATACCACAGTCCACTTCGCTTATACTGTGACAACAGGCCTCACCGAACTCGGAAACAAAACATGTGCGTGTGTTTCTATTTATAAATTTCAAGTAGCATGCGATAATTATCTTGAACAATAAAAAATTTAAATGATTAAAGTATTGGTAAATATAAGACTGGCATATGCTGTACGAATTTATTCTTCTGGGAAGTCAATAAATCAGTTCCTCCATTCAAGCATTTTCATAATGAAGCGGACAATAACCGTCTGTTTAGACATACGGGTACGTTGTCGGCGCGGAAGAGGTTTCAATTGGCAACACAGACAATTGCTTTGATAAAACAACTATCATTTGTTTATCAATGAAGCTACAATCCAGTCAGGATAATAGAATGGGTTCAGTCCCCGGCCGCGACATATCGTAAACACTGGTACTGGAATAGCTCCCTTGCGTTAACCCTTTCCCTCATAGAGGACACCATAAAAAGACCTATGCGAACAGCATAAAACCAGATCAGCCTGCGAGTAACTCGCAGGCTGATCAGGTTTTATGCTGTTCGCTGCTCCTCAGTGGTCTGGAAATGAGGATTTCGTCAATAAATTTGGTAAGGTTTAACTGTGGTTTTCTGCAGATCAGGCTTTATGCGATACCTATTGAGGGCGTCAAAATGAGTATATAGGAGGGAAAGGGTTAAGCTCAGTATATAGCCTGCACTGGGTAGTTACAAGAATGCTTGGTCTGGTATCAGGAAAGTGTGAGTGGGTGTGGTATCATGCATGCGACGTAACACTGCAGTGTGGCAGCACCGTATCTGTCTCAAGTAGATTTAGTCTTCAACTGACTGAAATACTGTTGGTGGAACGTAAAACCAAACTAACAAACATTTTAATGCTATCATTAATTTTGCTAAGGAAAATAAGTTTGGATAAATTGTACACTTACCAGATTTCTGACCCCTAAATAGCAACTGAATTGAAAAAAAAACCTTATTTACAAATTAGAACCTCTTGCTGCATTCAGTCTTCATTCCTGGCTTTTGCATGACAGAGAACTCTGCAGTAACATAAATTTGCAATTATTGATAAAAAAGAGTTGTTGTTTTTCTACTCACCCTCGTAAATGATGGCGAAGTCTTTTTCCAAACAAATAAATTCAGCAGCTGTAGGTCACATGAAATAGGAAAACACCTTTTTCGTGAATGCCACATAAGGAAAATCGATTTAAATTAGACTACGGTATCTTTGATTATGGTGAATGCGGTAGCACTTGACATGTTCCGCAACCTTGCATCTTCACCAGTTCCAGATAGTGAATTCCGTGAAGTGAGAGCATGCGCGAGGAGTGAATTTGATCAGTAACGTGACGGCAAATGAAAATAGAAAATCTCTATATAAGTTTTATATTTCTAAATATAGGTTCAACACCGTTCGTAACGCTATTGCATGTGATGGAGAAGCAATTCCTTTTTCTTTTTAAAAATCACGGATGGTTAGATTTGGTCTTTAGATCGTTATTGATAGACGTGGTACACTTCTATAGTAAGAATTAAATTCTTAGTCAATGACCAACTGTGAACGAGCTGCTTTAAGAAAATTGGTATTCAGGTGAGCAAGCTGTAGTTAACTATGTTTTCTTGTTCGTCACAAAATAGAACATGTGAAACCAGGATGTAGGTGCCTGACTCATATCTTTGAAAGGTGAATTATATACCGAAGCATACGATGAAACCTTTTCAAACGTATCTAAATTTCCCTTTCTAATTATCTTATTCCAAGAATAGAAATATCGTTTCTCGAGGCAAACGGCACCACCCTTTGAGAAGATTTAATGATATACAGTATTAACCAGATATTAAACATTTTAGGAACATGCGTCATCAGTTGCGAAATGCAAACGATTTGCAAATGAAAGGACTTGAAGGTACATGTATTAACCGATTCAGCAGTTTATTTATCTTACTGGTATGTGTTTAAAAAGATGAACACGGTATGCATGCGTCTTGTCTTGAAACTTGTCTCCAAAACGACCTTGAAAAAAACATTTACGAGAAATAAAACCTGTATATCAATTTCTTTGGCAGTTACGTCTTCATGTCGTGTAAAATTGGATGTTGTGGGTTTTCTTAAAATCTATCCAATCCCATTTTGAAAAAAAAAAAAAAAAAAAAAAAAAAAAAAAACAAATGATACACTGTGAGTAAGCTAGTGTACATCATTAATCATTTGCTCGGCAGTTAACTAGGAGCACTTGTTTCAAAATCTCAAAATCAAAATATAATGCATGTCTGTGTATTTGGGTATTGATTTTTTATGTGAATAAGATGAGGTGATTGATGTGATTGGTGAGGAGTGAATATGATTGTCCTACGTCTGTTTATAACGTTCGTCCCGAAACAAGTCGCAATATGCATCAAAGAGAAGTGTTTTGGTAAAAGAATTTAATTTAATTAAAGAAATTCATTTATCACTATATTGCCGAACAATGTGAAATCAAATATGCTAAGTAGGTTCTAATTTAAGAGACATTGGTATATTTGATTTTGATATTAATGGAAAATACGTGTAACTTTTTTTATTACGCCTATTGTGAGAACATATAAAAGACTCTCATGATTATCAAGGTACTAAAATATTCAACACCTCGCTAGCATATGAGGTGTAACACCCCCAGTATGGTTTAAAGAGATGGTGAAGCATCTCGAGACGTACTAAAGGCATTAAAGCAGCTCGTTCATATTTGATCGGTAGAAATAAAAAAAAGTTCTTTTTCTCCATGTGGCCATATCACGTGGTATATGACGTCATTTTAAGTTATCACAATCAGCTTCGATTCAGAGAAGAAAACTGCTGTAAGTTTTTTATTTCTACATCAATTTTGAAAAGATATAGTGCATGCGAGGCGAGAATTGTGCTTTACACATAGGCCCTTATGTTTCTTTTGTCAGATGTACACTATTTCCTAACCTAAGGGAAAACATGGTTGGTGTGCTTTTCGTGATAACAAACAAATACTCGAGAACTCTGGAGAATTTCCCGAATATTTGGAGACCATTTACATCTGCCAAAAGAATCATTCGGGTCTCCAAATAGAAGCAAAATCGCGTTATTAATTTGTTCACCCGGTAGAGTCAGCGAATGCGCAAAGAGGATTTGGTCAGTCATGGCATTCACACGGAAATAGAAATTCTCAATAAAGGGTTCTTATTTTTACTTGGTTTAAGGTTTTCTACCGTTCGTAACGCATTAGCCCTTGGTGAATAATTCATTTTACAATCACGGAATGTTGCATTGGTTACCATGCGTTTGTACATGGGTAATGATAGAAATTCGGTCAGTTATCATCAGTATACGCTACAGCAGTAGTAACAGTGTATCTCACTTGTTTAAAGACAATATAAGGGTAGTTCAAGGACTGGTTGACCTGGTTTCGGGATAATGTGTCGTCATGTGCTTATACGGCGTGTCTGAACCTTTTTCATTCTGTCTCAAGTACGCATTTGTTAACCGCATTCTTTAACGCTTAACCATTTTATAATAATTTCGCATTCTAAAGCTGTCTAGCCGATTTTTGTAGTGTAGTTATTATTGAAATAAATGTTGAAAGAATTTCATCTTGACAAAGGTTTCATTTAAGGCTATATTCGCTTATCGCAATAATATCCATTCATCATTAAATTGTGCTCACGTTCCGTCAAGTGATCATGGGATATTTTATAGTAAATGCAAGCCTTTATACGCTTTGAGCAAGAGGACCTAAAACTATCCTTACATTTGCGCTGAAATTTTTTTAAGCTTTTGAATAACAAAGATTTTAATTTAATGATAGATGAATTACATTTACTTGATTTTAATTTGAATTAAGCAGACAGGAAGACATTTTAAATATTAATTATAACTTAAAAGAAAACATGTCACATTTTCTAGATTGTTTGGATATTTTCAGGGGAAAAAAAGAGCTGTGATGGGTGTCGTTTCAAATTGTTCATCCTCGAATACCCACGGCCAAACGATAGATCATATATAGGCCGTGGGAATTTTACTGCTGGAATTTGCCGTTTTTATTGATCGCATTATGTTTTGAAAGCCAATCATAGTGGCCATTAATACAGCTGTCAGACGCGACCATTTTTTTTTATTGATTTTTTTTTTTTTTTTTATTATTATTATTTTTTATTATTGTTAACATGGTTTTCAAGCCACCATGCCGAAGAGTATTGTATTTATAAGCTTATAAGGTGCGTTTTCATTAAACGATAACTTTTATTACGACGGTTTGCTTGCCTATTTCCCCACGGCAAGACGTCATGTAGTGAAACGGAATAATTGAGCTGGGGGTATCCGACGATGCAAGTTGTTTTGATGAAATAAATCTCACCTAAAATATTAAATGATTAATGTTTCGGAATCATTCATATGTTTAACTTAATAATAGTGAAATGACTAAACTATAGAAACTGCATTTTGAAACCAATGAACTTAAAAGGCTTGTCCTTCTTGTGTCGGTTTTAATTTCCATAATTATATGAAAATGTTTGGCTATGATTGATAACAATATGCATTATTCATCGAGATCCCACGGGGTGACAAATTATAGGATATACGTTTAAAGAGTGCAATCAAATATTCATTTTGGTTTACAATTTTATATCTCTCCAAGTCATATGGTACAAAGAAGATTTAGATTTAGTCCATAATAGTAGTAATAATAATAAGATTACAAAAGAATGAAAAAGCAAAAAAGATATGCGGCGTCGATTGTGAGTTAAAGTAATGGTTTCGCTACGTCTTGGACCACTTAAACTCTACCAAGATAACCAAGGTACCCTAATGAAACATTAGGAAACCTTGGTTATCTCCGTGAAAGGCCATAAGGTCCGAAATGTAGCGGAACTATTATAGGGACTTATTATTCTTCCAAAAACAGTCTGAATCTTTTCGGACAGAAAAGCGAAATATGTACTACAAAATTGTTATAAGATGCAGTCTGTACATACTCATTGATGACAATTATACATGATCCTTGTTCTAGTGTGTACGTTGACATACTTAAACTTCTATCGGGTTCAATGTTTTTCTCGGCCGTTGGGCCGTTTATTTTCACCCTGAATTCCTGTGAAACACGCAGTAATGAAGCGTAAATAAAATTAGGCTTTTCAGTGTTTATTATATATATACTTTGCTAAATTCCCGTTGGTCATTGTAAAATTAGTCAAAATAAAAAGGAAAGGAGTTGCGGAAACGAGTTCTTTAGATCTCTGTTTGTTTTAAAAGTTGAAGTTTTCTTCCCCTGCGAACGATTTATCCCGAATAGTAAGACACTGCACATTTTTAGGGTAAACTGAAAGAGTAGAACGCTAAAAAATAGGAAACACATAGATTTCGGAATTGATTGTTTGACCCTGACAGATCCCATGTTAAAAAAAAAACAACGTAACATCCGGATTCGTTTTGTAGCCCGCGATAATGCGTAGATGTTTTAAGGCTGTAAGTGTCTACCAAGATTGTTCAAATTATATGGATCCGCGTTCATTTTTTTTTTTTTTTTTTTTTTTGTACTCGATTTGACTTGACTATTTGAGTTTACCGTCGCTTCGACAGTATTTCAGTCATATAGCGCCGTCCAGCTAATTACAGGTGGAGGAACACCCCGAATGCATCCAGGTAGAACCACCGACCGACCGCAAGCCAGCTGAGAGGCTTCCTCACATGAAAATCCGAATGACCCTGCCGGGATTCGAACCCACGCGGTGAGGGGCTGAGTGAGTTTACCCTCTCTCTCTCTTTAGTCTAAGTGTGTACGTTAACATGCCGTGTTTTTGAATGTTCTCAAAAACTAAAGGGTGCCGAGAGACAATGCTTACATCTTTGGAAAGCTTATGAACTGGTGCGGTCGGTAGGCTTGATCTTAGATTTCGGAGTGTGAAAATATTGTTGACACATTAGAAAAACTTACCCGATTCTTACAGGTTTCTGCTCTTCCGGTGTGCACGTTCGCAAAGAGACGTTGCATAAACTGCATAATGTATAATTAAATTATTGTTGTTTTTTTTACTTAAAATCATACAGTTGTTTACAAAAAAAATGCATGTTCCACATATCTTTATCCATTTTCTTACGTTTCCATATGTCACCTTTATCGAAACACAAGAGCATAAATTGATGACGTAACAGATTGTGATTCGACGACGGTTTTTCATATT
>CM037790.1:46888010-46938010 GCA_021229015.1 Solen grandis | reverse complement strand
AACTTTGTTGTCGTTCACGCCGTAAATCTGCTAAGTTCACGTTGCTAGGTCGCTAAGTTTACGCCGCTAGGCCGCTAAGTTCACGAATATAATCAATCCTGGTAATTCAAGGATTGTTTCATATTTATTTACTTGGGATTGAATACTCAACCGACTGTTGTTTTAATATTGTGAGGCCTATATGATATCGCACCATGTCAAAGACAAGTGGTATATTGTCACACCCGGTCTTTTTAATCCCGCAACAAGGTCCATTCTCACCAAGGATGTGTTCTTCTTTATTGGGCCCCAAGCTAAGGTATATATAGATTCTTTTATATGAAGAGTACAATAATAGTGCGCATGCGCATGTATGTATTAACATGTATGGTATTATTGCCTCATGTTTTATATTAATATTCACAAATCGGTCCCAGTGGCCGTGTGATTAGAGCGTCCAATCCAAAATCGGGAGGTCACGAGTTCTATCCCGACCACGACATACCAAAGTTGTAAACCATGTTACTGGTATAGCTTACTTGTTTGGCGCTTATCATACAAAGGTAGTTCCAGGACTTGTTGGCCTGATGTCAGGATAATATCACTGGGTGCGGTATCATGCCACATGTCAACGGCATGATACTGCAGTGTGGCAGCACTACATCTGTCTCAAGTAGACATAGTCTCCAAATAAATGAAATGTGGGACAATAAATCCAATAAACAAGCAGTTATTATATTTTCATAGCATTATAATAGTATGACATAAAGTAGCTCATCACTACAAGACTATAAAAATATGCAAAATATTTTCCGATAATTACATCAGGTAAGATCCATAAATGAGGAATCGATTTACTGGTCCTCCCCTAATGTCTAAAAAAATGCGGTAACCAGCCCTGAAGCGAACCAAAAGTAGACTGCAATATTAATACATTCTGGCATATCAACATCTTAAGGTAATCCTTCCATGATTAAATTATGCTCATGGTCCTTCAAAAGCTTTGGAAAAAAACTGCAATGCAGATGGATGCAAGCATCCATTGACTTGGAGTTGTAAGCTCTTTTGCTCCAAGTCTATAAATCTGAAATTACCACGATCGATTGAAGGACCATGTTCACAAATTTAATGATGGATGGATTACCTTAATGAAAATTGTTTGTCCGTCTTTAGATACCAGCTGATCTCAGAGTGAATGTCTTTTCGTATCTAATTGACAGCACTAATATTACACTATATCTTCATACGATACCATATTTAAAAGTTGATTACCTTGTTTCCAATGGAGGGGGAGGGGGATTGTCTATCTGATAACGTTAATATTAGCCCTAACTATTCAAGGTATTCACTTGAATCTCAAATTGCACACATATGGTGATTAGGAAACTTTTCGCATGGAGTTGCCTCTCTCACTCTTTCTTTACAAATGTATTTCAATAGGTAAATGAGAAATATTGTATTCCGAATGCATTAACATACATTCGTTGAAAAGACTGGCTCTTTTATTATTCTAATGTTTAAACTCTTATGAAATTCGTCCACAAAAAGATCTTTTGTCAATAAGTGCCTCACATATCTGGACTAAAAATAACTACCAACAATTATTACCTCCAAGTTCAATGTTTGCATGCTTATTATGGGATCTTTTCGTCTGTCTGGGAAGATAGTTCACTTAGTCCTATTTCTCAACAATTTGAAATAGATCTATTCTGAAACGACATGATTTACCATGATTTGTCTCAAACACGTGTATGGAATGATATTTAAGCAAAAATTACATCATGCTTGGATAACATGTCATTATGTTAGATGATCATGTCCTTTTGCTTGTGATTGTTGATATCGATGAATGCGTTTTGACACGTGCATTATGTGTAGTGACATTCGCATTCTGCTTGATGATAAAGTGCTTCGTTGCCTTCCATTATTGAAATGGTATGTGATTCGAATACCTGTGGAAGGTCACTTTTTCCACTTCTTTTATACATGTATAATGATGACCCCACCCCCTTGAAGTTGATACTGTTTACATGTAATTTGATATTTACCGGTCCCGGTTGGCGTGTAATTAAAGAATCCGCCTCGAAATCGGATGGGGTGAGGTCGCTGGTTCGATCCCCGGCCGCGATATACAAAGTCGTAAAAATGTATTGGTATAGTTCCCTTTCTTGGTTCTCAGCATGTAAGGGAAGTTCCAGGAGTGGTTGGTAATGTAACTGAATACTGCAGTGTGGAAGCGCTTTGTCTGTCTCAAATAGACATAGTCTCTAAACGATATCAATATCGTGCTGGAGAAACTGTAGATAAAGATCAATTAATATGCTTTCTATGATAACGTGCATTACAAAGCCCCTGTAAAGGTCACAGGTTCGAATCATTTTTAATATTAGATACTAATTTCAATTAACAATAGTAAATTAATCAAAAACATACCATACATAGATATAAAAGGTGAGAGTGTGTTGTTTTATATTTGCATCCTTTTGATTAAAATCCACAAATTAATGTAAATTTTGTAAACTGTATGAAATACAGAGAGAAAAAGAAAGAGACAAACAAAACTAAATGTTATAGCTCCCTTGCTTGGCGCTCAGCATATAAGGGTAGTTGCAGGACTGGTTGACCCGCTGTCAGGATAATGTGATTTGGTGTGGTATCATGCAACATGTCTTCGGCATGATACTGTGTGGCAACACTATATTTGTTTCAAATAGACATCGTCTCCAAATGACTGAAATACTGCCGGTGGGACGTTAAATCAAATAAAGACACACAAAAACAACAACAACAACAAAAAAAAAAAAAAAAAAAAAAAAAAAAAACGCCCCGGAATCGGGATATCGAGGGTTCGATCCTCGACCGCGACAAACCAGTCGTAGAAAAATGGTACTTGTTCGAGCTTAGCATATAAAGAAGGATAATGCGACTTGTTATGATATCATGCCATATGTCTACGGCATGATACTGCAGTGTGGCATAGTCTCCAAATGATTGGCATACTGTCGCTGGACGTAAAACCCAATAAATAAACAAACATTAACAATAAAACACTGTTCTTTCAGTGCTATCGGAGCTATGATTTGAAAGCGACATCTTTTGATAGAATGAGGCGTAACACAATTTGGTTTACATAATGCGACGTTGCATTATACTTGATGCTAGGTGATATCCTTCATGGTATGGTGCGTGAGGGTTAGCGTTAGTTTAATGTTGGAGTTGTTAGAACATTGTTATCAAGTTCTGCAATCATACACAAGGCAGTAATTACAAATAATTAAAGATTTAAGAAGACACATAGCAATGGTCACGAAACACCATCAAAGACAATGCCGTTTCACACACAAAATAATGGCAATGTCATTCTCACAAAACACAATGTCATTCTCACAAAGCACAATGTCATTCTCACAAAGCAAAATGTCATTATAACCAGGCACAATGTAATTTTTGCTTAAATATCATTCCATACACGGGGAAAGTTAGTCTATCGTTAAAACACTCCTAGTATGCATATTTCTACATTTTATCTTCCTTGTTATAATATTTTTCTCTTTTTTACCTTCATTGTTATAATATTTTAAAAACATCAAAAAAGCGTAGCAAATCCCAATTACATGAAAGCTGATAGGTGTGCAAAAGCTTTGTTGATATTGTTAGACAATGTATCTCTTTAAAAAAAATGAAATAAAATGTGAAATTTGCAGCTAACAATAGCTGAAATAGTTCTCGGAATCCGGTAACCCATGTTTTCTTTCATCGTCGGCCATACTTGTACATGTATACGGGTAACATACTGGTCGTAAAATTGCTATAAAATATGACGTTCAGTTCGGATTTAAACAGGTCGAAAGTCAACTCCGAATCCAACGATTAAGGTTTTATCCTTCAATTCCTTATATGCTTCGTCTTGGACTATTTAATCTCCACCAAAGTAACCAACCCCCCCACCCCCACCCCCCTTAATGAAGCATTGGTTTTTCCTTGAAAGGCCATGAGGTCTAAAATGTAGCGGAACCATTACAGGGACTTTACCTAAGTCTAAATTTTTGGACTGTGGGGAAGTAAACAAAATTATTTTGTCAGGTCTAGAAAAAAAAAGACCATTCTATACAGGTACTACACTAGAAGTAATGTTACTACCTTCTGTCTCGCTAGCGCTCGACACGGTAGTAAATCAGTCCCTATATACTCTATGGGGCAGAGCGGTCGTGATTCACAACCGCTGATTTTCCAAGAAGATGAAGCAAAAATATGCAACTAAAACACATTGGGCTATCTATTAACAATTACTCTCCTACCACAAAGCGAGAAAAGTATCGTCAATGTCATTATCGAAGTTTGTAAGCACTTTTTCTGAAACCGACGTGTGTTATTGTGTTCTAATCTGATCTTCCGTTATCATTCAACTCGGAAACGAAATCCTATGATTTTGAAAATGTTTGTGTATTGAAGGGTTGCAAAGGGTTTTCTTTTGAAAATACGACCAAAATCGGTAACACTTTCATAAGATACACCGATTTATAGTTGCAAAATCCGCTGTCAAGCCGTATTTACGATAATCATTTTTGCTCCAATAAATTATGAACATGGAATCGTAACGTAGGTGGCCCGAAGGATTCGCCACAAGACGTTTCGACATCGTAACTAGTACTACACAACCTAAAAACTAATACCAGATAAATATACGTAATAATATGAGTGAATGTTATCTGTTTATTAAATACTAAAAAATGTATACCTGTTTGCTGGGACATACTAAATTCGTTGAAATAGTATTAGTAGCTCCTTCCTTTGCTTGGTTAAATGGTAAATAAGATTTTATAGTATGTGTATTCATATATATTTCACGTATTTACGTATGAATCTATGCATTTGTTTTTCTAATGTAAATGGCTGTCATATTTTAACACTTTGCCTCATAGAGGAAGCCATGAAAAGGCCTATGCGAACAGCATAAAACCAGATCAGCCTGCGAGTAATTCGCAGGCTGATCAGGTTTTATGCTGTTCGCTGCTCCTCAGTGGTCTGGAAATGAGGATTTTATAATTAAATTTGGTAAGGTTTAACTGTGGTTTCTGCCGATCAGGCTTTATGTGATACCTATTGAGTGCCTCAAAATGAGTCTATATGAGGGAAAGGGTTAAGGTAATTCATTCATCATTGAATTATGATCATGGTCCATCAAGTGATTGTGGGAATTTTATAGTAAATACAGGCCTTTATAGAAAAAAAGCGAAATCGCCTATAACTACAAGTCAATGCACTGAACTATTTTCAGGACTTGGTGGGGGTATAAAATAGATTTGAAATTCGAACTATTCAATCAATTGCCCATTTACGGTAAGTAAGCAAGTGTACATTACAGCATGACAACAGTGGTTATGCAATAAACGCAAAAGTTCAAATAGCAGGCCATGGTATATTTCCTTTAAAGTGATATGAAATTTGATCACAAATCGGAAACAGTGGGTGTTTATAAATGGCACATATCATACGGTGCACATCGCGTCTTACCAACGCGGTCCAAAGTAGTCCGATTTCTAGTCACGTGAGAAGGTATGATAGTTGCTTTTGCATGGGTTTTTTCGCCTACTTCGGTTCTCTCCAACACAAATGTTAAAGAAATTCAGACTTTAGAACTTGTTTTGTCCTTTTTAAATTGCCCATACACATTCATAAAATGAATAACTTAATAATATGTAAACTACATACAATGTGACGTTGCTTTAATTGGTTTAGCCAGGTGTAAACTGATATTTAGTTTAAACATAATTAATTTCATGTAATACACAAGTTAGAATTGGACTACAAGATCTACCAATTTTGAAGCAACCCTTTCCTTACATTACAATGTTAAACTGTTATACTCATCAGCGACCGATGCAAACGATTTAATCACAGTCCTAAACAAACTGTTGGTCCCGTAAAAGAAATTTAGAAATCAGGACAGGAGCGACTTGGACGACATTCAGTGAATTCGAACAATGGTGTGCCTTGTACCAAGCGTTGATATAAGACAATAAATCTGATTGGGTAATGATTACAAGGACACCGTCAGATTGCTTTTGGCTTCATTTTTATTTACGAGTAGTAAGAATTATTGAGTAAAAGGTAGGTAACAATTGTTGAGTATGGGAAAAATAGATATGTGGTGCTAATGGAGATAAAAATGATGGTGAATGTAGAGCAGCTATATAATCTCTGAAGTACGGAAGCAATGAGGTGTTCTTTTTTATTATCTTGTGGCCTCGAGATAATTACTAAGAAAATAATAAAACACAAATCTTGCTAATTCGTGGCCACGAGATTATAACTAAGAAAACAAGTAACTAGTGTTGCTCGAGACACATGAGTCCTCTATCGGTGAGGTGCCAAGATGGCCCTGTGTCGCTCACCTGAGTAAGATGGCTGTGTTAGGCATAATGACAAAAAATCTGGCATCTAAAGTGTTTTTCTAACATTTGACTAAGTGATCTACATATTGATCCTACCTGAATTTGCACTCAACTGGGAATTCATGCAGTCATCATTCATATCAAGTTTTATGAAGACTGGGACAAAAATGTAGGCCTCTAGAGTGTTCACTAGATTTTTCTAAGATTTGACCTGGTCACCTAGTTTTTGACCTCATGTGACTCATTTTCGAACTCGTCCAATATATCAATTAAACAAACATCCTGACCAAATCTATTGAAGATTGGGCTAAAACTGTGGCCTCTAGAGAGTTCACAAGGTTTTTCTTAGGTTTGACCTGGTGACCTAGTTTTTGCAAGATATCATGTAGACAAACATCCTGACCAAATTTTATGAAGATTGGGCCAAAACTGTGGCCGTTGAGTGTTCACAAGGTTTTTCTAACATTTGACTTGGTGACCTAGTTTTTGACCCCACAGGACCCAATTTCGAACTCATCTGAGATATTATGTATACAACATCCAGGCTACGAATTAAACAAGTTCTTTTTTCTTTCTTTCTTTTTTTTTTTCTTCTTAGTTATAGAGGCTTTTACGGTGAAAGAGCATTCTGATTTACCTGGAACAAATATAAGAAAATGAGATTTCGCTCTACACCGTGACGTCATTTTCATTAAAATGACGCCAATGAACGCAACGTAGTAATCTTTAAAGTCATTAAAATGAACATTAGATCTTTTTATGGTGCATGCATTGATTTATCATCCCAGAATGGTTATATGTCTTAGTCCCTATACAAAAAAGTATGAGAAAACAACATTTAAGAAACGATCTTACTTCTTCCTACAAAAATTATCACTGATCCCTAAAATCGCCAAAATTGATATTACAAAAATAATGTTTGTCTCATTCCCACAATAAAATGACGTGTTCAATATGGTTTATTTTTTTGTTATTGAAACTGCTTTAGAGAATGCTCTTTCATGTGGACCAAGCCATAAATCGAAAATGTATGTAATGCATCGGTAGGCTCAACTAATTATAAGAAGAAGAAATACGTTTATCTGAAGCCATTTAATAATGTTTAATGTTTTTCTTAACTGAAGTGATTTTATGAAGACAATTATATTCACTATGTCAGTTCTCGTTATTTTACGGATGATGAGTCTGTAATTTGCAGAGTCATCGTGAAGTTTTGAAAACACATGGCAATGTATGTTTGCCGAATACAAGCAAGTATGCATATCGGAAATGACCGATTATCTCAATCTTGTACAGCGTATTTGGTTTCACAATCTCATTAAAATCATATCCTAATTTGCACTCCTCAACTGAGCCCTGCGGAACACTGTAATTCACCAAAACTGCTTCTGACAACTGGCCGTCAATACAAACTGTTTGGTACCGGTCACCTAAGTAAGACGTCATCCACTGAAGTGGTTTTCCCTCAATTCCAAAGTCATGTTTCAAACGATTCAAGAGTAAACTATGGTCGATGGTATCAAACGCAGCTGAGAGGTCAAGTAGGACAAGAATGGCGACTTTATTTTGATCTAAGGATTGCATGATGTCATTTTGGACTTTAATTAATGCGGTTTCTGTAGCATGGAACTTCCTATAGGCAGATTGATGTTGTTCATGTAGATTGTTCAGTGATAAATGACGCTCTAGTTGTGAGTCTACTGCTTTTTCTAGAACTTTTGAAACAAATGGTAAATTTGAAACTGCTCTATAGTTTTTTTAGTTCATTTTGGTCAAGGCCGGGTTTTTTGAGTAGTGGTCGTATTCGTGAACATTTAAACAATATTAGAACATACGCTGATTCTAATGATGTGTTAATGATTTAGTCAATATCGGTGAAAGTTCATCGATGCAAGATTTCAACAGCCATGTGGGTACTGGATCAAGTTCACATGATTTGTTTGGTGATTTCACGATTATTTGCTTGATATCCTGTTCAGACAATGAAGAGAAAGCAGTCAGATTAGAAATTAAACATGGCCGAGATGGTTCTACAGCTTCGGGAACGCTCGTTGTTGAGATGTCTGCCTTATATCAATTCTAATGCCCTTGATTTTGACAATGAAAAAAGTCCTGCGCCAATTCCTTCGATGATGTTGTAGAAGGTAAAACCGCTTCAGTTGTCGAGCCAAGAAGATGATTTGTTATTTTGAAAAGACATTTCTGATCTCGTCCTGAAGATTTTATTTTGTCCGTATAATAAGCAATTCTGGCTTGTTTTAGCAATTTATTTTCCAGAGCACATTGTTCACGGTATATCTGATGATCTATTATAAGTTTTGACTGTCGCCATTTACGCTCTAGCATCCGGCGATGGTGTTTGGCATCGTGAAGTTCGTCTGTGTACCAGTCAAGTCCGGGCCTCAAAACTATAGTCTTACTACGTAATGGAGCATGTTTTTCTAGGAGAGAAGATAATTCATTTATGTATGTATTTACTAACTCATCAGCATCTGAAGACCATGACTTAGAATTGTGTAGACCAGATGATACAATGTCCTCCTTAAAAGATTGTATATTAATAGTACTAACTTTCCTAAAAGAAACGGTTTTTCTTATAGATGCTGGCTTAAATATCTTTGCTGTAAATGTCACAGCGTAATGATCACGAGAAACATTCCCGGTTGAGTCTGATAGTCCGGGATCGGAAACATCAATTTGAGAAACGATGTCTTCCCTGGTGATAACTACATCAAGCGTATGTCCTCCTACATGTGTAGGTTGGTTTACATGCTGCCTCATACCACATGACTTGAGGGTACTACTAAACTGCAAGGTGTCACGATTATTTGGGACGTCTAAGTGAAAATTTAAGTCGCCAACTATAATGACACCTTTATCATCAGTAGCGTATCTTGAAAGGAACGTTGGCCATTCTTGTTCTAAAAACTCATTTGTCTTAAAACCATTTGCTTTTGATGGAGGCGGTCTGTATATGACTGCAAAACGTACTGAGTAATTATTTAACTTTAGTTTGCAGTCTAGATATTCAAAAGTAGAAAACTCATGATCAGCACTTGAGAAATCAAATGGATATCAATAGGTGATTTGAATATAAGAGCAACTCCACCTCCACGTCTACCATCACGTGGCACATGTTTGATGCAATAACCAGTGGGAACCAATTCAGCAATGCAGGATTTGTCAATTTTGCTTCCGAGCCATGTTTCAGTAACAGCAACAATGTCAAAATCATATGATTGTTTAAAATCACAAAGTGAAATAGTCTTGTTCTTGACTGATCTTGGATTTATACAACAGACTGAAAGAAAATTCTGTGATTTGGTTAATTCAGGCAATTCATATGTTATGCTAATTAAATTCCTAGGTACTGTTTAGACTTCTTGTGGAAAGAAGTAACTGACTTGTTTGAAATATTCGTGGTGGGAATCAACTGAGGCAATGTTCGTATGTTTTCAAGATTAACTCTATGAACTCGTGAACGTCCAGCACGAGATCCCCTGTACTGTGACTGTATACCTAGATGTTTTAACCTGTTTAACAGCCCCAGGCTAGGTTTATACAAAGGTATCCTCTATACGATGTGGTCAGATCCAGTTAGCATACTGATCTGATTTTAATGAGATTGATGGTTTCATAACATACATTGAAATATACTAAAGAAAATAAAAAAAAAATAAAAAAATAGTGATATGGAACATGCCAGTATTACACAGTGTATAGGATATCATAGAATATAATTCTGTAAATACTGGAAATGCTAAGGTGATAAAAAGACTTTTGCATTGGGGAATTTTGAATTTCAGATATTTTTAAACCATATATACTGACAAACGGAAATCACTGTTTGAAAGTTATTGACACCGCTTTGATTAAAACACTGAATATGCCAAAACGAAATTATACAGCACAATGTTAAATAGGGCACAGAAAATATCGATTTTGTATAACAAAATATAATACCTTATAACAATAAAAATCGAAACCACCAAGTCGTATTAGCAAAGTTTGTCCTTCTTTCGCATCAAATGAAAGCCTGTATTTCTTCAAAACTTGCAAAACAATCGCATGAAATGAACTCATATGGAGAAATTAAATGCATGTCAGCGTCCTGAAGATATAGATGGTTCATTACTGCACTATATTTTCGTCAGTATTTGCACGACAATATGTAAATTTGATATAGCTTATATTGTCGATTTTATTATGATTTTATTTAAAACGCTCAGTCTTATATCGCGTGCAATAAATTTCAAAGAATTAAAGATATAAGCGATTTGACTAGTACAGGAAGATATATGCTAACATACATTGATCCTGTAATAAGAATATAAGCGATTTGACTAGTACAGGAAGATATATGCTAACATACATTGATCCTGTAATAAGAATATAAGCGATTTGACTAGTACAGGAAGATATATACTAACATACATTGATCCTGTAATAAGATATAAGCGATTTGACTAGTACAGGAAGATATATGCTAACATACATTGATCCTGTAATAAGATATAAGCGATTTGACTAGTACAGGAAGATATATGCTAACATACATTGATCCTGTAATAAGATATAAGCGATATGACTAGTACAGGAAGATATATGCTAACATACATTGATCCTGTAATTAGATATAAGCGATTTGACTAGTACAGGAAGATATATGCTAACATACATTGATCCTGTAATAAGATATAAGCGATTTGACTAGTACAGGAAGGTATATGCTAACATACATTGATCCTGTAATAAGATATAAGCGATTTGACTAGTACAGGAAGATATATGCTAACATACATTGATCCTGTAATTAGATATAAGCGATTTGACTAGTACAGGAAGATATATACTAACATACATTGATCCTGTAATTAGATATAAGCGATATGACTAATACAGGAAGGTATATGCTAACATACATTGATCCTGTAATAAGATATAAGCGATATGACTAGTACAGGAAGATATATGCTAACATACATTGATCCTGTAATAAGATATAAGCGATTTGACTAGTACAGAAAGATATATGCTAACATACATTGATCCTGTAATAAGATATAAGCGATATGACTAGTACAGGAAGATATATGCTAACATACATTGATCCTGTAATAAGATATAAGCGATATGACTAGTACAGGAAGATATATGCTAACATACATTGATCCTGTAATAAGAATATAAGCGATTTGACTAGTACAGAAAGATATATACTAACATACATTGATCCTGTAATAAGATATAAGCGATTTGACTAGTACAGGAAGATATATACTAACATACATTGATCCTGTAATAAGATATAAGCGATTTGACTAGTACAGGAAGATATATGCTAACATACATTGATCCTGTAATAAGATATAAGCGATTTGACTAGTACAGGATGATATATGCTAACATACATTGATCCTGTAATAAGATATAAGCGATTTGACTAGTGCAGGATGATATATGCTAACATACATTGATCCTGTAATAAGATATAAGCGATTTGACTAGTGCAGGATGATATATGCTAACATACATTGATCCTGTAATAAGAATATAAGCGATTTGACTAGTACAGGAAGATATATGCTAACATACATTGATCCTGTAATAAGAATATAAGCGATTTGACTAGTACAGGAAGATATATGCTAACATACATTGATCCTGTAATAAGAATATAACCGATTTGACTAGTGCAGGATGATATATGCTAACATACATTGATCCTGTAATAAGATATAAGCGATTTGACTAGTACAGGAAGATATATACTAACATACATTGATCCTGTAATAAGATATAAGCGATTTGACTAGTACAGGAAGATATATGCTAACATACATTGATCCTGTAATAAGAATATAAGCGATTTGACTAGTACAGGATGATATATGCTAACATACATTGATCCTGTAATAAGATATAAGCGATTTGACTAGTACAGGAAGATATATGCTAACATACATTGATCCTGTAATAAGAATATAAGCGATTTGACTAGTACAGGAAGATATATGCTAACATACATTGATCCTGTAATAAGAATATAAGCGATTTGACAAGTACAGGAAGGTATATGCTAACATACATTGATCCTGTAATAAGAATATAAGCGATTTGACTAGTACAGGAAGGTATATGCTAACATACATTGATCCTGTAATAAGAATATAAGCGATTTGACTAGTACAGGAAGGTATATGCTAACATACATTGATCCTGTAATAAGAATATAAGCGATTTGACTAGTACAGGAAGATATATACTAACATACATTGATCCTGTAATAAGAATATAAGCGATATGACTAGTACAGGAAGATATATGCTAACATACATTGATCCTGTAATAAGAATATAAGCGATATGACTAGTACAGGAAGATATATGCTAACATACATTGATCCTGTAATAAGATATAAGCGATATGACTAGTACAGGAAGATATATCTAAACATACATTGATCCTGTAATAAGATATAAGCGATTGACTAGTACAGGAAGATATATGCTAACATACATTGATCCTGTAATAAGATATAAGCGATATGACTAGTACAGGAAGATATATGCTAACATACATTGATCCTGTAATTAGATATAAGCGATTTGACTAGTACAGGAAGGTATATGCTAACATACATTGATCCTGTAATAAGAATATAAGCGATTTGACTAGTACAGGAAGATATATGCTAACATACATTGATCCTGTAATAAGAATATAAGCGATTTAGAAGGAATCTAACATACATTGATCCTGTAATAAGAATATCTTCAAAAAATATATTTGGCGGCATGGTTAGTTGAACTATTAGTGTAGATGGGCACGGAAATTTATATGATATTGAGATATTTAGAAGATTGTAGTATCATGTGAAAAATATAATCACTAGCTGTACCGTAAGTTCGTATTTAATTCCATGCTAATACATAGCAAATAAACAGTCTCTCATATCATCTTAAAACTGTGTTTGATCATTTTTATGATAGTTTATGGCAAAGGATAAGGGTCATTAACCGTCTTAACTGGCCCAAAAGTGGTCCGACTTTTATAAAATAACCTTGAAATAAATTTTATATCACAAGAGCGTCGCTGGTCTGGTTCATAAGTAATTTTATAAACGCGCCATGGTTAAATGCACAAATACATACAGGCAGTAATATAACAAATCAGTGGGACATTAGCTCTTAGTTATTATCCTAAATAGTTTCTATATTGGGATACCCATTTCTTCTAATATGTTTCATGTATGTCTATACTCAGTAAAGAAAGGAACTATTCATTCTTTCGAAAGTGCGATTTTTATACTAAAATGGACATATTTTTAAGAGTAATGAATCTTTAAAGAAAAAAAAAAAACATTGTATCATGGTAAAACGCATGTTTTTGATAATAATAATACAATACAATTCGTAAGACCAAGTGGATCCAAATCAAAATTCTCAAATGTACATCAAAATTTTAAAGCAGCTCGGTCACAGATGAACTTTGACTAAGAAGTTGGTTTTTAACTTTTTGTGTGTATTCCGTCTATCAATACCCATCTACAGAGGCATGGCCATCCAATGTATTCATTGAAAAAAATCAATGACTCGACCGGGACTCGAACACAGGCCTCAGGAATACCGTTCCTGCACTCTACCGACTGAGCTATCAAGTCACATGTCTTCTTGCATATTGACTTATCACCAAATACCTGTACCCGGCTAAACAACTATCCTTGATTGTAAAAAGAAATGGATGGTTTCCCTATCACAGGCAATACCGTAAAAGACGGTATTTAAACTATTTTTAGAGTTATAAAAGCAATTTTTGATTTTCTGTTTTCATTTGCCGTCACGTGGCTGATAGCAGTTACTCTTCGCGCATGCGCTAACTTCATAAGCTGAACTAACGAAATCGCTGCAATGAACTGGTGAAGACGCTTTTTTTTTCTCTCTTTCGAGGATCGTATTCTAAATTAACGATTTCGTCAAAGTTACGTTTACGATAATAGCGTTTTCCTTGTGTTTACATTACTGACATTTCAATCAGTGAGTGTAAATGCTTTGAAAGTTACATGAATATCGTCATTGTGATTTTTATGATAAAAACTAAAAATGAAGGTTTATTTGAGTTGTTTTACAGTATATAGAAGATTTGTAAGGGTTAATAAAGGGATGCTGTAAAATTTGAAGCCGTATAAACAAGAACAAGAAAACTTTGGACGCAAGCATCAAAGAAATCGCGCCGAAGGATTTTTGTTGTTGACATGCGGGAAAATGATGTAATATCTGTATGCTGCGCTCTTGGTACTTGCTTCTTCACTTAACGCAGTAATACATTGGGAGCCAGATGCCCCTTGATGTATGGAATTATATTTCGACTAATGAGATTGCAGTATTTTTCAAAATTTTGGATCGGTTTAACTCGTTAAACCACTTGGTTTATGGGTAACCTTGTATATACCACCAATCTTTGTGCGCACGCGTGTAGAGGTGGATTTGGATAGTAACTCCATACATTAAGTAGGTTAATGTTTGTTATCGAGGGTTTAACAAGTTTGATTTATTTTTTATTTATTTATTTTTTTGCATGGAACGAAAGGTAAAGAAAGGGAAATAGTTTTAAAGGCGGAAAAAGGTTTTAAAAAAACTTTAGGGTCGGTCGTAAAAAAAAAAGAGGGTCGGTCGGGCGACCAGAAACGGAACTCATTTTTTTTTTTTTTTTGGCCTAGTCAAATTGTGTCATTGATTTTAGCAGAACAAGTTTTAGGTAAGAAATAAGTACAATATGATACTCAGCAAATAAAACCTTAAACGTTAAGCTAATTTTAAATGTCATTTGAAATAATCATTAGTGTAGACAATTTCGAAAAGAAAAAAACGAGCTACATATCTATATATGAATATGTTTTTCCTTCACAAAATTACATCATGTGAAGACAGCACGGAGAAAAGCACTCTACTATGAAGCAATTACACCCCATATCAGGATTAACAAAAGGCATTGCCGTTCCAATTTCGAGTCACATTAATAACGATTTCAAAAAGCAAGTTTCATATTCTTACCCATATCTTATTATTCTTTTTCTGTTCTCAAGGCAACCATGACATCATTACAGGACGCCGCTCAACAATGATCACTCAACCAGTTTCTTCTACGAGATTAATGCCCGCTTTATGCTTTTCAATGGTTTTGCAAATAAATTGAATACAGTAATAACTCGTCATACGGAACATTACAATAAATCATTTTTAAATCCAGATTGCGCATACTTGTATCAATTATATGTTTATAAATTACAAGGTATAGTATTTCATTGCAGTACGTAATTACATTATGAGCTGAAAGAGGAATGCAGGCAAACCATTTGGCATATAGTTCACCGGAACATTAGCATGTTATAAGGACGTGATCACTTAAAGTGATTCAGCGGTTTTTTTTTGTTTTTGTTTTTTGGTTTTTTTTTCTAATGGACAGATTTTTCTAAAAATTTGCAGAACAAAGATAAAATGACATATTTATACAAAACTGGTTTTCAGAATTGAGAGGACCTACTCGCGCAAGATTGCAAATTCTACATTACAACTATACTTAAATTATTTAAATTTATATAATTAAAATTGCCTTAACGCGTCTAGGGGTAATCTCATGGATTAGAAGTGGAAAAAGGTAGATGGCACAAACCTTTAGTTTACGATATGAGGAAAGAAAATATGAAATACTAGAATGTCCATTGTACACTGATATAAAAGAGAAATTATGAAAAGATTTATTGACACCAGAAAGTAAATATATTATAAGAAATCTTAGTATACTCATTGTCAAATCTTTTAAAAAAGAAATAGACTGAACTATGATTAGATTTCAATTTTATACTATATTTATGTGGCTGTTTGCTGTATTTATTATAGGTATGTATAACCGGGACCGCTAAAGCAATCGACCTAGTTTACTGTAGTCTACCCGGTATAATTTTGTTTAATTTCGTTGTTCAGTCAACTGCATTATGATAGATTAATGTACACGTGCTATAATTTATTGAATTATTGCTCTTGTCACTGGCTTTTGTTTAGTACACAAATGACATGTTTTTTTTAAATATGCATACTGATGAACCTTTAGCCTACATGTATTACGAAATAGACTATCAAACTGTGTCAACTTATGTCACCGTCAGTGTAGCGTATATCAGCGTATGAGTAACATATGCATAACGTATGTGGGCGTATGAGTTACGTATGAGGAGCGTATGAACAGCGTCCCCAGTATTCACCTCTCCTTGAATATAGTAAACTGCCAAAAATAATGGCGTCGGAGAAGAGCTACCACTACCCCATCTCTCTCTCTCTCTCTCTCTTTATTCAACTAAAGGACATGAGATTCTCTATATAAATATTAATTTCACTTCCCCAAAAGTTCCTTGTGTTTTCATTGGCCGAATCGCGGTAACGTGTTGACCCTCTATATTTCTATGTAATATATAAAGAGAGAGTCATATATTGCTTCTAAATATTCTCTTTAGAATTTCTTATTTATTTGAATTTGATTACATATGATGTCGGATATTGAAAGTATTCTGCGTCTGTTTTGTCAACAAATATATGACAAGGAAAGGTGGTCTATGAAGCTAATCAGTACTAGGTCTGGCTCTAGTTTTACAATTAACTATTGGGGGTCAGTCATGTGAATAGGAGCACTCGGCGAGCGCCCCCCCCCCCCCCCCCCCCGTATCAAACCCAATATTTAACTATACTTTTCTATATGCTTGCAATACGTAGGGAATAAGATTTCCATACGTCAATCACTCGTCGGACACACGTCAAATACGCCAGTCATTCGTTGGACATATGTTACAATGGCATTACTGATACGCTATCCATATGCTAACTTTTCTGACCACAATCATGCCACCGTATGTAAAACGTACTTGACATATGAGAAACGTACCTTTAGCGCAACTTTAGCTCCCATACGTTAGTGCCATAAGTGTGACAGCCTCTTACGGGGTGTTTTACTGCGCAAAAAGAAAAGATCGACGGGAATCAATGTAATGGGGGGGGGGGGGGGGCATTGAAAAATGTTAAAATTAAAAAAAATATATAAACTGCGTACGCTTGACTATATAGATAAATAAATAATAGATACATTAATAGAAATATCATTTCACTTGCACACAAATAGCAACCCAACAATACTTGTGCATAGGTGTGTATTTTTAATATAGCATCCTCAGAACATTTCGGCGATAGGACCGGTAACTCCTACAACAATATAACATCTTCTTTTGATGGGTTGTTTCCCACTTATATGAATTTGGCTCACTCATTGCGATGCAACCTCTTTTTTAAACTTCAATGAAACCGATTGATTTGAGGAGCTAAGAAAATGGATATATGATGAGATCTTTTATTTTTTCTGTAAGTTCACATAAAAAAATAAAAAAAAATATGAGGCATTCAAAATTGACAGAGCCCATACATAGGGTCGTTTAGGCCTGACAAAACCTGACCAATCGTATACCAATTTCATCAGGATCGTCAAAATAACAATCATATGGCATGATCTAAACTGAAAAAAGTGAGTTTCGAGTGGCAACAAATTGTCCAATTCTCACAGTTACGCTTTTAAACATCTCCTTTTCTATTGAAGATATGTGAAAATAAATTGTATCCTACAGGAGAACATTACAATACCTCAAAATGTTACCTCAAACTGAAAATAATTCCTTGCAGTAGAGAAATTATTATTTTTTTAATATGCCATTGGTTACATTTTCCTTTAGGATTTTTCCTCTTTTTTTTCCTTAAAGTTTTCAGTACTCAAAGATCTGCTGTGTGCCTATATAAAATTTTCCACTGGCTTTTACAGGAGTTTCTCTTTCGAATATGTCTTTGCGTTACCCCCCTTCCACTGTTCCGGCATGGGCACCGGCCATGATGGCGGACATACAGACAATCAAGTCGGCTTTACCAAAACTTGATAAACAGAACAGAACAGAACATATTTTATTCATGATTTGTACATAGTACATCATCATTACATCTTAAATACAAATACAAATATAGTATCACGTGACATGTAACTTTTACTCATATAAGTATATAGGAAAAATATTTAATTTCTGGTAATGAATCGTAGACTGAACCATGGATCGTAGATTGAACAAGTAATTCAGTCATTATGAATATATAAATAATACCTTACAAATATTGTTTTAGATAACATCGAGAACGAACTAATCAATGTTAAATCTCTGTTGACATTCACACAAATACATATCAGAAGTAAATTTCTAGTAATAGCTCGTGGACTGAACAAATTCAGATAAAACAAATAATTAATTATGTATAAATACTGACTAAATAACACATAGAATGAATTTATCATTGTTTACTCAATTTAGTTTTCCTTAGTTTTAAAGCAGAAGAAATGTATCTAGCAAGGCCAAACAAAACATCTTTATCATTAGATTGTAACAAAGCTATTAACTTGAACATAGATGGTCTAGTATATAAATCAAAACTTAGAAATTTTGTACGCAATGACTTATACATTGGACATATAACAATGAAATGATAAATATCTTCAATATCACTGATGCTGTTACAGATAAGACACACTCTCTCTTCCCTAGTTATACGATTTCTTGAGAATCTTTCAGTTTGTATTCTTAACTCATGAGCTGATAACCTAATTTTAGTAACAAAATGTCTGAGGTTAGCAGGTAATATATCTAAATAAAATTCGTAATCAATTGTTTTCTTAAAATACTTATACTCCTCTAAAACACTACTGTTTTGAATCAAACTATTCCATTCCTGTAAGTAACAATCTAAAACACGTTGCTTAAAAAATATGGGAAACTGCTTTACATCTATATCACTCACAAAAGCATATGAACAACCGTACGTATCTAGCAGTTTCTTAACACAGAAAACCCAATTCTTATGACCCAATAAGAAATCGTTAAGACCCGCCCTGTACATGCATGAAACAGATAAAATAGAAGCATCTGGGAACAAGATTAGCAGGATAGAAGGTACATTAAATGGAAGACAAAAGTAAATGGCAACAAAGCGGACATAAAATCAATAAAAGTGAAATGAGCACGACAAAAGCAACAGAAATGTGAATACCTAATGAAAGCACACAACTGTATCATGGAGTAATGCACGAGAAACTAACGGACTTACAAGCCAGGTCAATATCGGACAGCTTTTTCTGATCTTAAATGAATCTGGTTATATGCAAGGTTCGTAAACAAAATTTTAAAAATTTGTATTTAGGGAGAAGATATTTGATGAAATAAATGTGTCGATGCGTTATTTTAACAGTAATTTTAACAGTTTTTTAATCGGTTTATAAATATACAAGTTATTGATTCATTTAGTGTTTATTTTCCAAACTTATTACATAAAAATTATTTTACAATATAATAATAGTGGATGATTCCCTTTTCGATTATGCGACTCCATGGTCAAAAATCAAACCTATTTCATACTGACGTACAGCCTAGAGCGCAATCAGAATACATCGGTGGTGATGTTACGCCACCCGTTTCAGATTCCTTCACAGATGATCAGTAGAAAAAGAGAAAAACGTTGTTGATTTTTCCACTCTCCCTAACGGAATCTGTCTACGCCATGTATCATTTTCTTAAATTATTCATTTATTTTCATTGCGATAAGCATATGAAATGCCGTCTCGTTTGCACGATGCTTCTTCTATTTTGTTTTAGAAAGTCCCCTAGCTGGTTTCGAACTCGCGCCCTAACCTTACAGTGCCTAGAAATAGAATTAAACTGATTGTTCAGATCCTCGACTAACTAAGACAGATTGGCCGTTGACGGGGATTCAAAACTCGTCAAAAAATCAGGCCTTTTTGTGATTTTAAAGAGTTGGTCACAATTTAACTGTAAGCTTATTTCTTGCTGGAAAACTCGACAGTCACACTGCAGTTTTGAACGATATTGTTATAGTGATATTTTGACTTAACAACTGTTAACATGGTAACACAGTACGACTGATTACAATTAAAGCGCTGAAGGCACTGTAGTTGTGTGTGTCTCAAATGAGTGTTGGAAGATCTCCAAGTCGATCACCAATAATTAAATACACTTTGATAAACAAAAGAAATGCGGCATTCCTGTTCTCTCAGTGCTATCAGAGCTTTGATTTGTATTCATGCAATACCTTATCTACAACAGACTCTATTTATAAATTGAAGTAATTATGCAAATTTTCTGCACAGGTCAGAGGCTCCGAACTCATTTCGGATAGTAGATATAGATGTAAGAAATAACCCTTGAAGATATCTGAGGTCGATAGATTGATGTGATTATGTTACAATGATTTGTTTTGGACTTCACATGGGTTATTGTAACAGCCTAAATTGACCGAACGCTGCACATTTACTATCAAATATATTTGCGAGCCACCTTTGCGTCGAAACAAACAATATTCGTGCGATTGGTAAAGTGACCACGTGATTAAAACAGCTACTGCATTCCATTGCAGTTACATCAGCATAGAAAGATTTTTGTAGCCTGTAAGTATTTATTTTTGACACAGCATTGATTTTTCAGCATTTTTTGCTTAATTCTAGTATACTTATGTTGTAGAGATATATACAATTGTTTGATCATATTGAGAGGTTATTCGGTTTAAAGTCTAGGAGAACCTGGGTTGAAAACGTAGTTAGCACATGGCATTTTCCTCTCGTCCAATCAGGTGCCAGTATTTGTTCATAGTCACCGTGGACTATAACGCGTAGTCCACACTTTTGTAAAAAATCAATAAGTGTGGACTATGCAACCACATAACTCACACTTTTGTGACGTTTTGTCGCTAGTGGACGGAAAATACCATGTGCTAAATAGCTCTAGTTCATAGTTGCCTTCAACTACACGACATAGGCACTCGGGCTCCGCCCTCGTGACTATATCGTGTAGTTGAAGGCAACTATGAACTACACGGCTCCGCCCTCGTGACTATATCGTGTAGTTGAAGGCAACTATGAACTAACCTATACTACTATAGTTGGTGTGACTGACGTCACACACAAATAAAAACATCATCAATATCATCCCGTGACTTGTGTGGTGGCAGTGGTTAAAGTAGCGTAGCGTGACGGAACCGGAGCGCGGAGTTTAGAAACAAGTACAGTGTATGAGCATTAGTATAAAGGTTACCTATTCATAATGTATCAGTCGGAAAGATGAGCTGCATAATCGACGATTTTTTTAATCGGATCGATTCCAAACCCTAGAATATGGCTAACAAAATCTGAAACTATTTCTCTGCGTATTGAAACCTGGGGAATTTTTAAGGAAAATTTTGCTTCCAAAAATAGCAACGCAAAGTAATGTGTACTACCACAGAACAGTGAAAGCAACCCTGTACAAAAATAAACAATATGTGTTACTTATCGTCTATATTTTCTTTTTTCTCTATATTTTCTTTTTTCGAATTTTTCGCAGGCGACGCGAAGCGGAGCACTGCGATAAATCCATAAAATTTAAAGGCCCATATTGCTTTCAAAAGCAGTGTACAGTGAAACCTCTTTACAACGGCATTCATTATAACAGCATCCTCTTTATAACAGCAGTTGTCTTGAAAACTAAAGTACATAATTCTTCTATGTCTCTCTCCTTTAACGGCAATTTCTTTATTGCAGCAAAAATCACTAAACCAAAGAAGGCCGTTGTTAAGAGACTTGACTGTATATTCTTCGGACAGAAAAGCAAAGTGTGTACTACAGATTTGTTACGGGATGCAATTTGTACATACTTGTTGACGACAACATCATTATAATGCATAAATTAGAATCTTATACTTAAGATCATTCATTTGTTTACAAAAAATACTGATATGCATATTCCGCATATCTTCGTCAATTTTCCATAGACATTCCGTATGTTTTCGTTAACGAATCACGAGTGCATACATTGATGTCGTAGCAGATAAACAATTTGTGATTCGACGACAGCTTTTCAAATTCAAATTATTTCCGATTACAGACTTTCTTCGGACAAACTCGCCAATGCAAAATATAATCAATGATTATTTTGACATCCATCTAAAATACTAAACTGCGTAATTTGGTCAACATTATCAGTGCGTTTAACTGTTATTTTGCAGCAGATATTCTACGATATGTCAATGGCGAAAAAATTGAAATGGTAGATAACTTTACATATTTAGGTATTAATTTTACTCACACCGGTAACCTGTCAAACGCTGTTAAAACTTTATCTAATCAAGCCCTTAGGGCATATCATAATTTACTGTCGGTGTTTGACAGAGTACCGTTAGATATTAAAACAAAACTGTCATTATTCGATTCCATGGTTGTACCAATTTTATTGTATGGAGCTGAAGTCTGGGGCGTGTATAATTATAAAGAAGTAGATAAACTGCATATCAAATTTTGCAAGTATATTTTGGGAGTACGTCAACAAACGTCAAATTATGCTGTTTATGGGGAATTAGGGCGATTTCCATTAACTGTAATAAGCAGGGAAAGGTCGTTAAAATTTTGGTTAAAGATAATGAGTGATGTTAACTCACCTATATACAGCATTTATGTTGACCAATGTAATAACATAAATGGGAGCTGTTGGGCAAATCGGATTAGAACTATTATTGACAATCTTGGTTATTCGAACTTAACTAACAACTTTCGGAACAATACCAATTATTTCCCTTTACTTAAAAGACGATTACGAGACCAATTTGTTCAAGAATGGAGTATGAGTATACATAACTCACCTAAACTTGATTATTACGTAAAATTTAAAAACATATTTTGCTATGAAGACTATTTTGACAAATTTAAAAATGATTCTCTACGAAAGCAATATACATGTTTAAGATTAAGTTCACATTCTCTTGAAATTGAGACCGGAAGATATAATGGTATTGATCGTGCCAATAGATTATGTAAACTTTGTAACCAGAATGTTATTGAGTCAGAATATCATTTCGTGCTGTGCTGTACTAAATACAATGAAGTTCGTATTAAATATTTAGGCCGCATGGCTTGGCCTACAGTAAATAAATTTATAGATATCATGTCGTCTAAGAATGAAAAAATGTTGTACAAAATTTCAAAATTTATTCAAGAAGCTCTTGTAATAAGAAAAAATACCCTTGAAAGTATGATTGTTTCGCAGGATTAATGTACATGTGATGTGCTGTTATTTGTGTAATGTTTGTTTTATATGTTTGTTACAATATGTATTGTCTTTGCCATATTTCTTTGTAAAACTTTGTAAATGGCCAAAGGCATTATTTGCCGATTGCTGAATAAACTTGAAACTTGAAACTTGTTATTTTTTATTTTCTTTATCAGGAAAATTGAATCATTATGAAATACAATGGGCCTTTAAAATATTTACGGTTTGTCACGTACGCCATAAAGCTTTGCCTTTGACCTCTCAATATAGACCCGCCTTTCGTTTGATTGACAGCTTCACGTGATGCTTTAAGTACAGTTCAGAGCCATTGTTGCTGGGTTCATTGATATTTTCAGCTAGCAAAACATGACGTAAAGCAGTCGCCGCCGCTACTAGCTCCGCCCACAATCCGCGTTGGTCACAGGGGTACCATACACACCGTACTCCATTTCAAAACCTCACGGTTCATTTTATTAAGTATATTTTTTCAAATTTTGAACGATAAACAGGCATTTCAATTGACGATTAGGTCGGACAAACTGTAATATTTCTTACAGTTTGTCTTACATAATCGCCAAATGGAATTCTTGCATTCAATTTAACGCAGCACTCCGCTTCGCATCGCTTTCGATAATTTCCCTTAAATTAAAAATATAAACGATAACTAATACATAATAACATATGGCTTTGCATTTGACCTTGCATTATGAAACCTCCTCCCAGCAGTACGGGTCAGAGTCAGTATCGCTGGTTACGTGTATAAGACTACATTGATTTACAATGCATAACAACAGATGACGTTGTAAGTCAGCTCCGCACTTCATGCTTTTAAGTCACGTTAACACCATGCAGTCACTTACTTTCTCCATATCAAGACCCAACGGTTCATTTAATGCAAGATATTTTTAATGAATTGAGCGAAATACGTGCATTTCATTCACTGGACGATTAAGTAGGCAAAAACTGTAACAACGTTTACGTTCGACATGAGCTTCAGCGTGCTTTTCTTAAAAACCAAAGCACAAACCCAGTTGGTTTGTGTATATATGAATCTGTAGATAATCGTCTGGGAGGAGGTTTAAGTTCACACACCTGTTTGCCGTAGAAACTGAACGCTGCTGGTACTCGTTTATTTCTCTGCTGTAGCAGAAGCACGTCGCAGCCGAGGTGGTGATAGCTGAAACATTGCACCACCCCGAGATAAAAACATAACTTGCAATCGGAACTATTCGGTCGTCTACGCCAATCTAAGAGAGTTCCAACTGAAATAGACACAAGTTGTTGCTATTAGCAGAACGTGGAAGGAATTATTGCACGGTATTGAACTTGGGATAAACACGAAATGATGACGCATGTTGGGGTAGGAATCTTAGTGGTATCAGGTAAGAATTTGCGTGTTCTAAACATGTACATGTATACATACATCATTGTTGTAGAAATCAGGTAGTTGCGTTTGAATTTAATATGGCTTGATTAGTATATTGATATTTGGTAGTTAAAATATGAATTGGGACTATGCGTTTTTGTTATTGTTGTTATTTCTGTCACTACTAAGTGAAAATTGACACGATTACTTATACCAAATCGTTATAAAAAGTAATGTCATGTAACTATCTGCAAACTTTCATATCAATTATAATTTATAAGGGAGACATAGATAATTCATAGTATGCATATAACTAATGACATTGTTTTTAGAATATTCACTTTTTTAATATAATGCTATAAACACAAATATAAAATTAAAAATTGGCCGTGATTTGGTAGAGTTCCTTTAGTTACTAAAATCAAATAACAATGATCCAACGTCGTTTAAAAATAAAAGGACTTTATCGAAAGCTGAATACGTATTGATATCCTCACCATTTTTAGAAGGCATTGCGAATTTTAGGAAAGTGTTTTGCTTATTATGCATTAGAAGACTTGACTTGACTATATGAGTTTATCGTCGCTTCGACAGTATTTCAGTCATATAGCGACGTCCAGCTAATTACAGGTGGAGGAAGACCCCGATTGCACGGAGGCATCCGGGTAGAACCACCGACCTACCGCAGGACGGTGGTTCTGGCTTCCTCACATGAAAATCCGAATGACCCTGTCGGGATTCGAACCCACGCAGTGAGGGACTGAGTGAGTGTTAAAGTCAGCGACTTTACCCTCTTGGCCACGGAGGCCTCTATACATTAGAAGAACAATGACTATAGTGTAAATGAATTTATAAATATACAGTAGTATATCGTTTTTCGTTCATTTTTCTTTTCGTTTTCGAGTCTAGTTTCTAGATGTGTGATTTAAAACTATATTTTATACAATAATGGATTAATATTGATATGTGTTGTTTTCTGCATTATATATAGATGATATGTTGCGGCAAATTAGTTGTAGATTCCACATCTTCCTTCTCTATCGGATATATCTTTAAAGGATATAACATTTACTTAAAGTTTATATCAGTAATTAAAAAGAATTCTAACAGGAAGGAAAATATGCTTTATATAAACATAGAATACTTGTAGCGTGAGTTATTTAAAAAATAACGTATATGTAATGATGCCATATGAGTCTTCTAAAAGTAAAGTGTAATAAAATAATCCGACACATTTTTATACCCTTTTAAACTTCTCAGTCCAGAAAACGTGTTGAAATTGAAATAGGGTTTCGTTGTTCATGCTGTATCTCAGAATAATGCACGGTGTTGCGTTCAGATGCTTTGTTATCTACGGTTTTCCTGATTAGATTTCTGCACGCCCGAACTTTACACCATGCATTTTACTGTGATATAGCGATATAAAAAATAAATGATGATGTGAAAAACGCACAAAATTCAGTAAATGAACAGAGGGAGCGATGACGACTGTGAAGCAATAATATTATTATTTCTGGATTCGCTTTGTACCATACAGGACAGGACACAGTTTCAACGTTTGGGGAAATACTCTGGTTTTAACAGAGTCAGTCTAGCCTTGATCTGCGGATCTTAAACATTACTCATAGATGAAACTGAAGTGCGTGCATCTACACGTACATGTGTGATATTTGTTATCTCACTGAACATGGGAAGACGGAAAAGCTTGTTTGAGTGTTACGGGGTTAGCTAATGGCACGTGAAAAGAAAAATGTTCTAAACGGTTTTCCTTTCACTTTTTTTTTTTTTTCTTTTTTTTTTCGGGGAGGGGGTGGTGGTGAAATTTTACTGCTAAATAATACTTAATAATGTTTACACGGCCAGAATAAATCACCGTCAAAGGTCAAAGGTCCCGGAAAATAGACTTAGGCAGGCATATAATGTATGGATTTTGACAAAAAATTACAAATGCAAATAACAGTTATTAAGTAGAAAACTTAAGTACAATCTTAAACGTGAACTTAAATCGATTTAATTTAATTTCTTTCACGTCGATTAGGAAACAAGTCTTTCAAACTTTTACCTAATCCTCTCCGACATTTGACCAGTATTCAGCACCTGTAAAAACCTTTGCCATCAATTATTCCATCTCTGACATCGAATTCATAACCTTCTGATCTGCAGTTTGATACGTTACCACTGGACCACAAGACCCAGATCAAATACATCATTTTTATTATTATTATTTAAATCGACAAGAAAGACCATTTATAAATTATACCTTTTCTGCACTATGTATCTAAGCATGCACCTGGTCCACTATTCTTCATGTACCAGTCAGTCTAGCTAAAATTGAACAACAAATCTTAACCTATTGGTGATATTGACCTCTGAACTGGGTTTGAACTGAACTGTATGATTCGTCTATCGGAAGCCAAAACAGCTTACCCACCTTCATTTTATATTATACTGATGAACTTATGTGGCTTCGAACTGTCTGAGATAAAATAGTTTCTGTTGTAACTCACTGCAGGTCCAGTATTGTGCTTCCAACTGTCTGAGATAGAGCGATTTCTTACAGCGGGTCCAGTATTGTATCTTAAGATAGCAGGCAGGCTGAAGAAGAGCAACTCAAAAGACCCAAGATAGCGCTAATGGTGTACCATTGTTAGCACATTCGAGATACTACAATACAATAGTATTGCAATTACTATTTTTCCTTTCATTATTATTTACTTACGGTGTTGTTGTTCCCGGTAGGGACTTCGGATTTTTCATGTGAGGGAGCCTTCCAGCTGGCTTGCGGTAGGTCGGTGGTTCTACCCGGGTACCTCTGTGTTCTCGGGGTCTTCCTCCACCTGTAATTAGCTGGACGTCGCTATATGATTGAAATACTATCGCAGCGACGGTAAACCCCAATACAACAACAACGTTGTTGTTGTTGTTGTTACTATAATTATTATAGTTAATGTTGTTATTATCATTATTATTTTTGCTAATAGTGGTAGTGTATTTTTTTAAAAATTATGATAATTAATATTATTACTTATGATGTTTTATTTGCTTTCGTGCGAAGAGTCTAATCTATTATTGTTCCCCCAGTTTGTTCTTTCGTTTATAAATATATCATGCAACGTGACCTACTTTCATTTTCTACATGTATAGATACATTTGCCAAGTGGTCGATTGATATCACTGGATCCTATTCATTCAATCAGTATTTTATACAAAAAAAATATAGATACAATTTTAAACATCTTCATTTAATTATTTTTGCAAGAGTTTATTTTTAACTTCTCGCCTTTTTATCCCATCACACAAAGCCGTCAAAAAAACTAACTAGCAACGTGTAAGATTGGCATACTTGGCAAAGCCAGATGAACTTAAGAAAATCAGGAAGAACGGTTCCAGGAAATATCGGTTCATTATATTTGCAGATCTTCTGAGTTTTCTGGGATGTTTTTTTTTTTCACTCAGCAGTTCAGATTAGCATACCAGAAACCCGTGCCTGAAATAACTTGAAGTTCCCAAATCTTCTCAATCTTGTTTGGTTTTAGATTACCTGAGATTTAAAGCACTTAAACAAAGCATGACCGCGATCACCGGGCACTAATTGCGATATCTGCAACAAATTAAAAACATATGGTAAAATTGTAACCCTTTCCATGACTCATTGACCACTAATAGGACCCATAAACTGATCTGCAGAACCACAGTTAACCTCAATTTAATTACAAAACATCATTAAATTATTGTTACTCGCAGGCTGATCTGGTTTTATGTTGTTCGCATAGGTCTTTTCATGGTTTCCTCTATGAGGGAAAGGGTTAAGGTAGCAGGCCAATATGATGATTTTCTTAAATTGGTAAATTATAGGGAATATATTATATCTGAAAGTATTCACGTAATCCAATCCTCATTAAATTATAACCTTGGTCTTTCAAATATTTGAAAATGCTTTTAACAGTGCAGATGCAAACATCCATTGCCTTATAAGCTATTTTGCTCTAAGTCTATAAAGGCTTGTTTTTTGTTTGTTTGTTTGTTGTTGTTTTTGTTTGTTGTTGTTTGTTTTGTTTTTGCTACGAAATCCCCATGATCACTTAATTGACCATGATTGGTGGCTTGCCTTGATAAATAGAAATAATTGGTTTTTTTTTAAATATAATATCTTTGACAAAGAACAACATAAGGTATTTTTTTTAATAATATACATGTTTATTTTGTATATCTGAGACTATTTTAACGAGTGTTTACCTAGCTAACAATTCACTGTTTTGATAATTAAGAAGAAGATATGTGTGCACTATCGCTTTAGGAGCTTAATAGTTTTGTTTTCTTAAAAGGTTTATTTTTAAGGTGATCCATGCATCACTAACTTGTGATCATTGTCCACCAAGTGATCGTGGGAATTTTTTTTTTATTATATAAGCCTTAAAAAAGCCTAATATAACTCCTAGTCAATGAGTCAGTGGATACTTGCATTTTCACTGAAGTGTGTTAAGCATTTAAAGGACCATGATTATGAATTGGTTTTGTTTTCTGTTGCTTTTCCTGCTGCTGCTTTTGTTATTTAGAATTTCTGACAGAAAGAAAATTATGAAATTAAAAGTTACCGAGATGAAAAACAATAGAAAGCAAAATATCGGAAAGATAGTACATGTGTGTTGGTCTGTTAGACAGAATGAATATTAATTAATCAATCATTTATTTATTAAATGAGTGAATACCAGGTCCCAAAACGTGTCCCGGGGGCGGGCGGAGGACAGTTTGACATTTCCTATAGTCTCGTAAATGGTAGACCACGCTGGCCTGATGAAACCCAAGGGCCTAATCCGCATCTTGGTGCCTCAACAATTTGCACCAAACTACACCCTGACATAATTATCTATCAGTCCCCACTGCTGAATTAATTATAAGTCTAGTTTTTTTATGCCGGACTACTAAATGTGAAAACTTTACCATTTATTAATACATGTACATCTACTTTTTTGCTTTAGCGTTCAGTTCATTCAGTTTATTGGCAAATCAGCATAATACAATGCCTTTGGCCATTTACAAAATTCAGTATGACTGCATATATCTTTCTGGCTAAGTGATCCATGTTTTGATGTACATCTGTCACTTTTATAATGCTTTTAAAAGACGATATTAACATTTTCTGCATTTCAGGAACGGTTTGAGTTAAGGTAATCCCCATCCATTTTTAAAGTGTGATCATGATCCATCAAATGATCGTGGGAATTTTATAGTAATTGCATGCCTTTGTAGACTTTGAGCAAAAGCCTTTCCAATTATTTTGGATGACCCTAATTATAATTTAATGTTGGATGGGTAACCAACCTTAAAAAAAAAAAAAATGAATCACACATAGTACTGTGCAGACTTAGACTTGAAGTAACATGTCGGTATATCAAACTGTTTGGAGTATGCGTTAAATTAAATTTGTTAATTTTTTCAATGATTTCGCGAAATCCCTGCAATTTTTTATGAATCAGTGATTTCGCGAAATTTGCTGAAATATAAATGCAAGTGCAATCACTGTTTTCACAGTTTACAGTAACATATACATAAAACTCTGTAACAGTAAATTGTATAGTTCCTTTCTCTTTAGTCGGAAACTTATTATGAACTTTTTGGGGGCTTAATGCCAAGGTAATGCTTTGCAGAATCGGAATCTGTTAGTCCATTTCACTTCGAAATGAAACATAAACCTAAGTAAATCAACGAGCACTCCCGAATACCTTATCTACATGCTGGTATAAAATAAAATTCTACACATTATTTAATGAGAAATAAACGTACATTTGAGATTTTCTCCAGTCACGGATTAGTCAATTCAAATCAACGAATTATACCGGAAATTGCAGATCCTCTGGTGAAATAGTCCATTATATCGTAAAGTACAATTAAGTACAATCATTTTTGTGTTAGCATTGACATCTTTTTAGTAGCTAAGGTCCTAACGGTGTAACGGTGTTGATATATATTTAGCCATCGAAGTTTTCAATTATTTTTTTATATATTTCTGTCTGACTTGACTTGACTATATGAGTTTACCGTCGCTTCGACAGTATTTCAGTCATATAGCGACGTCCAGCTAATTACAGGTGGAGGAAGACCCCGAATGCACGGAGGCATCTGGGTAAAACCACCGACCTACCGCAAGCCAGCTGGAAGGCTTCCTCACATGAAAATCCGAATGACCCTACCGGGATTCGAACCCATGCGGTGAGGGGCTGAGTGAGTGTTAAAGTCAGCGACTTTACCCTCTCGGCCTTGGAGGCCCCACTTATATTTCTGTGATTCAATTCTTAAGAGAGGTTTAATGATACACTCTTCTATTTTAGTCAGTCTCACTATTTCTTGGCTAGGTTCTAGGTCAAGTGCTCAAAAACAGTCTACTAAGTCTAGTATTACAAAAAAAAAACAAAAAACATTTTTTTCCCGTTAGTTCACCATGCCAGCCAGACACGACATAGGTGGCTTTTTATTCAACTTGAATGCATCTGTAAACTATGGTGGCATAGAGGTGACACGCACTTCTCTTTTTTATGTCGAGGGAACGAGATAATAAATCGAGGGAACGAGTTAATTATCTCGAGGGTACGACTCATTATCTCGAGGGAATGAGATAATAAGTCGAGGGAACGAGATAATAAGTCGAGGGAACGAGTTAATTATCTCGAGGGTACGACTCATTATCTCGAGGGAATGAGATAATAAGTCGAGGGAACGAGATGATAAGTCGAGGGAACGAGTTAAATCTTCCCTCGACTATTATTCGTTCCCTCGAGATAATAATCTTCCCTTTTGTTCCCTCGAATAACTAACTCGTTCCCACGACTTATTATCTCGTTCCCACGATTTATTATCTCGTTCCCTCGAGATAACTAACTCGTTCCCTCGACTTATTATCTCGTTCCCTCGAAATCATTTCAAACAGTGAGAAACGTAAAGGGTGTTATTTATGGGTAGTTGACATAGTCGATACACACGTTTGCCCAATAAGCTTTCTTCTTAATCAACCATGGGTTATTAATAAGCAAAATTATTAATTTGACATTTTACAGCATGGATCATTTGACCAATGAGACTTGACCAATGAGACGGCGTTGGATTCGTTCTACCTTGTAGTTGTGACGTCAAGTTCCTCGTCTAAGTGTAGCGGGTTTTTTGGGGGGTTTTTTGTTGTTGTTGTTGTTGTTGTTGTTTTTTGTTTTGTTTTTTCTGGGAGCATTGTCAGAGTAAACTTTTGCTTTAATGAAGATATTCTATTCAAAATACAAAGCGTAGTTTCAGTGGCCAGCTATAACTGATTGATATTCATAAAAACGAAGTTTTGCCAGTTGAAAATCTCACGGGTTAAAAGAATATACACCGTAGTTCTGACGAAGGGTAGTTAATATTTTGAATATTGACCCTTCAGTTTTTCTAGAACATGACAACGTAAAATGTGAACTCACTAAATTTCATACTAGACAAACTAAAAGAAGTAAGGCTTTTAACCCTTTTTGTATAGTCATTTCTTTATCGTCGCCATTAAATTTCGCTGACTGTATTGAGGACAATTTCAGGAAAACATTGATATGTGGACTCGTAATATATAAAGAAAAAATAAAATTAAAAAAAGAAAAAAAAAGAAAAATAATGATTTCGTTCCTTTCCAGTTATGGCTGCGGCGATACAGACCGTAGCGGCGGGCTGTGTGGAGTCGTTGAGCCAGAACAAGAATTTCACTAACTGTATGGGTACATACACTCGGTACATGCAGCGAGCCCATTCCAGGGGCGACATGATGGGGCCACAAATACTCTGCAAGTAAGTCTTGGGAATAGCGTGTCGACAACGGCAAGGGCGAAATGACAGGGCCTCAGTCAATAATGGAAATAGCGTGTCGCAATTTGCAAGGGCGAAATGACAGGGCCTCAGTAAATAATGGAAATAGCGTGTCGCAATTTGCAAGGGCGAAATGACAGGGCCTCAGTAAATACTGGAAATAGCGTGTTGCAGTTTGCAAGGGCGAAATGACAGGGCCTCAGTAAATATTGGAAATAGCGTGTCGCAATTTGCAAGGCGAAATGACAGGGCCTCAGTAAATATTGGAAATAGCGTGTCGCAATTTGCAAGGGCAAAATGACAGGGCCTCAGTAAATAATGGAAATAGCGTGTCGCAATTTGCAAGGGCGAAATGACAGGGCCTCAGTAAATAATGGAAATAGCGTGTCGCAATTTGCAAGGGCAAAATGACAGGGCCTCAGTAAATACTGGAAATAGCGTGTTGCAATTTGCAAGGGCGAAATAACAGGGATATTATATCTTCTGCAAGTAAGTACTAAAAATACCGTGTAACCCCGCTCATCGGCGACACGGGGCAAAAGAAACTCTGCAAGGTAAGTCTTAGAAATAAAGTGTCACCATTGACTGGGCGACATAACAGGCCAAGATTTTCTGCAAAGAAGTCACGGGGATAACATTACATTACTGCAATCAATTAAAAGTGAACGTGACCATGGAGATGGCGATTATTTTAATGCGGCAGTTTTTAGGTCAAGGCAACGCATCGGGAACCTTTATATGATACGTAATGGTGCAACGATTATAAATGTATACATTTTCGGCGTAATCTGTATAAAATGGATTTTGACCTATTTCTTGACCAATATAATCTTAGTTACCAACCGAAGATTTCGAAAAAGCATCAGTTTCAATGGTTTGAAAAAATATTTAAGAATATTCCATCATGAAATGGGAAATACAGGTGCATATCTTTCTGCGTAATTATCAATTGGCAGATAACAATTCAATCTTCCTATTCAAACATCAAATACTCCCAGTAAAAAAAGAAAACAGTTGTGGGAGTACATGTATTTAGAAAATGTCGTAGTTACCTTGGTGGTGGACTCGCCTCTTAAAAACTTGCATAAGTAAGCCAACATAAGTTATGTTAAGTAACAGCCTTCGTGGCGCAGTTGATTAAGTGTTCGTCTGTTAAACTGAGGGCATACAAAGACGTTTTTATGTTTAGTTTTGTCCCTTCTTTTTTTTTTTTTTTTTTTTGGCCAGTATATTAGATCTGCATCTCCTTAATTTAGCACTTCTTTAAAATCACAGACCATTTAAATTTGCCAGCGCTATTAATGTATTGTAAGACTTTTACCTTCTTTAACATTCATATTTTTGTTTCTTCTTACGCCGCAAATATTTTTAAAGTTATTTCTTGTTTCTTGTTTAAATGTCTACAGGAAGGCCTTCATGTATAAAAAACGATATTTCGCTCTTTTTATTTTCACCTAAAATAAATAGTTCTTGCAGTGGTTATTTTCTTTTCAGTCCAGAAGTGACGGACCTCATGGAGTGTCTATATAGCTTTATTGAAAAGTGTCCAGATATAATGGACCCCTCCAAAGTTACCCGACAAGGAAGTATTTAACCAGATGTGCAGTTCGGTCGGGTTCAGCACTATTGGTATTGGAGCGCAAGACCCCCCTCAGTGCAGGGAGCTCGTGGGCTCGTGCACAGAACATAGCGGGGGTGTCGAGGACGATGAAATGAATTCCCAAACGCCCTTTGGGACTTTTCCCAAGAAACTGAAGCATATTTGTGGGTAAGTATTTTTGGTAAGTTGTTCCATAGAACTTGATTATTTATTCTATTTATTCTTATTAAATTGTGATCATGGTCCATCAAGAATTTTATAGTACATGTAAATGCAAACCTGTAACTCCAAGTCAGCGGATGCTTGCATATGCACTGAAGTCTTTTTAAGCTTTTGGATGACCATGATTATAACTTATTGATTGATTGATTGATTGATTGATTGATTGATTGATTGATTGATTATTACCGTAAGAACATGTAGCAATAATACTCTGCGATTGTGAAAGAAAGGGTAAACGGTATATATTGTGGTTGTTCTGTAACTGAAAATTGTTCTTGATAAAAATTCAACTGTGAATTTATAGACAGTATCGTTAAATTTTCGACGCCAAATCTTTTTATGACCCAAGGGGGTCCTTAATTTTCGAAATGCAAGGGGGTTTCTTGACTTTCAAAATCACCTTTGGACAAATCCTCGTGTCCGGTATCATTGAATTGTATTTCGAGGGGTGAGAGTGAAACTATGAATATAATTAAGCTCTTAGCCTAGTTTCACTCTCACACCTCGATTTAAGTTAAGTCATTTTGATCATACATGAAAACATTTTTCAAACAGTGGTGACTTTAAAAAGACTGTTATTGAATATCTTAAAACACCTGTTTTAGTTCCTTCAAGACGACGATGGAGTGTTTAACTCGACACAAAGAGGAATGTCCAGGGGCTGTCAGCGTCATCATGAACGCCATCAATAATGCTCAAACTACCGAAGATTACTCACCGAAATACGAGACCCTGGAAGCCTTCATGAAGCATGAGTGTCCTAACGTACCGGACGGTATATTAACGGAGCTGTAGAAACACACACACACACACACACACACACACACACACACACAAATACACACTAGTTCAACATACATGAACGCTGTTCCTCATTATTGTGTTCTCTGAGCAGAGTTACTGCAATGTATTATAGACTTTATTCATTTTATTGTAGGCACTTTCACATTTTAAGTATTTTGCACATGTGGTTTAAGCTGTATGAAAATTCTTATCGATTATATCATGTCATACATTTTAATTTTGTTGTAGATCAACATTGTTTATTTACAGTTTAATGTTAACACACACCCGGTAATTCATTAAAACAATTACCATTTCTTTTGAAGTCGCTTCATAATATACCATTTCACACGTCATTTACCGTCTGTGAATATTTCCCATGTGTGTTTCCTTATGAGATGCAGCTACATGTATGTCTTACTATTACATGTACTATGCTTCTGTATATAAGATGCGTATATCACACGTGTTTTGCTCTGTGTGATACGAATGTAGCATAAGTGTTGTTCTCTATGAAAAAATACTATTGCAGCACACGTGTTGCAAATATTGCACACGTCTTGTAAATGTTTCTACTGATCTGATCGACTTTAGTGTTATTCGTACTATGTTAATGAATATGGGACATCTGTGGCCGAGTGGTCTGGTATTCATACGGGAAAGTTGCTAGGTCGGTCGTTTTACCCATTTGTCTCTGTGTGCTTGGGTTTTTTCCTCCACCTTTACCTATTGCTGGCTAGGTCTGAGATACTGTCAAAGCGTGAAGGTTAACTCTATAACATTAATGTAATCCACCCAACATTAAATTATAATAATCACGGTCCTTCAAATGCTTAAAAAGACTTCAGTGCATATGCAAGCACCCACTGACTTGGAGTTACAGGCTTTTTTGCTCAAGGTCTATAAAGGCTTGCATTTACTATAAAATTCCCATGATCGCTTGATGCACCATGGTCACAATTAAATGATGGCTGGATTACCTTAAACAACAAGATTCCTAAATTATGACAGCTGGTGATTATAAACAAATACAATTTGCTTCATGATTTTCATTTTATGTCTCCTTTATCGACAGTGGTATGCTGTGTATTTCAGATATTGATACAAACACGTGCGTGTCTGATAATCTCAAATCCCAGGTATTCATGGAATGCTTCCAAGCTGTCTTTAAATTACACGACCCAAACTCTTGTGGGTAAGTGAATATTGTATTTTAGACTCAATTACATTTTACAAGTTTTAAATTAAAAAAAAATCCTCTCTCTTTCTGGCTAGTTTTAATCGATACCGTGGTCCAGTGGTAACGTACTTAACTGCGGGTCCGATAGGTGTGGGTTCGAACCCAGATGGGGACAAAGATTTTATATGACCTTCTCGGGCGCAAAGTACTGGTCCAACCCAGGGACTGTCAAGGGGGGTTAGTATAATTAAGAACTTGCTTCCGAAATCGATGCAAAATAAATACGTTAAAACTAACATTAAATACCAAAAAAAAATAATAAAAAGATCACCCAGCGACATGCATCATTCGATGTTCATGAGGAAAACGAATGCTATCCTACCCCCCCCCCCCCCCCCCCACCCCCTCTCCCAGACACACAAAAAACACGCCGTATCAAGATGCTTTGTAGAAGAACAACTTTCAACTATAGAGCGTAGCTCTCTATCCTGTTGTAAGTCATAGATAAGGACGTTTTGAGATGTTAAAGAAAATCTTCATTTTATACCTACTGCTTTTAAAATCGTTTAATGCTGTTTTTTCATTTCCCAATTGCAATATTTAGACATTAAACAATTAATTTTCGAGATTCGGTGGGGCTAATTTTCGGCGATCTCTTGGATGGATTTATAAAAATGTACATGAATTTTGACCCTACAAAAATGAACATTTCCAGGACATCGCTTTCTCTAGAAATTATTTATACATTATGATGTTAGAATTAACAAAGAGGCTAAGGAAATATTATGTCAACGAAAAATCATTATTTTAAGATTCATGTATATTAAATGTACTTTTGCATGAGATGAGGATTGAATAATGTAATATATCAACACAAAGCATCTATTGTCGTCATTTTTTTTTCTACAGCGCCGTCCTTGCTGGTCGAAACTGCATCAAGACAAGCATAGAAATACCATGTGGCCGGAAGTACGCCAATATATTCTACATTAGTACGCCTATCTTCATCGCAGACGTACCCGACAATTGTGAATTGCCGACTACTGAAATACCGGCAACTGAAGTAATGCCGGTCACTAAAAGCAACGTGGAACCAGTACAAAATGTTCAAGGGGAACCAGTAGCTGAAGGAAATTATGGGATAGTGACGCGTTGTTGGAATGGACTAATACTGTTTACTAATGTTTTATCAATCGGTATCGTCATGTCATTATTTTAAGAAACTTTGTTTAATTCTTTTTAAGTATCTTTTATTTTAATATTTTATAGTAATTAAAAAGCAAGTATTAGATTATTATTTGCAAGGGTAAAGACTAATTTTTCCTACTCTTAATTAAAATAAGTGTTTTCCATTAGTTTCGTATATATATATAAATATATATTGCTACTTCAATTATTGAACATGTTTTATTCGTTTTGTTTGACTTATTATATCAAAAGTCGTTTTCATATATCTGTATGACATTTTTTTTTTCATTTTCTCAATAAAACCAAAATTAGTCTTAATCATTTTAACCTCCTCCCATTTAAAGCACGTATTTGGACATTGAGTTTCAAATTTTACAAAAGAAAATAAATTTTGATTTGGTATTACACTGAAGGCGATAAAATGGCGGCATCTGCTTAAGAAGTAACACTAGAAGGTACTGTGAAATCATTCATTTTCGTTGGACACTAATTTTCGTCGATTCCGTGGAGGGTATTATCCACGAATATTAATCCCCGCGAAAACTTGTATTTTTTATATAGACCTCGCGTTTTCTAGAGGAACATAGATCCACGAATAAATGTACCCACGAAATTCCTTTAGTTACATAATCGGCGAAATTTAATGTCAACACGAAAATTAATGATTTTACAGTAGTCACTGAGAAGGGCCGGAAGTTGGTTGTTTTGGCTTTCTTACAACCTCAATAGATTCTATTCCCTACCATGTTACAATATAAAAAAAAAAGATGGAAGTGCAAAAAAATAAAACGACACAAGCTTTTCTTTAACTTTTTCGTAATTGGCATATTCCAATGAAAATTGACCACGCGGTCCACTCGCGGCCACATTATGCATTTCGCTTATCAGTGGACCAAATGCGTAATAAGAAAAAAAAAATGCAAACCTATTAAAGTTCGCGTGCACAAATGTTTGCGTTTTACTGACGACCGTCATTTTGAGTCCATTTAAGTTTGCGTCTTTCATTACGCGAATGGTGAATCGTAGCGCCAAGCATTTATAACTACCAAATGCCTAGTATACCAGTTTCGGTCGTGATTTATGTTCAAGCCTCGGGAGTTTTTACTCGAACTATGGCTGAAACACGATATGCATCAGACCCGGGAGATTCACATTTTCAGTAAATGCTAATTTGTAATAATTAGTGTATTATTCCACAGTTACTAGTTAATTGAGTCTTCAGGCACAAAAAGTCGCTAACGACACTTTATTATATTTGACCTTTCCTGTTTATTCAAGAAATGCATGTACCATAGCAATACACTTGTTTTTAAATGGTATCTAGCCATTGACATTACATAGATTTCAATTTTCTTTTCAATGTTTTTTTTTTTTTTTGTTGTTGTTGTTGTTGTTGTTTTAGCGTGTGTGTGTGTTTTTTTTTTATTTCTCCCATAAAAAATTGCATATTTTCTATAAATACATGTTTATATATAGTGCTCAATTAAGGCTGAATTTAGATATAGTAGTTAGAAGCTTTGTTACTTGTTTATTGACCTTTTACTTATAGTTTGACATCGGCGTGAGTGTGGAAAGAATACCAATGTAAGCTTTCAAGACGACAAATGTTTGCGATTTCAAAGCTTTGGTTAATTTTGCGACAATGAAAATTGCGGTTTTCGAAAACCGCTAACATAAAACGCGAGAAATTTCTAATTTTACAGTAGATAAAACTATGCAGTTTTGGATATTTTGCCAAAACATGCGATAAATCTGGAAATAGATCTACGAAAATAAATAAAAAAAGTATCTAGATTTTGGGGTATTTTTTGCTTGAATATCTTTTTACATCCCAGTCAGATGCTACATTCATACATATAAGTCATGAGATAAACATGGTGCAAAGTACTGGGAGAAGTACTTTTACAAACTGGTTTCAAAATCGAGCTCAATAAGCTAACTTGACGCATTGCCGATATTAACTTATTTTTTGCGAAATGTAGAATTTCACAGCTGGCCTCCACAGAATCTCCCATTTTGACATTTTCATTTCACCGCAGTTATTTATTAATGATAGAGACAAATGTCATTGGTATACCAATGAATATTCAGACAAGATCAGGTTTCCAGACAGGGTCTAGCACATGGAAAAGCTCATATAAAATGGAAGTGACGCATCAAAAAATAAGACTCTTGGAGGTAAATCATGATTAAGTGATTATTTTTGTCTAATTGATTGTTTTTAGCCATTTATATCCACATGTACCTCCCCTCTTTCTTGATTATATATATGATCGTAAATCAATTATTATGTATGTCTTCCCGCCTTAATTTATTTTTCTCTCTCACATAATTATGAACGTTTAAATACCTTAAGATAATAGTATTTAATTAAACTGACTTGCCATACTACTGTTTTAAATTGTTTTAAAAGAAACATAATTATATTAACAATGTATGTCGTTCTACTGTATATATATATATATATATATATATATATATGATCTCACATGAGTTGTCATATAATGTAGAATTTTATTAAACGAGTTCAAGAAAATGGTTGGTAAAAAGCGAGCCTCTGGCGAGCTTTGTACCATTTTCTTAGACGAGTTTAATAAAATTTTATATTATATGACAACTCATGTGAGATTCTTTTTATCACATGACTTTAAATGTTGGGATTTAACGGAATAATAATATTTGACGTTTCGCACGTGTTTTTATTCTTATATGAATTGTATAGGGTTAAATGACGTCATGACGTTGTAATATAGCACGGAAAACAAGGAACGTCATGTGTGTGTGTGTGTGTGTGTGTGTCAATTTTTATTGAATAGATATGATTAAACTAATTTGGGGGGGGGGGGGTGCTGTGTAAGCAATTTTTTATATCTAAGTTACAAATACGTACTTTGTTAAACAATCATTCATAATACGCACATGTGCTGCTTATGAGCATATACATGTACTATACGGTAAATTCATCAGTTTTCGCGAGGGACTACTTTTTTACTGCTTTTGAGAAATGATTTTCTCAACGGAATTTTTTATCTTCCGAAAATAGTTTAATCAGATGAAACTACTGATATACTTTTTCATGAAACTGTTTTGCACGGATACGAAAAGAAATGTTAATGAACAATAAAATGATTTTACATACGCCTCATGTTTTTTCTTAAGTTGGTCCACAGTGTTGAAAAAAAAATCGTATCGAATTAAGTTACGAATTTTAAAGCAGCTCATTCATCTATAGACCGTCACGCATGGTCACCCAAATCAAAATCCCGTGAGTGTCAATGAATATGTGGTTTCTCCACCACAGGCAATAACGTTACGAACGGTATTGAACCTGTGATTTAGTCATATGATTGGTCACATTGATATTCGCGCGAGCGCTCACGTCATTGGATGAACTACAGAACTGGTGAGAAACTTTTCATTTGGTACCGCAAGCACCTGCTTCAGGGACTTCAGACTTCAACATTAGAGTATAAAAACTTCATTATTTACCGATCATTGTTGAATTTAAAGAGTTGCTTTAATATTCCTCAATACGCTTGATCCTTTTTTTTTTTTTTTTTTTTTTTTTAAAAATTGCAGTCACATCTTAAGAAATTCAATCATTTTTAATAAATTTTGTGATAATTATGTGTGCTATATACTCCTGCCGAATACGACATCATCGGCTGTCATAATGAACTTTAGTAATTTATTGTTTTAATTGCCGTTGTCCTTGAGGACCATTTAGGCAAAAAATAAAAAAAATAAAAACATAATTTAGTTACAAATGTATAAAGCATTTACAAAACACGACCCTTATGCAAACATTACCCGTGGGACCACATCTAATGATATTCTGTCTCGTATAATAAAAATAGGAAACAAATTGCTTATCATCCTCTTGCCTAGTTCCAAATTATTTCTACGTTTTACATTAATTCTTTTGTCTATAAATATATGTGTTGATTTGACTACACTTGATACGAGTATGGAATAGAAACTTCAGTTGAACACACGATGTGTTTTCTGATGAACAATCAAAACGTTCATGAAACAAAGACTGTCGACATGATTTACATGAAAGAGCCACCGTTAAAATCAATAGAAGCAAAGGTCATTTGATGCAAAACTTAGCACGTTTTCCTGCAATTCTAATTATTAGCGAGTCAGCTGAACTCACTCTTTGTTTCATGATAGCCAGCCGGCAGTCCACCAATGCCTTGAGCATTATGGTTTGTTTAATTAAGACCCTGGTTCCATTCATGAATTGAAAACCTAATCAAGTTATAACCTTTCTTCAGTAGAACATCATATCTGGTGTTGCACGGTGTGATACATTACAGTTATATCGGCTGTGGTGATAATGCAAATCAGCAAAGCCTATTTTTGATTTGACACTTCATAAGGCTGAACAAATCTTTTAAAAACCAGCTCTCACTTTGAACAGTTAATCCTGAACAATGTGGGGCCACCGTAGCCGAGAGGGTAAAGTCGCTGACTTTAACACTCACTCAGCCCCTCACCGCGTGGGTTCGAATCCCGGCAGGGTCATTCGGATTTTCATGTGAGGAAGCCTTCCAGCTGGCTTGCGGTAGGTTCGGTAGTTCTACCCGGATGCCTCCGTGCATTCGGGGTCTTCCTCCACCTGTAATTAGCTGGACGTCGCTATATGACTGAAATACTGTCGAAGCGACGGTAAACTCAAATAGTCTAGTCTAGTCTGAACAATGTGCTGTATTCGTTAAAATGCAAAGTTAACCCGCACCCGCAACAGTTCACTTCGAAGAGATTCACTATTTTAATGTTATACAAGGCTAAATCGCGACATTAGTACACTAATACATATTCAAAATACGCAATGTACATGTATATATAAATTGAGTTGTGTTTTCTATAGAGAATATCATTGAATTAAAAATGGTAATATTCACTGTTTCAAACAGTGAATACTATATCATATTTATAATTTTCACTGTTTAGTTACGGGACTACTAAAAAGCGCTATCGTATTTTTTTTTCCGCGAAATTTCAAATGATTTCTACATTGAGTTAAAATTCAAAGTTAATATTGATTAGTACATACTTTCTTTATTTTCATTTATTGGACTATTTTTAGACCAAATAACAATGTGACTTCAGGCATTTGGGGCTCAACACGGGGTAAAATATATAATGAACTCAGTTATAATATGTAAAACGTTGCAGAAAGTCATCTGACAAAAAATGTTTCTTTCAGTGGAATATTTTTTATAATTATTGAGTTTTCAGGAAATTCAATAAGATTTTTTCCTCCGTACTTAATGACAAAAACTGATATTCCACTGAAACCAACAATTATCATTTTTTATAAAAACAAACACTTGTAATTAATTGTTATATGTTCAGCAACAAACGAAAACCATTTGAGCCGCTGATACATTTCATTTGCCTTTCATATGTGAAAAACCTAAACTTTGATATGATACATATTTTATTCTTGAATGAATAGGATTGACCAGCAGGTTATCTTTGTTTCGTGTTGTACAGTTACAATTGCAAATAGTTCCGTGCACTTAAAAAAGCTTCCGAGATGTTGCTATTTTTGGCCCGTACTTTACACGATAATAGCTCTCTAGAAGGATTTGTCATTTTTGCTTCCCGGTTATCAATATAGGTTAAGTGAATTCAGATACAACCGAGTAAACAGTGTCTATGTTGAACGTACCTGGTAACTCTAACGCAAAGCGCATTTCATTGTCTGAAAGTTGTTTTATTGTTTCCCAATTGTTAGGTTGGCATGTGGGCTGCTAATGGCTTCTCATCCACTTGAGCCGTACGCAGCTAAACTTCTCTAGTCATGGTCAAGGAGAGACAAAAGGGTCCTATGAGAATTCTTACATATATCAAAAATGAACTTTATAAAGAAGGGAGTACATTTGAATTGACAAATTAATTAACTAATTAACAAAACGTGGAGACAGGACTTTACATTTCTAGAGAAATACCAACAGTTACCGCCTTGGAACGGTCAGTCAACAAAATGAGCTGGGGGTGCTAAAACCAGGTTTCAAGGGGCCCCAACTTCCTGAAGATATTTCTCTGATACTAACGGGGTTAATAAAATAATGGCCCTCATCTAGAGTAAGCACAGGTACCTGGTTTATTGATGCGACATCTGTCAGCTGGTACTGTTATTTTCTTACTCTCAGCACAAAAAAAGGATGTTCCAGTACTGGTTTCAAATAGCCAGATTGGCCTGGTATCGAGCTGAATCAGTGCTATATCTGTAGACGTCCTCAAATGACTGAAATACTGTTGGTGGGCCGTAAACCCAATCAACAAACGAGTGTGATAGAATCGGGCAATATATACACCTCATATGATATACAGTTGAATCTGTATAAGCGACCACCTCTATTAAGCGGTCAACCTGCATTTAGCGGTCAGTTTGAATATTACTAAACTTTGCATTTTAGTATATGTTTAACCTTCACTTAGAGGTCATCTCTGTTAAGCATTCATATACCAGTGTTCCCTTGACTGACCGCTTAAGACAGGTTTGAATATATACACACATTGATCAGAAATCTTTTGTCTGCATGCTTTCGTCTGCATTAGACCGATAAAATTTTACCTGACAGTGACTTGACTTGACTATTTGAGTTTACCGTCGTTTCGACAGTATTTCAGTCATATAGCGACGTCCAACTAATTACAGGTGGAGGAAGACCCCGAATGCACGGAGGCATCCGGGTAGAACCACCGATCTACCGCAAGCCAGCTGAAAGGCTTCCTCACACGTTACCTCACAGTGAAGTCAGGCCGGTATTAAGTGACATGATAAGGTCGGTATTCCATAGTTCCGTGATACGTGATCCGTGTCCGCGTCCGTTCCCGCTTCCGTGTCAGCGATTTTCGGCTCACCAAAGAAATCGTTTAGTCTATTCCATTCGTCCGCCTTGTGTCGATGTTCGTGACATTTCGCACCCTTCGTGACCAATTTGTTCGATTTCACGCATGATTTCACGGTAGTATGGAATAGCACCTCACGGATAAAAAATGACCGGACACGGGCACGGACGCGGACGACGCGCCACGAAACTATGGAATACCGGCCTAACACACCCTGTTAGTATACACATTTTCACTGTTCTAACGAGTCCTGGCACTCTCTGGCGTGCTGTGTGTCAAGCTCAAGGGAGATAGCAGTATAATTTTAATGACTTTAGATCGCCCATCCCCCAAAGAATCTTTGACAAATGAAACGGGATATATAACACACAAAAGGGATCTGAAATAAACAAAAATATGATTGAACGTTTTAAAAGCTTTATTATTGCGCAGTGTATAAAAACGAAACTACATTAAACAGACAAATAATCAAAGTTCATGATTGTATATGACATCAATGAAATAAATAGAAAAAGAACGAGGAAAGGTTAATATGATTTAGTTGTTGTCTAGTTATTGAACCTGATTTGTTATTTCTAAATGCGCTGAAAAAAATGAGGCTTAAACAGAGCGAATCGATGTCATATTAACCCGTTAAATATAGATAGGCCAGAATTGCTGGTTATTATTTAAAGTTACTTTTTGATCTGTGGTGAGAAATAAAGAAAATATGACATATTCTTGGTTTGTGTGTTTGGGGCGGTAATTGATAATTGCCTAATAATTTTTAACACTATACATTATTAACACGATATTTATATACATGTATATGATAATGTACGAGTCGTATTTTATATTATTTCTTTCAAAAATGCAATATATTTGACATAAACGTATAATTAGTGTATGACCCAGGGGGGCTACAGATTATTGTATTGTTGTTTTTTGGTGTTTTATTTTTTTTTTATTTTTTTTGGGGGGGGGGGGTTGCAAAATTGACTCGATTTTTGTTTGCCACACATAAAGTTGTCATGTAAATTAATGTATGAAAACACTTGGTCGATTTTAATGAGCCTAATATATTCGAATTCTTTTAAAATATATACTATAAAATAAACAAAGATGTGTTTAGAAATGTTTTATTTATGTAAACATGATACTGATTTATGTTAAAAACGTGATTTGTAAAAAAAAAAGTTACAGCAACGACGCACCAAAAATCACAATTATGTACATACGACATGACAAACAAATAAATGTTTTTATAAACGAAAACAATATTAGACTATTCCTAACACTTATGCAATTGAAAAAAAATCTGGAAAAGATTGGGAGCATTCGGAAAACTTCGTCGATTTTAATGGAAAAAGCCGAATCCCTGACAAATCATTTTGGATTTTATAAGTTCTTATCTTAGTACACGTGACATAAATCTACTACACGTATTGTTAGTTCAAATTATTATTTTTACTGTGATTTCGACGGGTACATGCCGCATTAAAAATCATAAGTAATTATAAGTTTTGTTCTTTTTTAATCTCCTCATAACATTTTTTTTTCAATTCGACTCCTTAATGTTTTTCTCCAGGTATTGCCGGCACAACACGTACGTTACATGCTTATTTAAGTTGCGAAATGCTCTTCATTTCTATCATTTCTTAATGCACCTCTTATCGCTGTCTCCAGAGTTATTCTTTTAAAATAAATAGTCGGAAAGCCATCTCATTTATTTATATAGAAACAACATCTAGTAACACGCTTCAATAGACCAAATCACTCCGAAATATAACGTAAACTCTCGTAAATTAACGAGCACTTCCCGAACACCTTATCTACGCACTGGAGTTAAATTGCACACATTGTTCAACGGGAAATAAACATACACTTAAGACTTTCCCCCAGTCACCGATTGGTCAGTTTAAATTAGCGAATTATACCGGGTAATAATCCTCTGGTGAAATGGTTTATTGTGCATACTTTGTCGATATTGACGAAAACGAGGGCATATTCCAGAATCCATGATAAGTGGTCACATTGTGGGCATTTCCTCAATGATAAATAAATCTCGTTTTAAGTTAAGCAATCGGAAATTCATTTCGTTTGTTAATATCAACAAGTCTAACATGAAATCAAAAACCCATTATGAACTAAGAGCCACACAACAATATATAAATATTCACTGCACAAGCATGTAAAGAGAAAGCTTTGCAATACACTTAATTAAAACAAACACATGAAATTCGTTCAAGGAAAACTTTCAACAGTCTACACGATACACTTTTTTGTACGGTCTGTCCTCTGAAACAAGAAAAAAAATATCGCCGTTTACCAAATGACCATAATGCATTTCAGTAATAAATATGCTCTTTAGATATTGGGTATTGGGTAATCTAACACATGCACGGATCAAAAGGTGTGTGTGTGGGGTGGGGGTGGGGTCCGGTGGGAATATAGTTGACCAACTATGAAAATTACCTAGCTAACTGAAATTCTGAAGTCTCCCATACCTTCCTTTTTACTCTTAATATAATAGAACAAATCCAGGAGGAAGGGAGTGGGATCATAACCCCCTACCAACCTTTATGGATCATGAAACATGTCCATTGATTTATGAACCAGCGAGTAAACAGATATAGATGTCTTTGTGATTTGACAACAGTAAAACTAAAGCTAATGGGCAAATTTAAATGCTCGAATAATCGACTGACTCGGACTATTTCGCCAGGGGACTGGGAGAGACCTTGTGCTTGTAACTATCTTGGATTTATTGAACTTAAATATAATCAAACTCCGAGCAGTGACCTCCTTGCACGCTCACTAAGCAATCTACATCTATAAGAGGAGGTAACTACTGCGTGGAGTTTGGAAAATGTCATCTGAATTATTCATGCAAATAGCAACAAACGGAAGTGCTGGTATTTGTTGCATCACTATATATTCTAGCATTTCAAATACTTGCTTATGCTTCCCATGAAAATCTTTTTTCTTTGATGCAATAACAACTTTATGTTGAAAACCTCATTGTCATTTTATCCGATTGTTTGTAAAAAGCATACCTGTGTATAGTCTTCAATGTTTTCCGAGCTCGTCATATGGCGGTGGTGGGGTGCTTTTGCTATAATTAATCAATCAATTAATTAATTAAGTAAGTAAGTGAGTAAGTAAGTAATTAAGTAATAAGTAATTAACTAGATATTAGTGGATAATATGATAATTAAAACAATTGCTTATCAATTTTAAAATTAAATATTTGAAATATAATAACAACCATAATAAAATAAAACATTATTTATTAATTACTTAATTTTAATTAAATGAAATTTACTGGGAGCAATCGGCTGTAAAAATAAAATAATACTTGGATGTCCAAAACTGTGTATATCTATAACTTTGAATTTTATATTTGGTATATATAAGCATCAAATTCTTGATATATAAGTATACATGATAAATACAATGTAGTGTTTTTTTTTTTTTTTTTAAAAATAAAAGCAAGAGAGACATGATTGTCCTGAAGCGCTCATCTATATATAACGAAGCATTTTAGTTTAATAATATTAAAAATATATACAAATCTATGTACAAAAAAAGTTATCCAACTGAATAAAACTTTGTACCCAAAGGAACATTTTAAATAAACATAATATATAATAAAAGATATACAAACATGGTTCTGTATAAGGGAAACAAGCGACATTATCGAATCAAAATGATTTAAGGTTACCAAAGAATCAAATGTTCAAAAGTATGCCGGTTGTTGTTGTTGTATTGGGTTTACCGTCGCTGCGATAGTATTTCAATCATATAGCGACGTCCAGCTAATTACAGGTGGAGGAAGACCCCGAGTACACAGAGGTACCCGGGTAGAACCACCAACCTACCGCAAGCCAGCTGAAAGGCTTCCTCATATGAAAAATCCGAAGTCTCTACCGGGATTCGAACCCACAGCGGTGAGGGGCTAAAAAAGTATGCCGGTGGATTCTGAGAAGCTATTGTTAGTATTCATTAAATGAATATAAGGGGAAAGATCTCCGCACGTAGCCGCCGAGATATTTACAGATCCAAATAGATTGAATACTCTTGATAAAGGGTCAGCCAAGAAAGCAGTTCTGAGTTCTGCGTTAAATTGAATTTCTTTTATAAATTTGAAAGGCGACGACCTAAGGAATAACTCAGTAAAGTTTTATCAGAACTGGTCAACCAGTTTTGGGAAAGATGCCTTTAAAATCAATATAGATCGATCTATTTTGTACATGATAAAGGTGCTCTATTGAAATAAATCGCTGATAAAAATGAGTTTTCATGGCTTGGCCATATGTTTAATGTGACTTCTGAGTTAATTGAAAATGTGTCCCCTACTTTTGTAAATGGGTACAATATAGAACTTTGAATGCGAAGGTAACATTGTACAATTTGCTAATAAGATTTGTTCCGGAATCACATTCTAGTTCTATATGACTGAATACTAACTATGGATGAGCCAAAGATCTAAGTCAGTTATTTGCTCTTGTTTAGCAGGTGCCCGTAAGGCGGCGCTTTCACGGAGTATTTGATGTAAGCACTAATGCTCCTGACAAGAAAATGATGTTACTAATACAAAAAGTAAAAGCCGTAATTTAGTACTTACCCAGAATGGGGTCGACCAATTTCAATCACATTGGCGAATCTAAATAATAAAATTCAGTTTGAAATTTAATTGTAGCACATGGCGTGAGTCGGACTTTTTCTCCCCCTTGTTCATTTAACCAATTTTCGTACGAAAGGAACCGCCTTATTTTGAAACAAATGCACATGTATGTTGATACGCAAATATATATGTAATACCTTTACAAGCAGATATGATATTTGATACAAACAAAAACAAATGTTAATGTAATTCTAGATACAGATTTACCTTTATACAGAGTGCTGAATATTTTAGTCAAGTCTGTAGTAAACAAATGAAGTCCACTTTTTACACTCTATCAACATCTTTATCTATATTATTATTAATATTAATTTTAAAATTAGTCAAACATTTGGGAACATGACTATCAACACATTTTAAGGATCCTGGAAATTTAAGTTATAAAACGTTTGGGGTAATACTTACGTTTCTTTTGGTTTGACGAGATTTGCCAATTTGCTGGGGAAAAAACGGGCAAAAATAAGTAAAGATTGCTCTGGGATGTTGTTTCTTTTTATTGATCTTATGTTATAAGCAATCCCGACTGTGGAAGAAGCTACTTGTGTACACTTTATAGTATTCATCTGATATTCAGGAAGAGTAAAATTTTAAGTTATTTTATACTTTAATCTTGTACGTCTTAAAGTATATGTAACAACTCTCCTCTACAAATCTGATTTTCCTATTATGAACCATAATCACTCAGAAGTTAATACAGATCCCGTGACCGAGTGGTTAGAGCGTCCGCCATGGAAGTCGTGATTTCGATCCCCGGCCACGCTGTACCAAA
>CM037790.1:46837910-46887910 GCA_021229015.1 Solen grandis | reverse complement strand
CAAATTATTTGCGATTACGGACCGTCTTCGGGAATACTAAAACAATACATAATAATAATGAGACATGATTTATCTAGTGACCATTAATTAATATCCTCACACTCAACTCAAAATACAGTACATTACATTTCAAATTTTTTATCAATAAATGCACAATACACTTCATTACAATACACAGCAATCCACACCATGTACACACATGCATTGTACAGTCCACTCATAATTACGGATTAAGTATACTAGGTTAGTTCATAGTTTAGCACATGGTATTTTCCTCTCGTCCAATCAGGTGCTGGTATTTGATTTTAATCACCGTGGACTATATCGTGTAGTCCAACACTTTTGTAAATATCAATACGTGTTGACTATACGTATTGCCTTTAGCAACACGATATAGTCACAAGGGCGGAGCCCGAGTGACTTTGTCGTGTAGTTAAAGGCAGCTTTAAACTAGTATAGGTTAGTTCAAAGTCGTGTAGTGAAAGGCAACTATGAACTAATCTATTTAGCACATGGCATTTTCCTTCCACTAACGACACAAACTCACAAAAGTGTGAATTATGTGGTTGCATAGTCCACACTTATTGATTTTTACAAAAGTGTTGGACAACGCGTTATAGACCACGGTGACTATGAACAAATACCAGCACCTGATTGATAGTTCATAGTTGCCTTAAACTAAACGACATAGTCACTCGGGTTCCGCCCTCGTGACTATATCGTGAAGTTAAAGAACCAATTATTTTTGGAATCTTCCCCGAATCTGTTGCTCTCTGTGATTGGATATAAGCTGTTATGATTGTAATGGTAAATGGTGACAGAGAAAAAAATCAAAGCACTGAGAGCACTGTCAGAAGCGAAAGTTAAAATGTGTGAATTATAAAGTCAATCCCTTTAATTTGTTTGTGGTATGCATGTAAAAAATCAGGCAAGTTAAATCTTATTAAAACAGCAGGTAAGATAGATCACCTATTTTATTTATTGGTTTCTGTCAAATTAAACAAAAATGGATAAGGAATAGTGATTCTTAGTATTGATCCCCTCAATACCTTTAATACTTCATGAATTTGCTGCAGACAGAAATAATTTTAATAGAAAAGCAAGAAAATGGGACAAGATAAAGTTATTGTTCTTTGTCACTTCGCAAACTTCCCATGAAAAACATTATTTCACCATACAAGTAAGTAATAGAGATGGAGCAAGATAGAGTTATTGTTCTTGGTAAGTAAAGTTTGACCATTGTATAAAGTATAGACTCAATTCCTAAAACTTTCTGAGTTGTGACATACAGATGCGACTAGAGACACTACAGTCATATGAGACTCTAACAAGAAAAGATTAAAAACAAAATGTTTCACTTGACGGCTTACATTAAACATACTGTCACCCTCTCATTTCTACTGTTTTGATTTTATAATCAAACCTGTCTATGCGCAGGACCCTCATATTAGAAAAATCGACCTCTCTATAAATAATATAAAAAACTAGAATTAAAAAATTCTAAATATATAACCAGAAAAAAAAAATAAGTATCACAAAAAAAGATCTCAGCTGGACTTAAACTCAGGACCCCTTGCAAGATAAAAATACTGAACGACGCTCTTACCATTTGAGCTAGTTCCACAGCCGCAAATTTGTGGTGCAAATAAGGTTATTTATATGTAGTTTAATGAAACTACGGATGAACACTGAATTATAAACTTGCTTCTTTTACAGTTTTATTTGCACAGACATTATGATTATACCCAATGCGCTAAAAATCCTGCAATATATCTTACTTTTATCAAAACTGCAATGTTGACTCCTACAACCAATTGTGATTGTAAGTAGAAAATCCACTGTCTGCTTTTAGAAGTTTTCGCTTCTAAAAAAGTGCATATCATTCAATCACCAGTAAGAGAAATTACTGTGTTGCCACTTAGAAGCTATGGACTTATTTTCCAATTAATTATTTTTATCGTAAAATGTACAAATAAATGAATTAAACATATTGCCAATAATGTAACTAATGAATTTAAAGTTACTGTTTCATTTTAACTAACCTTTCAAATAATGGGGTGAGGGTTCTTCAACCCAGCATTTACAGAAAGCAACTTCCAGCTGAAATCAGCTGACCAAATAATTGCTTAAAAGGCGGGACACTTGTCAGACCAGGCTACTCTAGTAATACCATACTGTTTAGTAACAAAAATCAAATTTAAAGGGAGGTAATTCAAAATGTGATATGGAATTATTCATTTGAAAACTAAGGGAGGTAATTCAAAATATGATATGGAATTATTCATTTGAAAACGAAGGGAGGTGATTTAATTAAAATATGAATAAATCTAACCCGGTTACAATTTTACAGCAAATATTTGCAAATTATGTTACGCACTGTTTGCGTTAGTCTTGTATATCAATGCTATTTATCTTTTCCTTTTCGTGAAAATTGTATTATTATGAACAACAATGGGCCTATAGAAGTGGATAAGGTAGTTATGTTATGAAAGCATGAATTATGACCCGTGAAACGTTCGCAAGAGAAAATATAAAGCACCCGCTCCAAGTAATTGTTGGAGTGAACATTAATTTATAATTTCACCGCCTACGGAAAGGCGAAAGAGACCATGACATATTTTTCGATTGTGCAGATACTTAAATCATTATATTTGTATAAAAATCTGAAACCACAATTTAAATTATCACCTTATCTAGCTAAAATAAATTATTACAAAATTGAAAGATTAAGACTCTCATCCCATCATTTAGATATAGAATCTGGTAGATATAATATTATACAAAGGAGTCACAGAAAATGTATTTTATGTTCCGCAAATAAAGTAGAAGATGAATACCATTTTGTTATTCGTCGTTTGCCTTACAACAATTTAAGAATTACATATTTACTGAAGTATTTTTATAAAAAAGAAGTATGTTTAAATTTATTGAACTGATTAATACTAATACGGTAAAACTGTTGTACAAGCTTGTTATGTTTTGTAAAAAGCCTTTAACTTACGTAAGGAATTACTTACAAACCATCACATTTTACGGTGAACTAGAATTATATTATATATTAAAATGTATAAATCATATTTATACATATATATCCATCTGTTGTATTCTGACATGCGGTCTTCACTTTCGCATTGTTGTTTCGTGCATGTGTATTTGTTTCTGTATAACGATGAAAGAATGTTGTTCAAGGTATATTCGATCAAAGTATGTTCTGTTTTTAAAACTTTCGGCCCGATACAGGTCTCAATTAGCATCAAAATTAAGTGCTTTGATAAAGTAGCCACAGTCAACCCCTGCCTTAAGTGGTCAGTGGAGGGAACAAGAGAAAGTGACCGCTTAACAGAGGTAACCCCTAAATTAAGTACAAATATATAGCAATATGATAATTTGTAAATTCAATTCTAAAGTTGGCCAAGGTTAACCCTTTATTAATTTCATGAATACGAATCAAATATGTAGCTAGTTGTCATCATAACACAGTTGTCGAAAACCTTTTTAAAAAATTTTATTTTGTGAATACGAAGCATATATTTCAGCTAGATGTCATCTCAACAACGAAACTCTTTTTGTGCCAAAGTTTAGGCATTTTCCACAAACGAAAATCGTTCAAATATTCATTTGATCTTATCGTAAATAGTAAGAAAGTGATGTTAGACAGCTCCATGACTTTTTTTTTTATTAAATTAACGAGATGTGCTGTGCCGTAATGGATTGTTTTGATAACACGGTAGTTAAGATTCGATGGAGAGTGAAAACAATGGGTGAGATGGGTAATATTACGTAACAGAGAGCAATCTTGGGATCTACAGATGTATTTCCTGTCAAGCTAACGAGTATTTGTTATATGTCCAGATGAGCTGCCCCTGATTAGTAGTAACAATCGCCGTGACGCGTTTCGATTGTCTAAAGTTTTGACAGTCGTTAATTGGCACGAAGACTTCCCACGAAAACTTTACTAAAATAGAATTAGTTATATCGTCATATTAGTCAATCACTTTCATAACTACTTTCCAAAGACTTTGATTTAAAACTGAAATCAAACGTTAAGGTCTTTAAATTCAAAAGAAATTGTCTTTAATCAAAACAGCACGGGGAAAGTCGGAGGCAAATGGATGATTAAAAAAGCTTATTACTACAACAACTGAATAAGCAATCAGCTTGATAATAATAGGAAAATTAGAGAAATTTAAAATGGGTAGACTTTTAATCGGCATGATATGACCATAGATTTTAATTTTAAATGTGAAAAAAAAAAGTTTATAAAAATAATCAGGATTACACCATAACAACTTTTTAAACACATTAAATTGATTCAAGAGATGTTATTTTCATCTATCAAATTAAAAAAAAAAGTATTGCATTTGATCAAAATTGAAATGAAATATTTATGAAAAGACCATAACTCAATAATGAGACCAACTCAATAATAAGACCACTTTCAGATGGACCCAATAGTGGTCTCATTATCGAGGTTTTACTGTATATGTTTGTTTGTTGGATTTAACGTCTCACCGACAGATTTCAGTCATTGGAGACGATGTCTACTTGAGACAGATAGTGCTGCCACACCGCAGTATCACGCCGTAGACATGTGACATGATACCACACTTAATCACATTATTCTGACACCATGCCAACCAGTACTGCAACTACCCTTATATGCTGTGTATATGACAATGATGACTGATTTCTGGTCGCGCTCATCACGAATTCGCGACATGGTAGAAATTAGTGACACCAGTGTGGCCATTCTTTTAATTAGGATTTCATAACACGCCACTTGAGAACCTCAACTCTTACATAAGCAAAGGCCCAATGGTCGAGGCATCAAGAGTCAATGTGCCAGGTCCAACCGTGTAGTTCAGCAACTTTTGACACCTAGTAAAGGAAAGTATTTCATTAGCTAAGGTCCAATCATCTTTAAGACACCCGGAAGATATCAGCGAGTGACGTTTAGTTTAACACACCATAGAAAACCAGGAAGATACCTCCAATCAATCGTAATGATACTCAGTGGGTTATTCAAGGGTATATATTGTATAAACCTTGTCTTCCAGGATTAGACGCAGCCGATTTAATGAGCAGATCATTTGTATTCGCTGCTGCTGCTGCTGATGATGATGATGAGCTTCAATACAACAGGAATGCCGACGCTAACGTCAGGGACTTTTCACGGTAACTGGACGTAAGCCTGGTCATTTATAAGACAAATTGCACCAAAAACAAGAAACATGTACCTTTTGATACAATTATGTTTGATCAAATGAGTGGCTCACCTAGATCCGTATTATCTCTTTGCGAGCATGGGTATGTAAAACTAAGTCAATACCTTACTTCTATTAAAGGTTACGTAAACATTTAAATGTACTTGCTGGATGTCATCTCAAAATTGACTCCGTCTGCCGCGGAGGAGTGGGCAGGAGGGGGGGGGGGGGGGGGGGGGGGGATAAAACACGACAGCGTATACAGTAGCAGCAACAAAAACTCCACACGTTTTATTGCAACTCTAAGTAGTTAGTCTTTGTTTTATGAAAACCACGCCGGAAGTCTCTCAGTGCCTTGTGCCATTTGATTTGTTTCATAATGATCCGGAGTGAGGGTCATGACATTACTTCCGTATTTGATACATCACTGAGCGTAGAGTGATACAGTGCAGTGAAAACGAATGCGGTAAGTATGCCAACAAACGTTGCGTATTAATTTCCCGCTACATAATAGCGGTTGCCGCCAGCCTAAAAATGGTACCCTAGTAAATATATATACACGAGTTTTGATCTAAGACGGGTTGTCCCGATGTTGGTAAATAATACCCCTTGGCTACAGTGTCTTATCGTATAAATCTTTCCCGGTATCAAATAATGTCTGAGATATTGCACTTATTTTCATTTCAGGCTATGAAAAATCTACCAAAACATAAAAGTTGTCCCTTAAAATCCACCAGAGTTGATTTTATTTCAGTGATACAATTAAAAATGAAACAAAAAAGTACACGTTCTAATTCCAAGATTGTTTTGCAGCTTATCGGTAACAAATGCATGTTATCAATATCGTTAAGTGGCACAGTGACATAATAGGAACGTCGAATATATTCTTGTATATCGCGTGCGCTGTAACCATTAGTAGCTGTCGCGTGCACACGATAACTTAAGTTACCGACTGCTAACTACTGCATGAAAATGCTACTGCTATGAAAATATCTTTTACGTCCCCTTTTACCACCATATTAATGGCGTCACATATAAGAAAGATAAAGAATGACACTGCAGTGCGAAATGGATACTTTAAGATAGAAACAATATTACTCTTCGCTCTTTGTTTTCTTTTATTCTGAGATATCTTGAAGATATTCAAGGAAGAACAGCAGATCCATAACATTCATAAATATTATACAACATACTTCATTAACAGTAAATTATATTTCTATTATATCACAGTGGGTTAATTTTTATCTTAATGTTCGGCACACACACATATGTACACATACATATATACATACACTCACTGAATAAACCAGAAATCAATAGCGACAAAGCAAAACACGATACGTTTAAATACAGACCATAATAAGCAGAAATACTAGCCGCGTAAGAAGTTGCACCATTATCAAGATCCCTTCCCTTTAGAAATCAAATGTAATTTGAATCCATTAGCTCTGTGACGTCAATAACTCCTGTCATAATAATATAAACGGCTTGTATTATTCATTTGTTCAAAATTTTGTCATAAGTTATAAGATATGCTCATAAAATTATCATACATATGTGCTCAGTCTAAACAGAAAACATGCAAAACTCTTTATTGTGTGACTTCGTAACCATCAGTGCGAAATAAGTGTACTTGCATCAAACATATTACACAACAACAAATACGTAAGTGTATTTGTAAATTAGGATTTTCGTAAATGGTTGACTTAACTCTATTTTCACTTTTTGGTTTAACTGAGCATATCAAATAAAAGTTCAGCTAAATGAATGTGTACCAATGCTATACAATGTTTCCCTTTGAGCATGGACAAGTATTATCCTCTATTTCTATCATTTGAACAGCATCACCATTGGACGAGCACAGGGCGCAGTTTTTATCCATTGAGAAGTCCTCAGTTGCCATCACGACGTAACCCTCTTTTTTACACTTGCCCTTACATCTGTCCGGATTCCTTTCCCAACCTCTTCGTATTTTCAGAACGTAGCGCCCTAAGCACGGCAAAGACAAGACCAGCTTCAACAAGAGAGTGATCCATGGTATTATAGAAGACAGGAATGTTATGGATTTGTAAATCTTATGAGGTGTCTTTGCCCATCCGGGTATGCCCATCACCAGTACATGAACTACAGCTAAAAACAGGGCTGTGTGGCCGAGTTTGGACTGGACAAAGCGCCATTCCCTCCAGTTTAGCGTATCTGTGACCGAAGGAAATGTTGAAACACATATAAAACAAAGGACAAGAAACGCCAATATGCCAGCCAGGTTAGCTGCTTCTCCCTTCCAGTTCATCCAGTTAATATTGTCGAAAACGAATGTCTCCGTCCCGTTTAAAGGGATCGCCACTTTTGTAGAATGATACCAAGATCTTAGATACGTTGGGGACATGATTAAAAGGGACATAATCGCATGACATACTATCAACGTAAAAGATATTAGTCCAAGCTGTTTGCGGTTCTTCAACCATTTGTCAAGCCAATGGGGAAATCGAATATGCTTTGTACCGTAATATATCTGGAAGAATGCAGCAAAAGAACTTGCTAAATACGTAGCTGAGAGGACGGTTATGCCTGTCATGCAGATAGCTTTGTTGAGGACTTTCACAAACAGCTGTTCCCACGCGTAGGCTGTTTTCTCCATGTAATAGATGTATATCAAAAAGAGAAGCCATGCATTGAAGATTGCGACCGAGAAACCAGCTGGTCCCCTCCAGTCTGGGAACAACCTCAGTGGATGAGCCTCGATTCTTCTAGAGGCAACGATGTTACCAAAGTCAATTGGGTTGAAGTTCATATCACGAGCTATATTTGCAACAACCGATCTTGCCATATCGTCGTTTCCGGCGATGAAGACCTGTCGACTACTTGTATTGTAGTCATTTTCCATCGCGTAAGCGGAAATGACATTGAACGCCTTAACTACAGTTGCGTTTGGAAAAATATTTTGCAGGTACTCGCCATTGGAAAAAGTCTTGCTTGGCCTGTCGCTGTTTGAGACATCAATTATCGTTTTACCGTTCAATTTGTCCGCATGGTCCTCGAGAAGGTCTTTATAGTTTTCAACATGTACGGCTACAAAAATGATTTGAACAGATTTTATGCACTCTTCGGTAGATACTAACGCGACATTGCAAAAACAGTCGTCAACCGCGGACAGGGACTTGTTTTCCGGTCGCCGGCTTCCAATAATGACATCATATCCGGAATAATAAAGTCGTTTCGCTAGAGCTCTTGCATAATCTCCTGTCCCTAAGATGCCGACAGAACGTCTGTCTTTCTTCAATGTCATTTCTGAAAGGATAGAAAAAATCGATTGCAGTATTTGATGATTGTTACCTAGCAACCATACAGGTGTGCATATTCGGGCACTGACAGTCTTTTTAAAAGCATTCTAAGTAAATATATAAATATTTATATAATGACACACAGAAAATTATTAAAATTACAAAAGTGGTAGTGCAAGTGGAAGTGTTTGTGTATAATGGCATACATATAATGATCATTTTGTCAGTGTACATCGTCTTCAAATAGACATTCATGTGTCATCACTTGGTTATACTGTTTATGAAGGATTTTTTTTTTATTGATTTTTTTTGCTTTTTTTTTTAGCGAAATTCATTCATTAGATCTGGGGTTATTTCTTTTGTGATTAATAATAATAATAATCAAACGCTTAAATAAGGATTGTTCTAGATTTTACTTAACATACAGAAAACCTCGTGGAACTTGGAATAATGTTAATAGAAGACATTATCTCTGATGTATGCGACGTTCACCAAAATCATTTTTAAGAATTTATTGTTTTCTTTGATTAAAAAAGATAAAACCAGCTTTGTCAGACCATTATACAAAAACTTATTAGATATAAGATATGGGTTATAGCAAATTCAAGACTTTATAGACATTGAGCAAAATAACTTGTAAATGCTTGCATTTGCACTGAAGTCTTTTTAAGCATTTGAAGGATCATGATTATAATTTGAAGATTGGTGGATTTCCTTTATGAGGCGCAGCACTAAATCTGTCTAATAAAAACACAGTTCCAAAATGACACAACTAATGTCACTTGGAAGATATACCCAATCAATGAAGCTCACACATGTTGCAATTTACTATGATTTCCTGAAAGGATTGAGAGGTGTGAACATTTGTTAAAATAAACCACTTTATTCGCGGATTTAAAGCGAATGCTTAAAATAAAGCTGATCATACACAGATTACAAGCGTAGCTAAAGGTGAAAATATATTTGATCATACACGGATTTAAAGCGTAGCTAATGGTGAAAATAAATTTGATCATACACGGATTTAAAGCGTAGCTAATGGTGAAAATAAATTTGATCATGCACGGATTTAAAGCGTAGCTAATGGTGAAAATAAATTTGATCATGCACGGATTTAAAGCGTAGCTAATGGTGAAAATAAATTTGATCATGCACGGATTTAAAGCGTAGCTAATGGTGAACATAAATTTGGTCATACACGGATTTAAAGCGTAGGTAATGGTGAAAATAAATTTGATCATGCACGGATTTAAAGCGTAGCTAATGGTGAAAATAAATTTGATCATGCACGGATTTAAAGCTTATCCATTTGTGAATGTAAATATGATCATACGTGGATTGAAAGCGTATCCAATAGTGAAAATGAACCTTATCATACGTGGATTTAAAGCGTATCCAATAGTGAAAATGAACCTTATCATACATGGATTTAAAGCGTATCCAACAGTGAACATGAACCTTATCATACGTGGATTTAAATCGTATCCAATAGTGAAAATGAACCTTATCATACGTGGATTGAAAGCGTATCCAATAGTGAAAATGAACCTTATCATACATGGATTTAAAGCGTATCCAACAGTGAACATGAACCTTCTCATACATGGATTTAAAGCGTATCCAACAGTGAACATGAACCTTATCATACGTGGATTTAAATCGTATCCAATAGTGAACATGAACCTTCTCATACATGGATTTAAAGCGTATCCAAAGTGAACATGAACCTTCTCATAATGATTTAAAGCGTATCCAACAGTGAACATGAACCTTATCATACGTGGATTTAAATCGTATCCAATAGTGAACATGAACCTTCTCATACATGGATTTAAAGCGTATCCAATAGTGAAAATGAACCTTATCATACATGGATTTAAAGCGTATCCAACAGTGAACATGAACCTTCTCATACATGGATTTAAAGCGTATCCAATAGTGAACATGAACCTTCTCATACATGGATTTAAAGCGTATCCAACAGTGAAAATGAACCTTATCATACGTGGATTTCAAGCGTATCCAACAGTGAACATGAACCTTATCACGTATCCAACAGTGAAAATGAACCTTATCATACATGGATTTAAAGCGTATCCAACAGTGAAAATGAACCTCATCATACGTGGATTTAAAGCGTATCCAATAGTGAAAATGAACCTTATCATACGTGGATTTAAAGCGTATCCAATAGTGAAAATGAACCTTATCATACACGGATTTAAATCGTATCCAATAGTGAAAATGAACCTTATCATACGTGGATTTAAATCGTATCCAATAGTGAAAACGAACCTTATCATACACGGATTTAAATCGTATCCAATAGTGAAAATGAACCTTATCATACATGGATTGAAATCGTATCCAATAGTGAAAATGAACCTTATCATACGTGGATTTAAAGCGTATCCAATAGTGAAAATGAACCTTATCATACGTGGATTTAAAGCGTATCCAATAGTGAAAATGAACCTTATCATACGTGGATTGAAATCGTATCCAATAGTGAAAATGAACCTTATCATACGTGGATTGAAATCGTATCCAATAGTGAAAATGAACCTTATCATACGTGGATTTAAAGCGTATCCAATAGTGAAAATGAACCTTATCATACGTGGATTTAAAGCGTATCCAATAGTGAAAATGAACCTTATCATACGTGGATTTAAAGCGTATCCAATAGTGAAAATGAACCTTATCATACGTGGATTTAAAGCGTATCCAATAGTGAAAATGAACCTTATCATACACGGATTTAAATCGTATCCAATAGTGAAAATGAACCTTATCATACATGGATTGAAATCGTATCCAATAGTGAAAACGAACCTTATCATACGTGGATTTAAAGCGTATCCAATAGTGAAAATGAACCTTATCATACGTGGATTTAAAGCGTATCCAATAGTGAAAATGAACCTTATCATACGTGGATTTAAAGCGTTTCTACAAGTGAAAGTAAACCTGATCATACGCGGGTTTGAGTGAAAATAAACCTGATCATACACGGATGCAAAGGGTACATGGCTTTATACAAGTTGACTGCATTAATAGCAATGGCGGACACAAACGCATGTAACCTGATTTTTAAGGGAAAATTAATCATTTGAAGCACGTTTGTATTTGACGAAGGAGTCTGTGAAAGGTTTAGTGTGAGACCTTGGCTTTTAACTCACGGTGTCCCTCCAAGATATCGATTCGCGGACCCAACTGCCCACTTGTGCCTCGGCCTCTTGAATTTGCGATTTCGAGTGACTACTTCATCACAGTGGGTTAACAAATATAGACTATAAAACAAACACGACACGTCAATCAGTCGACTCCCTTCTATTGTACTGTTGACATTCAATGTAAGTGCAATATACATATTTTTAGGGGGCATTGCGTACAAAATAGCCATAGCTTGTCATATATTGGTCAAAATATGCTTATCAGCTTGCTTTTATTCGCCTTTTTCCTATTCAACTATAAGACTGTCTCAACACAAATAATGGCACACTATTTATTCATAACCTCGCAGCATTTACAGTTGTTGGTATTCGAATACGTATAATTAATTTTCCTTTTCATTCAATGAAGCTAAAGTTGTTAAGGAAGAGCGACACATCTTATGGGCGGTTTAAACTTTTCACTATCCTGAACATATTTAATTATAAAATGTTTGGATAATAAAATGTCAAAGCTCAAGTAATTTACTTTTAGGATAGGATAACCCAGCTATATCTCACGAAAGTTTATATATTTCTATCTTAATTAAAACTATGTTGAGCAGTTCATTGTTTTCGCCTATGGATGGGAAGATGTGTGAAAGAATGGATACATATATGGAAGGGCGGACGAACGTACAGATGGATTGTGAGAGAGCTCTATCTTTAGCCAGACCCTTACATTAGACCTGTAATATCCCTCTCATAAGTACGAACAGAATGTAGGGGCGGACGTACGGACGAAAAGATGAATTAATGGATATATGGGTTCCCGGAATGGTGGGGATGGATGGATGGATAAATGGATGGGTTATTTAAAATCTACGTTAACCACTTGATTTGTCGAGTTTGGCTATCCTCGTAACGAATGTAGAAACAGCCAGAGGCAAAACATGGCAAGCATGTATCAATCACTTACGCTATTATAAATAGACTCGAAAGCCGACGATGACAGCCGGCGATGCATCATTTGCGTGATGATGTTGATATCATGAAAGATATTATATACTGACAGTTCGTCATCGCGAAGACAAAAGGGAAATATATGATCGTTTAGATATGGGCCTACTAATTAGTTGTTGATGTATGCTATTAAATTATTATCGGTTTCTTAATCTGACCGTATATTTCTAATATTGTCGCTTCATGTTTCGTTCATCATCATCAACAAAACAACAAAAAACAGAAGCCGTTTCAACAATAGCATAAATTTAACTGGCATTAGGCTATCGGGAGAACAACAGAAGCTAAAACAGAGAAAGTGGAGTTAGATGATAGATAGACAGATGGATAGATAATCATACCTCCTTTCATAACCGCCACCTATTATCCAGATATTAATATAGTATCACTAATTTCATTCATGTAAATAACTCAGTCATATCTACTGCTATTGGAGGTAACGTACTCCCGTATGGTACGATGACAAGTGTCGTCTGCTATATTTATACCTACATAAAGACACGGAAATCGTAAATTACACACATACTGACAATGACGTCAGTCGGTGATTTCCGGAGATCCTCGTGTCCAATTAAAAAGCGTTTAAAGCAGGCTTGTTTCGTAAGGAAAATGCTTTTTTTTAATTAGTAATATGAACATTGACCCGGACGTGCCTTGCTTAATTAATGAATGTGATATTTCAAATTACTTAATGGCTTCTAAATAATTTTCTTAACATTTTGTTTATGCTAAAACCTATTTTCTGTTCAGTTGACTTGTTGATAATCATTCAATTAAGATATCATATCATTTTGATACATACATACATACATACACACACACACACACACACACACATACATACATACATACATACGTTCGTATTTTTCCATGCGTATAAGAGTACATGCGTAACATAAACAGTGTCACAATCCATACCAGAGCCGGATCTAGGAGTTCAGGTTGGTGGGAAGGGGGCCAAATATTTATAAAAAAAATGTAGGCAGTGACAATGCTGCTTTGCCAGGGCCGTGATAAGGGTGTGGTTCCGGTTGGACTAGGGATCCTTGGGAATTCCCGTTCGATTTTTTTTAAATTAAAATCTGAAAAATAGTGCATTCTTGTGAGTTTTTTGGGGGTTGTATGTCTATTTTTTGAATGGTCAGGGAATTTTAGAGGGGGCGCGCGCCGGATGCCCCCCCCCCCCTTTGAATCCTCCACTGCATACATACATATAAGAATACAAATTGAGTCTTTTAATAATCAATCCAAAGAACGTACATTATCGAGTTAATCCTATTAAATCAAGCCTTGCCTTAACGCCATCTGTTGCTTAGTATAAAGTCAAACGTTTAATGTGATAAGAAGGTTTCCCATTACAGGCGCTATTTTTTAACACCTCTGAATGGACGACTAAAACGAGGAGTTACGTAAGGATTGTCATTTCGTAATACAAATGTCATATGTCATTGTTTATGCGTTTGTCTAGCTTTGATAAGACTAGTCAGGTTGGCTAATAAGGATTCAGTATTATATTTTATCTTCTAGGTTTAATTAAGACCTTTCTTTTTAAATTCTACTGGTCCCGGTAGCCGAGTAGTTTGAGCGTACGCCCGGTTGGTCGTGGGTTCAATCCCTGGCCGCGGAAAATAAAACGTTAAAGGTGAGACTGATGTAAGCACTGACTGGCCCAGATGCAGGATAATGTGACCAGGTGTAGCAATGTCAGTTGTCTATTGCAGTGAGGCACAGTACTCAATCTGCCGCCTTCATTAGTTAAAGTGCGCCTTGAACAATCATGACTGTGAATCCGAGGGTTGTGGGTTCAAACTCCGTTAAGGGCAAGGATTTTTCATGGCATTCCCAGACGCAAAGTACTGGTCCAACCTAGGAACCGTCGAGAGGAATAGGGAACTTAAAATAATCAGCTTGTTTAGTTGGATCGAATCTAAAGTAACACGCCACCACAAGAAAATAAACGGATGGCTGCCCGAAAACCGTGGTTATCCAACTGGTTTTTCACCACAGCAAGCAGTGTTTGGTCCCACCAGGTCAGGCCAATGTAGTGTGTGTGGAAGGATGGCCGCCCGTTCGGACACGTGGGGTTTCTTTCGGTACCTCCCACGAACCACGTGAACTTCATCATAAACGTCAGCAAGCGAGTATTGCTTATATTGATGGAATTCGAAGAGAGAGAGAGAGAGAGAGAGAGGCGGGGGGGGGGGGAGGGAGAGAGAGAGAGAGAGGGGGGGGGGGAGAGAGAGAGAGAAAATAAAGCACAAGAAGGGGAAGAAAGTTACCAATATATAAAATATCTAAAGTACTTCTATGTATGCTTATTTATTTTATGCTTACTGATGAAATATTGTGTTCTATCAGTGAGATTATTAAATCCATATCACCACTGTGTGAGCGTTATAAATCTTCCGGAACTACATTCTTTGCTTAAAAATGGTATATATTGGCAGATGGAAAAAAAAATAAAAAAAATTTCCTGCAAAAGAAAAGAGAATATGGAATTAGTGTATCTTATCTCGAAGTGATACAATTTTCGCATTTTATCTCTTTTATATGTCCACTCAAAACAAACAAACAAACAAAAAAAACCGTTTTTTTTTATTGCATATCTATGTTTCATGAGTAAATAATAATTAAAAAAATATCAAAATTTAATTTCGCTGCGAGCAGGGTTCGAACCTGCGCGGGAAGATCCCATTGGATTTCAAGTCCAACGCCTTAACCACTCGGCCATCACAGCTGATTGTATAACCTACGATATGAGGTAGTCAAGTTTGTTTATCTAAAATGATGTATGTACATCTTATATATTCATTTTCTTCTTTCGACATCTCAGTAAAAGATACATATTAATAATAATAATAATAATAATAATAATAATAAATAAATAAATAAATATTCACACGTATTCACAGCCCGTGTTTATTACAGTAACATTGCAGATTTATTGATGATATATCTAATCCTTGTTTGATTAAAGTTGATTTAACGTCCCACCAATAGTATTTTAGTAATTTCTGGACTAGATGAGGCACAGCACTTCCTCCCAGCGGTGTTATACCGTAGACAAGTGGCATGTTACCACACTATATAACAGTATCCTAACACCGGGTCAAGCAGTCCTGGAACTTCCACTATATGGTATGTGCCATATTATAGCCATATGACAGACATATGCACGCAGCTGTTTTTACGATTTTGTCACAGCCAAGAATCGATCCAACGACCCCAAACCTTCTTAAGACTGGTTACAATTATATATCACCATGGACCGATGAAGACCTTTGAATCTGCCCAGTGTTTACAGACTGACATGACATCCAATAGCAACTCTGGGATAATGCGTAGTCAATGGTTGACATGCTTAGCTCAAAAGAACACATTGTTTCATTTGTGATACTGTTTGTGAGCGGTTGATCTGACCATGAACTTGAAATGTCCGGCCTAAATTTTCATTGAGTGTGGTCAGATGACTACGGCGCGATACTGCAGTGTGGCAGCACTATATCTGTCTCATATGGTGGCATATGTCTGCCAGCCACTTATCGACTTAGCTATGTTGAAAGTTTTTTTTGAAAAATTGTCACATATTCAGAAATATGTCACCATACCTATATATACCACCATAGTCTCAGAAGCAGACTTAATCTCCGAATTTCTGAAATACTGTCGGTGTGACGTTAAATCAAACAAACAAACACACCTCTCTACAATTACTTATTCTATTCGACATACCGCAACTGGGATGGCTGACCTGACTTACACAATACAACACGTGGTTTTGTTCGCGAGCAGTTCACTGGAAATTGTCATGCACGAATGGCGCATTGACACAGGATTGCACCTAGAATTTGTTGACAACATTGGGTGAATATTTCAGCTGACACTACTCTGATCCTATTGGTTAATATCAAACCGGAGCAAAACTGCCACGTGCAACACACGTCAGATGATAAAAGTGATACAATCAAATTAAATACATGTCCGCTGGTAAGTCGTCTGCCCGAAATACCGCGCTGTTAACGTCGTTATTAAAATTCGTGCACTTTTGGTGTTACGATTGCCAACACAGTATATGTGTTTCGAACAGTTTATTATAGCTTAGGCCTACTTGATGGCAAGTTTTCAGTTAAGACTTTATTTTGGTTTTACAAGGAGTGGACAGAAAGTGGAAAATTATCGGAGAAAAACCCACATAGTTGGCACTTATTGTGGCGTTTAAAGTAGGTCGTTCAAAAACGATCGGTAGAAAGTTAAAATAAAAATACCCCTTCCTCTCTCTCGTTAAATGTTGGCGAAGTCTTTGCCACTTGGTAAGTGTAAGTTACCGCTATTTTCGTAAGCGTAACTTCGGCGAAATCTGTTAAATATCTAATACGGTATCCCCTTACGGTCTACTTGGCGTCTTCACCAGTTCAGGGTAGCGATTTCGTAAGTTCAGCCTATGAAGTTAGCGCATGCGCGAAGAGTGAACGTCATCAGCCATGTGACAGTAAATGCAAATAAAAATCTAAAATTAATGTAGGGTTCAAAATTCTAAACCGTCTGTTTCGGTATTGCCTGTGATAGGGAAACCACCCATTTATTTTTACAATCAAGGATGATTGCATTGGGTGACTATGCGTCTGTAGATGGTAATTACACAACTAATTATAAGTCTATATACATCTGTGAAAAAGCTGCTTCAAGTGGTATTCAAGTGGATGTCAGACGAAATCCGTGTATTTTTCCTGGAAAGAGTTACATTTCCGAACACTTGAACATCCAGCGGTCTCGGTTTGTTTGTTTGGTTTAGGGCCCAACCGACAATATTTCAGTCATTTGGAGACGATATCTTCTTGAGACATATATAGTGCATACTAGAAATAAAGCATTTAAACTATTAGAAACACGAGCGCACCGTTTATTTTGCAGGTGACTTTAAAACTTGGACTATTCAATATAATAAAGTAAAGATATGTATCATGGTTTGTCATTCGTCTAAAACGTCCGCTTCTAACCTAGAGACGTACCTTCTTCAAGGTCAAGTAAGAAAAATATCTAGAAGGAATAATAAATGCTCCTTGAATAAGTTGCTTGATCAAGTGAACTCTTATGTTGTAAATTCCTGCATATAAACAGTCTAGCAACGTAGCAGATAAGATCTTGTCCCTGGTTATATTCAGTTTAATGTGCCACGTTAATTTTATACACAAAACTGAAGGTCTGAATACATTGGTAGGACAAGTGTCAGTAGGGGACATTTTTATTTTTACTGTAGAATAAAAAAGTTTTGTGTTCTTTTTGTAACTTCTTAAAAATAATTTTACAGCTCTGTCCCATGGTCCTGGAATTCAAGAGGACCATAATTTAAAACGATAAAGAAAGGCAATATGAAACATCATTAATACTTAATATCTAGGCCAAGGCAACAGCGTACTGAAAGAAAATCTGTATTAAAAACATCTTATACATATATACATATACTGCGTTGATAGGGGGTTAAATTATGGGAATGTTGAACTGTAATCGGAGAGAAACGACCGGGGGAAAACAATCGATTTTCCTAGCTACATATTTATTTGCAACAAAATAGAAATAGAGTGGGGAGAGAGAAGAGAAGAGGCAGAGAGATACCTTAAAATTAAAAGGGGTTATAGTTTCAGTAAAAAATAGTTTTGTTATTTTTCCGCTAGAAATATAAAGTAACTTCAATTTCGCTGACCCTTATTAATTAAATAAATAAATTTCTCAAACACTCAAAAGTTCTGCCGGCAGTCGACTGTTAGCATAAAGATAAAAAAGGTAAAGCCGATAACAATAAACCATTCCGCGTAGCCTGCGGCATGTCTTATACGTAAAATGGGTCTGAATCGAAGATTGAGTACGAGTTACCGCAAAAATCACGTGATTTCCTGCCGTGCTATCGGTATATTCAGTCGAATCCCAATAACTCCATAACCCTTTATTTGAATACCTTGCGTTATTCGAAAAAAAAATCTGTTTAAGGTAGAATCCCTGTTATGGTCCGCTACGTCTTGGACCACTTAACCTCTGCCAAGATAACCAAGATACCTTATTGAAACATAAGGAAACCTTGGTTATCTCTATAAAAGACCATATGTCTGAAATGTAGCGGAACCATTACAGAGACTTTAACTGAAATGAAAATGAAATGAAGCATGTATTGTAAACGAACACTGGGTTGGGTTGGGTGGGGTCATGTCTCAGCGATCTTCTTGCTTATGTTGATTCGAAATTATTGAAAATAAAACGCTGGCCTCCAGAATTTCGAATAACCGGGTTTCAACGCCTACGAAATTCAATGTAAGGTAACTCGAGATGACAGCATGGCCTTGGGTAAATTCCAATCACTCATGTAAATATTGATTAGGCATGTATATGACCTTGATTTACCCTACGTCTTTATTTTGTTTTCGTTCGGGGCAATTTTGCAGCTCACATGAGAAATAAAAGAACATTGTAATCATTTCAAATATTCACAGTAAAGCCAATGTGTCAATAGTAGCCTGAATGACCTGCGCGAACGCTCTCAAAAGGTGATGCCATTTAAGTATAATTTGGCATTTATATGTGACACTTTCCGTAATAAAAACATACTGACTGTCGAAATCATACTATAGTATGTAAGCAATGATATCAAAACAAGAGAGGCTCATACCGCTAACTTTTTGGTCATATTTATAAACTGTTTTTACTACGCGAGCCATTACAATAATCTGGCGATCTCACAGTCTATATTTATAGATTGCAGGAGATATAAAATGAAGTCCAAAAAACGCCTTGTAGGCCACTTCACCAGAGGATTAGCATTATCCGGAATAATTCGCTGGTTTGAAAAGACCAAAAGTGTCAGGGGAAAATCTCAACTGTATGTTTATTTCCCTTTGAACAATGCGTGGAATTTTACACCAGCATGCAGTTTGGTATTCGGGGAGTGCTTGTTGATTTGCGCAGATGTACGTCTCATTTTAGAGTAAAATTGTCTATTAATTCCGAAAGGAATTGCAAATGGCATCAGAGTGAAATTCAGACTGAATTATATTTTAATTACATGTCGAGGCAAGATGTTCATAGGCTTAAACTAACTTAACACACCTTGGGGTCCTTTGATGTCAAAACGCAGGCATTTGCTTGTCTTTAAAATATGCGAATTCTTTAAATGTTACTTAACACCAATTGTACAAAAATCACTTTCGATTGGGAGAAACTCATGATCCTTTGTGTGGGAGAAGTCCGTATTTCCCAGAGAAAACCCACCTGTCCGATCTTGATACCGAATACCATTATTTGCATAGAACGTCAGATCGACTTGAAACAAACCTAGTCCACATTTGTTTACCCGTAATTTGTAATATCGTGGCGATATCCCCTACAGAGGCATGATAACCAGTACCAAAAAAAAAAAAAAAAAATAAAATAAAAAAATAGCATGTCGCGCCGAGCGGCTCATTGATGGGAATAGAAACAAACCAAGTTTGCATTGGTGAAAAACCAATGCCTGAACCAACACGCTTGACGGACACCCAGGGGCGTCCTGCACTGCGGTGCACCCGCTACATTCGTCATCTGATTAAAATACATAAGTAATGCGAATTACTCACGAGTCGTCTGCTGCTCCGAGGTATTATGCAAATAAAGGGAGAGCCGGCATTCTATCCAGACTAAACTAATACAAAAAAAAAACTCTTTATTTTACCATTTTGACTACAAGTTCGGTTGTATATACGGATGTATTCATACGCATACTGTAGGAACACCAATTAAGCTGTCCACGGATTCGACAAAAATAAGTGCTCCACCAAAATTAACAATTCTACAGAAATAAAACTAAATAATATAACAAAGTTTTAATAATACATTTTTTATAATAATAAGTATTATTAATCAAGTAAACACTTATAACTATCGACTGTTCCTATCTCTGCAGACAAACATCCTTAATTACTGACATTCTGTCAAAAGAAAAACATTAAACAATTAAAACAACCAGCCTTATTGTTAACCCTTTCCCTCATAGAGGAAACCATGAAAAGACCTATGCGAACAGCATAAAACCAGATCAGCCTGCAATTAACTCGCAGGCTGATCAGGTTTTATGCTGTTCGCTGCTCCTCAGTGGTCTGGAAATGAGGATTTTGTAATTAAATTGGTAAGGTTTAACTGTGGTTTTCTGCAGATCAGGGTTTATGTGGTACCTATTGAGTGCGTCAAAATGAGTCTATATGAGGGAAAGGGTTAACGTGCAGTTTAAATTATACATCGCCAATTTATATAAATTTGTTTGAAGTTTAAGCAGTGACCTTAATAGTTACATGCATTTCAATGCTCTAAACTTCAGTAATTAATGACAATACATTAAATAATATATTGAGGGTTGAGCAGAAAACTGATATTTCTCAGGTTTAACTGCTTAAGGTAAAGTCCCTGTAACGGTTCCGCTACATTTCGGACCTAGTAGCCTTTCACGGAGATAACCAAAGTGTCCTAATGTTTCATTAGGGTATCTTGGTTATCTTGGTAGTGATTAATTGGTCCAAGACGTAGCGGAACCATTACAGGGACTTTACCTTAACAGAGGTGTAGTGCATAATGATGGGTCCGGCCCCAGAAGTTTATAGGGGTTGCTTTGATCAGACTGCCGATGGCCGTTAACACAGGTGTATGCATATAATCATGTTTGTCTTGGATTAAGGTTGGCGTGATAATAGTGGAAGTAATATTAGCATTTTATAATAATGGTGTAATTGATATTGGTGTATTTTTTGTTTGAACCCCAACCGTCCCCCCTAACATTTAACATACACAATAAAGATGCTATCGAATTTTTACGTAATCGAAACATACGCATTTAAAAATGGAACAAAAAATCCGATTCCGGCAAAGTTAAACACATCTCCAGTATTGTCCCATACAAAACAAGATACTTGTAACCGTCAGTCGGCGTGTTTGCCTTAGCACCATGACATTGAAGTGCTTTTAATTCCATTTTGATATAAACACGTTTATTATCGGCAGTAAGGAAGCCATTTCGTTTACCTGACCCACCAAACCATGGTGGTAGTTTGAATGTTATTTTAATATGAACTCATGCATTAAACAAAGTTCAAAATTCGAATGTAAATATAAATTACTTAATAAAAAAGGTAAATAAAAAAATAATAAAGAACAGCCGAAAATAGAAGAGCCGAAAGTAGGGGAGCAATTAAGCAATTCTGAAAAGTAAAAGCAAATCATGGTATATTTACGAGTGTGGTAATTATCAATCATTTTTCCTTGTCCTCACTTTTGACGCGAAAATTAATACCCGTGATATGTCAAATCGATATCGGGGCGTGCATTCTGTAAAAAATCTTTTTTAAAAAAAACCGGATCATCTTCTCTGAAAAGTTCATATGTTAAAATCCGGCAACTCTACTGATCCTAAAATATTGAAATATATGGCCGCATTTTTTGGGGGGTGGGGGGGGGGGGATAAGAATCGTTATTGTTGTATTTTATTCTATTTATTTTTTTATTTACAGTTACCTTGAGTACAGTTATATTGCGTTTATCGTTCAAGTCTTATATGTCAAAATAAAAAGAACGGAATTAATTACGAGTATATTTTTTTGTTTGCAAATATTGTCGTCTTTACCACCATTGTCCAGGAAATCTAGTAAATTTTAAACGACTGACATGATTTGTTGGAAATAGGTTTAAAACGTCTGCTTTCTGGTGTTGATCTGTTTAAATAAATCTACGAAGCCTGGAAATGTATCGTTTGTCAGTGATTGATTATTTTCATGATTGCTGATTGTTATAATGGTTACGTGTCCTTTAGATAATTAATTTCTCGTTCATAATAATAAATACATATCATTTGTATAATTTATTAGGATCATTATCAAAAATTCCTTAATATACACATGATGATCAATTTAATGCCTTTTTTTTGTTTTTGTTTTTTTTAACAATCTCGGAATGTTGCATTGCGCCTGTAGATAGAGGTAATCAAAGACTTTTTAAACATGTTATTATTGGTCTTTGAGGTAATGCACACATAAAGTTCCAAATCAAATTCTAAGTCAATCAATGGCCTTCGTGAACAAGCTTCTTTAAGATATAGAATTCCCTTTATTACCTTAAAGCATGGTCACTTCACACCATGTCACTAGCATGAACGCTATGGACCTTTGCGGACTTTTACTTACCCCATAAACACTATCATGTTTTCAATGAAAAGACTGGATATCCGTGAATGATAATCATATCTTTCATCGTAGAAGACCAGAGGTTATCTTGTTCATTGTGATACATGTCTGTTGCATTAAAGAAATGTCGCGTTTCAAGACACAAGAGAAATAAGGTAAAAGAAATAATGAAACATGCGTTAGAATGTGTGTATAAGAATCCCTGCACGAGCTAAAGGGGGCATTGGTTATATTGTAATCTCATATTCCCTTTCCTATCGATTGTGCTCATTCAAAATACATACTCTGCAAGGCATTGTTTATGTTACGTTGTTTACAACATAACATAAATGATCGTGGGAATTTCGATACCGGATATCCAACTTTAATGACCTAAAACGGGCATCCTTTGCTCGTACCATCGATGTACATAGACAAATATGCATGCATAAATGGCTTTTGTTAAAGGCATACACGCCCAAAACAGATTTTTAATATATAGACAAAGAAGGAAAATAAAAACTAGCGAAAATACTTTTTTTTAACTTTACATGATTATAGAAAATTACACTAAAAATAAATTTAGGGGAAAAAATTGGAGTCACCATTTTACTTTTTGAGATATTTGCCCCTGAAATTAGTTTTTTGCTCTTGAAAATGACAGAAAAGAGCAAAATACTCACTTTCAAGGGGCAGATAATTCAAAAAGTAGAATGGTGACCCTCATTTTTGAACAGGGTTGCTGATTAATTATTCATATGATGTTGAAAATGTATGAGAAATACACAGTCACGTTAAATCCTTATTTTCAGTTATTATTTGAAACTATTTTCTTGGTGTTAGATTACAAAAGTAATTCGTGCACAGTCCTTTCCTTCATTATTTTGTTTGTTTGTTGTTATAATAGCGTTTTACATTCACTATAGGTCATATGATAAAAAGAATCTGACATGAATTGTCATTTCATATCAAATTTTACTTAACTCGTCCATGAAAAATGTTATTTAGCTCGCCAGAGGCTCGCTAAATGACATTTTCATGAACTCGTTTTATTTAGTGAAGTTTGATATGAAATAACAATTCATTTCAGATCCGATATTTATCGCGTACCTCGAGAGAGCCCGCCCACTTGATACAGGGATACTGGACATTTCGGGGGGCTTTGGGGAAATTTACTTAACAACAATTAATTTCTAAATATATTTAGTAAATCTACTGATTTAAATTTTAGAGAGTTTAAATGAACGAGAGAAGAGGACGGATGCATAATTAAAGTATTTTTTTATTCTCATTAAAATCAGATTCAGTATATTTAATCATATTCTGACCACATCATATAGAAGGTCGTCCCAGATTGAGCTTTGTGTAAGCCAATCAAATCGGTACATACAAAATCGTTGGGTATAACAAGGGGAAGTAACCGCATTAATATATAAAAAAAACTTTTGACGATGGTCCCTGTAAATGATGTTTACAGACTATTGAATGTGATTTCAGCATAATTACAATATCCATCTGTTTGTTTGGAGTCATTTGGAGACGATGTCTACTTGAGACAGAAATAGTGCTGCCACACTGCAGTATCACGCCGTAGACATGTGGCATGATACCACACCCAGTCAGTAGCACTAAATCGAAGATTTAATTTTCTAGAGAGTAACTAATAACACGAGAAGTTAAAATACTAATGTGGTGTAATCTATTTTACAAACTGTGCTCCAAAATTCAGATGTTATTATTATTGTTAGCAGAAAAAGTGTAACTGCGAAGACGGAGAGTACTTGATACTTCATTTTGTGTAAGAACAATATAACATTCCGCTGAACATAAAAAAGTTAAACTAAATTTGAAATATCGGAAAACATAATGGCACTTGACATAACCATTATTATAGACAAATTTAAGGAAAGACAAGTGATATACCCGTGTCTATATACATGTATTTATTTTCATTTACAAAATCACATCATGTAAAGACAGGCACGGAGAAACTCATAACACTGTCCACAAATTAAAAACCGTATCAGGAACAGTTCAGACACTTGCCGGCCCGGAATGAGCATATTACAAGATGGTATTCTGTTGGGAGAACTACCACACAGTCACGAGAGTGCCAAATAAACTTCTTTTTGTTCAGGCTTACATTTTGGTAACCGTAATTTTGTTAGATTTTTCTTTTCACGGCAGTTATTGAGGCATCCATTTTTAATGTTTTACCGAGGACAGTTTGAAACGTGCTATTAAACTGGTTTAAAATCGAGCGCTTATGTATGCATATATATTACTTCAAAGGTCAATCTGACGTGACCTTTAATGCGATGTTGTCAGATCCTAATCGTGGATATTAGAGGAGAGCAAATTAAGATTTGATTTTAATGAGATTGGATCGATCTGTTTTGCAAGCATAAGTGGTGTTAAAATAATGAAAATAAACATTTCTTTGGCAAAACATATTATCACAATTCCTTAACCAAATATCAGACGGGCTGACAGTAATTGTTTCAGCCCAGAGATTTGTAATACAAGTACACAGAAGCGTCGGGGAGGGGTTAGCTATTACGTGATTAATGTTTGCTTTAACACATTCAAATTCAGTGAATATAACATACTTGGCATTGTTAATATATGAAACAGTTCTCATTTTGCACAACATGTAAAATCTGGGAACCAGTATACATCAACTGATTGTGGTGTTAGTCTGGTTCCCTGCCGCACTTCAACAGTGTAACGTAGTGTCAGGGACAGATAATCCATAGCAGACTAACACACTCCACACAGTGATCTCCCTTGTAAGCAAAACATCTACAACTGTAAGGGGAGGTAACTACTGCGTGGAGTTTGCCAGACTAATTCTGGTGTTTGTTGAGTTTAACTCTTCAATTTTGAAGTTATTAAACCCAGCAGTATTCGGATGGTTCCCTGGTTAATCTACGAGTATCTGACACTATAGCTTCCATATGATGAAACAGACAGATACACTGCAGATGTTCATAACGTTCGGCCCGAAACAGGTTCCAATGTGCCTCTAAAAAAGGGATTTTATAAAAAGAAACTGTACATTTATCCAAAACACTGCATCTCAGTCAGAATACTTTTTTTATGTTTCGTAAGTACTACACAGATATTTCAGGCAGTTGTCTACTCAATTAACAATTGTGCGTAATCTTTTTCAATAAGTATAGGCATTTTCTACGGTAACCAAAGATACTCATTCAAATATTCACATTTACATGTATTTGAGATACCTACACTTGTTGCTCAAGGAAGTGTCACCTTTCACTTTTTTATCATTCTCAAAAAATGTTATTACCTATATCTAAAAATAGACATCGGTGACAGTCACGTGACAGGATACAATGCCACGTTGTGTCTTTTTGATTGAGGTTGTAGTATATGTATATTAGCTAGTACAAGACGGCCGGTGACACCAGGAAATTCAAGAAACAAACCTTATCACAGGAGATTGCTGAAATGCGTCCACCATTGTCGAAAAGGTTGCTAATAATTAATTTTGCATTCATTATCGTAAGTGTACGTGGCGAAAGGTCACCGATACAAAATGGCTGAACAACATTATGACAGCGATGAAAATGAAAAGGCTAGATAAGGGAGGTTGGACTAAATATAAACAAGGTGTTTTCTGTGTCTTATTGTATAGTTTAAGACGTTTCTCACATTCAAAATATGCTCTCTTTGTTATAACATTTGCAATTAATAATTTGAGGCACTCATGCTTTCCTTTATTGAAGTAATATGAAATACCCAAGAAACACGGTGAATTGAGCTCTGTAAGGTTGCCTTATAAGTGTAAATAAGCGTGTCTAATGTCAGTGTACTACTGCTAGTCTCTCACAGCTAGATTTAATCATGCAGCTTGTTTGTCGCCACATTAACATTCATACCGATCCGAGCGTTTCCGAATACGATCGTAATGTTTCCAAATATGTTAAATAATCTTCGTGTGAACATTGACTTAAGCTAAAGTCCCTGTACATAATGGTTCCGCTACATTTCGGACCTCATTACCTTTCACGGAGATAACCAAGGTTTCCTAACGTTTCATTGGGGTACCTTGGTTATCTTGGTAGAGGTTAAGTGGTCCAAGACGCAGTGGAACCATTAGAGGGACTTTACCTTAAGGTGTGTGTGTGTGTGTGTGTGTGTGTGTGTGTGAACTTAAAAAAAAAAACGACGGATTTTAAGATTTTCATTATGTTCATGCAATTTTGTCTGTTCTGGGAATATCTATGTTGTATGCTTCATTTTCATAATACAACGATCTGTCAAGAATTGGTTAAGTAAATTGTTGGAACGAATACATCTTTAGTCAACATTTGGGATTAAGCTTTATAGGCTATGTATGTCCAACAGTGAAATTCAGTTACAATGCTACAAACTAGACCTATATAAGCGTCTGTATTTCACAATAGAAGCCTGTAAGATTAGAAACAACGCTTTTTTTTGTTACTCAGAAATACTGATCAAAATCATGCATTATATGTCACCTTCAAATATATTATCTAGAGCTAAACTTACCAACTTTAATATGCGCTGTAAGTAAAACTTAAATACTTAAGTGCGTATTTCATCATTCTTTTTTTTTTTCGCGTATAAAATTGTTCAATGTTAGATTTCAAAACAGATACTGCTATTAAGAAATACAGCTTTTTCTTTTATTAAACTATTTCGTAAAATAATGGTTAACTGTTTGCATTCCTGGTTCAAGTTTTTAAAGTTCTTAAAAGCATTTTAGTTGCAATATAGAGTTAATTGTGAAAGAAGAAGAAGAAGAAGAAGAAGAAGAAGAAGAAGAAGGTAGTAGTAGTAGTAGTAGTAGTAGTAGTAGTGGTGGTGGTGGTTGCAACATATTTGTAGCAGCACTAGTATAAGTAACTACAGTGGTGTATTCTACCGCTGTTGCAAAACTTGTTCTAATGGAAGCAATAGATTCGCGACATTCAAAAAAAGACAGACAGACAGAATACTTTAGTTTGATTTGTACAAAGTACATGATCATTTCAAATATAAATATACATATAAATAAATGTCATTACTCAATACACTTCATTTTAAATTATTTCATAAATACAACACATGTCAGACATGTTTTTTTAAAACAGAACACATTTTCTCTTTTCTTCAAGCTTCAGTTTCAAGAGGAATGTGGCATCATGGAACGTATCGTAAATATATTCGAAATATCTAGGATGCGAAAAAGAAAGAAGCCCAATAATCACATTATTTGTAATTTATTTATAAAAATCGGCGTAGGTTTTATTTAATTATTTTTTTAGTTAAACATGTCTTCATAACCAGGTCACGGAATATTCATAAGAAAAAAAAGAAATGAAAATGGCTAATCAAATTATCATCCATTTGATACACATTTACATAAATGATGACGTCATTGAATCATAAAACACGTATTCTAAACAATAATTATAAAAAGCAATTTAACCTTTTCATTCCAAGCGTTATGACAACCGTAATTATTTATCAAATAATTTAATTGCCTTTTCACTACCGGTAAATAAATTAACAAGTCTCAAGGTTTATCGGCAAATCAGTAATACATATTGCCTTGGACCATTTACAAATTAGCAATGGACTCTAAAAACCATTGGACCAACTCACGCATTTATCATAAAAAATATATTAGACACATAGTTCAGAAAAGGAAAGGGGTACACAAGATAAAACATCTTAAAGTTTATGAGATAGAAATACAGTATATGGGAATGTCCGTTGGTAAGTTGTTACCGCATTTATTATACATTACGTAATAAAATGTTACTATAAATAGATATATTAGCAAGAGTCCTCATCTTAACATCTTCTAAAGACACTTTAAGTACCTAAGTATTATGTGCTCTGACAATGGAACTATAATGTTCATTGAAAAAAAATTTTTTTTTTTTTTTTTTTTTTTTTTTTAATTTTCTTTGGATTAAATTATTTATTAATGATGGAAATTTATCGTTAACACGGAGGAGAGTTTATGCTCTAAATGAATGATACAGAAATTTCTTGACTTTCTAATAATAAAGACAACTTATACGACTCAGTGATATTAGTCCGATATATTTCGCGTGTTACTTCATAGCTTTTCTGTAAACCTTATATTTTCTATCCCAACTATTATATATAAAATTAGAAAAATAAGGAAGGCATTTAATTATAAAAAAAGCAGAATCTCGAATAATTAAATGCCTTTGTTATAACCCACTCCCCTCTTCCTCTATCTCTAGTAATCTTTTTTTTTCTGTATCTGTCTTATTTTTACCCTATGACTATCTCTCTCTCTCTTCTTTTTTTCGACAAACGTTTCGCAGTCTGTCCATTCCTTACACACAGTGTATCACCCACACTAGCAGCCTATTTAACCACTCTTAGATAAATTAAAAAAATAATATAAATACAGAATTGAAAAAAACATATACACTTACCCGTGTCTGACTTTGTACCTGATGCTTGTGACATCTTTAAAACTTAATTGCTTATTCTTTTTGCAGGTGCTACTGCGGTGAAGTTCAAATTCAGTTTCTGGAATAACAGTGATAACGTAGTCCGTTTAATGAAATATGTGACAGTAGAAGTGGGTATACATATATACCGTGATTCAGTATTGCATCGTCCAATCAAATTCCAGATTTTGAACGAGGCTAATAAAGTCTATTGACACTTAAATAAACGTTTGTATGTTTACTCTATCAAAAGTACATGTAGTTTAATGTGGGGACGTCTCGCGAGAGAGAGAGTGAGAGTTTTGTATAATAACTTTTTAATACAAGTGTTCAACTGTCGCTACTTCAGATGGTGTGGGGTAAACGGCCCCGTTGTATTAATTCGTTAGGTATACCTCACCTCCCACACATATAGTTAAGTTTTGATTTATATACTCGTATATTAGAAAACCATTTCAGCTTAGATACAATGTGGAAAGAAAGGTATACGTTTTCACTACGTTATCAATATAATTGTATATTGGCGTTAGCAGAACACTTGTAAAACTATAATGTGTTTAAAAATAAATGAACAAACAATTAAGAAGAGGTAACACCCGATCCTCTCTCTCTTTCTCTCCCTCTCTCTAGGCCTTTCTCCGGTATTCATCTCTTTTTCTGTCTTCCTCCACTTTCTTTATTTATACATGTATCTCTTGTTTTTCTCTTTCCACCCTACCATCATATCCTCGTATCAATATTTCAAACCTATCCCTTTAAGGTAGTCCATCTATCATTAAATTGTAATCGCGGTCCCCCAAGGGATTTTTTTAGTACATACAAGCCTTTACAGACTTAAAGCAAAATAGTCCATAACTTCAAGTCAATGGATGCATGAATCAGCACTGAAGTATTTTTAAGCATTTGCAGGACCATGATTATTGTAATTCAATGATGGATGGATTACTTTAAATGTATTTTAATATGTATCACAAATGATGGTAATCATCATCATCATCATCATCATCATTACCATCATCATCATCATCATCGTCGTCGTCGTCATCATCATTATCATTATCATCAGTGATGTTTAAGTTTATTTGTTTTTTAGTTGTTTTTTTATTCATTTATTTATTTATATATTTATTTCTAAATATCAAGTTGGTACCTTTTTAAATGTAAATGTATATGAAATATATAATTACCTCTGTACGCAAGCGACGAACCGTATCAACTTGCATTTACTAACTTTCCCTTCAGGATATAAAATTAAAAAAAACAAAACAAACGGAAGTTAAATTTGTGGAGAATAAAATGAGCGACTGACGCTCCCATTTCTACAGTTCAAGCATGAATGGAAACTTTCAGTTTGTTTAAATATTTATAAATCGACATAACTTTTTTGTGGAGAGAGGTTAACCCTTTGCCTCATGAATATTCAATATCCATGCTTTACTTTCATGACTTCATCAATTCATTGAAATGTGAATAGTTTATGAAACAGAGGGTCGGATTTGTTTTTCCATGCTGGCTGTGCAAATGTCTATGTCCAATCCTAGGAGACCATGCCGTCTGGAGGAGTCTGCTCTGTTTGCCAATCGTCAACAAGTAAAGTATTCAAATTGTATTGATAACTAGAATGGTTCAAGGAATACATATGTACAGGGAAGTTGAAGGGACAAATCACAGATCAATGTATTCAAAACCTGATTGAACTAGTCTAGTGGTTCAACCCCAATGCTTGCAGCTGGAATTCGCTAAATAAAGGTAAAGTGCAAGTTCCAGTGCACCAACAACGACATTGAATCGAGTTGGGAAGGGGCATTTGTGATTTGTTTAAAATGAACTAGATACATCTTTTAAACGTGTACATATACATTTGTTTTCACTCTAAAAACCTTAGTAAAGGATACGGTAAAATGGCGAAATGCGAGACGCGCGATTCCGAATACCATGTTTTATTCTATACCTCTTTTCTATATCCAATCAGAGACGCTTTTTTTAAATCACGTGATCGTACAATATCTTTGTGATCTGGACGCACGCGCGTACAAAAAAAAAAAAATTTTTTTTTATTTCTGATTCATAGATTCCACGTTAACCGAAAGCTTAAGAATACGATGAAAAAACAATGAAATTCTAAAATATACTGGACTCGAACACATGGAAAAACTCCTAGGCAAAACTGTACTTATCCAAATATATATCCGTATTATTCAGCACAATGTTAAATAACCTAACACAGGGTATTATCCTAGGTACTTCATAGTCCTTGCGTGAACTGAATAACATGTACTTCCCACAAAATTAAATGTAAATTATATATATATACATTATATCGCATTTGCCCCAAGATTTCATATTTCTCTTATTGCCCTCATCCGCCTCGGGCGCCGGAGATCGTGGGTTCGATCTTCGATGTAGCGACATACCAAAGTCGTAAAGAAATGGCACTGGTGACGTTCAGCATAGACAAAGGGTAGTTCCAGGCTCGAATTCCACCAGTAATACTTAGTTCTAAGTAATACTTAAATTCTTAAACTAGGTAGATATACATTCCACTATTACTATTTTATGAAATATTTTATTACACGACTAAGTTGAATTGAATTATTGCCTTAATAACTAACAATACTTGATGAGAAATTAAACATTTGGGTTTTTTTTATTAGAGAAACGATGGTTATGAAATTCGCCCTTAAGTATTTAAGTTTTACTTAGCGATAAGAATTTTTGGTGGAATTCGACCCAGGACTGGTTGGCCCGGTATCAGACTAATACGTCATGTATGACTGGGTGTGGTATCATGCAACAGGTATATGGCGTGAAACTGCAGTGCGGCAGACATAGATATAGTCTCCAAATGATTGATATAAAGTTGTGGAAATTAAACCCAACAAAACAAATAAAAATCGAATAAACACAATTTAACTGTAATGCATATAATACTGAATGTTCTCTTTTTATTGCAAAGTGATATAGTACACTTTAGGGATGATGTATAATCTATAATTTGTTTTACTGTCACTCGTATGAAACGAGTAATTTCATGTTTTGTACCTAATGTGCACATCATTTTATCGATAAATTAGTAATTTTAAGACATGAGATATTAATATGTGCCTTTTTACATTCTCTACTTAATTAAGAAGTAGATAAAGAACATTTGAACCCACTTGTAATATTAAGCGCGGGAAAGTGGATGGTGTGAAAGTAATTCAAACATCATATTAGTCATACAAGGGATTCTTTTAACTCTCGTTTGTTTACTTGTTTTGCTGAGTTTAATGTCCCGCTAACAGTCTTTTGGAGACTATTTCTACTGGAAACAGATATAGTACTGCTACACTGCCGTAGACATGTGGCATAATACCACACCCAGGCACATTATTCTGACACCGGGCCAACCAGTCCGGAACTACCCTAAATATATGCTGAGCGCCAAGCAAGGGAGCTACCAGTATCAATTTTCGGTATATTGCAGCCGGGGATCGAAACCCGGAGACAAACACACTAACGCCTTGGTCACCTGGGACGGCTTTAATTCTTATTGTATTGTACATATCATATTAATACCAATCAAAATAGTCATGGAAAACAATATTGTGTGTCACTGATATTATATAATGCTATGTATATGTTTTGTGTTGACGATGTACAGCTGCTCTGTTCTTATATAATCAGAATGTTTAGAGAGGTTGCTCCTTGAACATTATGATTATTTGTAACTTCGTTATGTAAATCATTCATGAAAATTAAAAAATATCATTTGCGCCAAACTTTCACCTTGTGTTTACATGATATTTAAGGAGATTAATATAGTGAGAGCTGTTGCACGTTCAGGACTGCAGCAGGGCGTAGAATTCCATCTCTATATCTTACGACAGCCGTACCATGATAGCAAATGGTTACATATAACTTTAATTAACGGAAAATGATGTGCATGTCTCAAGAATATTGAATGGTATTACAAAATGTGTTGAGAAAATGTTATCATTAAACTACATGTGATATTTTCTTTTTTACACTTTCTCAGTCGGGCACGGTACATCACGTGGCTGAGCAAATTTAGATACCACGTTAATTACTTTGAAAGTTGTATGATCGATTTTTTTTCACCAAAGCATGTAATAATGGTTGCACATTTATGTACCTTGCGTTTTATTTTTGTTGAGTATTTTTGATTGTTTATTGGGTGAAAAGCCATCAACAAATCAATAAATTCTTTCATATTGTACTAAAACCGGGCTTATACTAGCCAATTTTGACGACTCTATTGTGTGTCAAGGCTACGGACCGAACCCATGATCTTTTGCCTACCAAACGGTCGCTCTAACAGCTTGGCCACTGGAAACGATTACATGTTCAACCATTTCAAATTTATGATAGATCAAAATTAAATGAAATCCAATGTATGCGTTCTTTAAATAGTTTTAATAATTTAAATGCTGAATGGATGTGAACATTGTACGCCTGCTTTTGATTTTAATTAACCGCGATAAAGATAGCGTCTGTTAAGCTTACGTCAATGTAAGGGATGAAATTAAACCATCAATCCCATCTTGATAAAGCCTTTTTCTCTCATTAAGCCCAGGAAGTAAGACTTTCTGATTTGTTTCAAACTTATATGAGAATACATGTAAGTACAGTTTATCTTCTGTGGAGCGGCCAGTTAAGTTTCTGTGGAGCGGCCAGTTAAGCTTCTGTAGAGCGGACAGTTAAGCTTCTGTTGAGCGGCCAGTTAAGCCTCTGTGGAGCGGTTAATTAAGCTTCTGTTGAGCGGACAGTTAAGCTTCTGTGGAAAGACCAGTTAAGTTTTTGTGGAGCGGACAGTTAAGCTTCTGTGAAGCGGTTATTAAGCTTCTGTTGAGCGGACGGTTAAGCTTCTGTGTAGCGATTAATTAAGCTTCTGTTGAGCGGACGGTTAAGCTTCTGTGGAGCGGTTAATTAAGCTTCTGTTGAGCGGACGGTTAAGCTTCTGTGTAGCGATTAATTAAGCTTCTGTTGAGCGGACGGTTAAGCTTCTGTGTAGCGGTTAATTAAGCTTCTGTTGAACGGCGAGTTAAGCTTATGTGGAGCGGTCAGTTAAGCTTATGTGGAGCGGCGAATTAAGCTTCTGTGGAGCGGAGAGTTAAGCTTCTGGTGAGCAGCCAGTTAAGCTTCTATGGAGCAGACAGTTAAGCTTCTGTGGAGCGGAAAGTTAAGTTTCTGTGGAGCGGAGATTTAAGCTTCTGTGGAGCGGCGAGTTAAGCTTCTGCGGAACGGAGAGTTAAGCTTCTGTTGAGCGGCGAGTTAAGCTTCTGTGGAGCGGAAAGTTAAGCTTCTGTGGAGCGGAGAGTTAAGTTTCTGTGGAGCCGCCAGTTAAGCTTCTGTGGAGCGGAGAGTTAAGCTTCAGTGGAGCGGAAAGTTAAGCTTCTATGGAGCAGCCAGTTAAGCTTCTATGGAGCGGCGAGTTAAGCTTCTGTGGAGCGGAAAGTTAAGCTTCTGTGGAGCGGACAGTTAAGCTTCTGTGGAGCCGCCAGTAAAGCTTCTGTGGAGCGGAGAGTTTAGCTTCTATGAAGCAGCCAGTTGAGCTTCTGTGGAGCGGTTCGTGAAGCTCCAGTGGAGCGGTCAGTTCAGCTTCTGTGGAGCGGTCAGTTAAACTGCTGTGGAGCGGTCAATTTAGCTTCTATGGAGCAGCCAAATAAGCTTCTATGGAGCGGTCAGTTAAACTTCTGTGGAGGGTTCAGTTAAGTTTCTATGGAGAGGTTAGTTAGGCTTATGTGGAGCGGTCAATTAAGGTTCTATGGAACGGTCAGTTAAGCTTCTATGAGCAGCCAATTAAGCTTCTGTGCGGTAGCCAATTAAGCTTTTGTGGAGCGGTTAGTTTAACTTCTGTGGAGCGGTCAGTTAAGCTTCTTAGGAGCAGCCAATTAAGCTTCTGTGGAGCGTTCAGTAAAGTTTCTGTGGAGCGGTTAGTTAAGCTTCTGTGGAGCGGACAGTTAAGCTTCTGTGGAGCGGACAGTTAAGCTTCTGTGGAGCGCCAGTTAAGCTTCTGTCGAGCGGAGAGTTAAGCTTCAGTGGATCGGACAGTTAAGCTTCCATGGAGCGGTTAGAAAAGCTTCACTGGAGCGGCCAGTTAAGCTTCTATGGAGCAGACAATTAAACTTCTGTAGAGCGGTCAGTTAAGCTTCTATGTAGCGGACAGGTAAGCTGCCATGCAGCCGTAAGTAAAGATAATGGAAGTTTTTTCTTGGATCGGACAGAAGCTTTTGTGGAGATGTTAGTTAAGCTTCTGTGGAGTGGTCAGTTAGCATATGTGGAGCACACAGTGAAGCTTCTGCGGAGCGGCCAGTTGAGCTTGTGAAGCGGACATTCAAGCTTTTGTGGAGCGGCCAGTTAAGCTTCTATTGAGCTGCCAGTTAAGCTTCTTTGATGCAATCAGTTAAGCGTCTGTGGAGCGGCCAGTTAAGCTTCTGTGAAGCGGTTAGTTAAGCTTCTGTGGGGCGGTCAGTTAAGTTTCTGTGGAGCGTTCAGTTAAGTTTCTGTGGAGCGGTTAGGTAAGTTTCTGTGGAGCGGTTAGGTAAGTTTCTGAGCGTTAGGTAGTCTGTGAGCGGTTAGTTAAGCTTCTGTGGAGCGGTCAGTTTAACTTCTGAGGAGTGGTCAGTAAAGCTTCTATTGAGCAGCCAATTAAGCTCATCTGTCGTTGTGTATAGTTTATGTATTTTTCTTTTACTATAGCATTAATTAATACATTGCCTCTCTATGTCAAGCCACCAACACAAAGGACCACAATGGAAATAAGAGTTATTTACTCTTTTTTTGTGTCGTCCTTGGTGTTGGTGTGCTTGACATGGATATAATTAATCAACATGTAACAATTTTATATGTGCTTGTTTTATAAATTGTCCATGCCAATGCATATCTGCCAAATAAAATCTATCTATCTAAGCTTCTGTGGGTTCAGTTAAGTTTCTGTGAAGCGGTTAGTTAAGCTTCTGTGGAGCGGTCAATTAAGCTTCTATGGAACGGTCAGTTAAGCTTCAGTGGAGCGGTATTAAGCTTCTATGGAGCAGCCAATTAAGCATTTGTGGAGCGGTTAGTTAAACTTCGCTGTAGCGGTCAGTTAAGCTTCTATGGAGCAGCCAGTTAAGTTTCTGTGGAGCGGTCAGTTAAGCTTCTAAATAGGGCCAGTTAAGCTTCTCTGAAGCGGTTATTTAAGCTTCTGTGTAGCGGCCAGTTTAGATTCTGTGGAGCAGTCGGTTAAGCTTCTAAGGAGCGGCCAGTTAAGCTGCTGTCGAGCGATTATTAAGCTTCTGTGGAGCGGTCAGTTAAGCTTCTGTGGAGCGGTTAGTTATGCTTCAATGTAGCGGTAAGTCAAGCTTCTATGGAGCGGTAAATTCAGGTTCTATGGAACGGTCAGTTAGGCTTCTATGGAGCAGCCAATTAAGCTTCTGCGCGGTAGCCAATTAAGCTTTTGTGGAGCTGTTAGTTAAACTTCTGTGGAGCGGTCAGTTAAGCTTCTCAGGAGCAGCCAATTAAGCTTCTGTGGAGCGTTCAGTTCAGTTTCTGTGGAGCGGTCAGGTAAGTTTCTGTGGAGCGGTTAGGTAAGTTTCTGTGGAGCGGTTAGTTAAGCTTCTGTGGAGCGGTCAGTTTAACTTCTGAGGAGTGGTCAGTAAAGCTTCTATTGAGCAGCCAATTAAGCTCATCTGTCGTTGTGTATAGTTTATGTATTTTTCTTTTACTATAGCATTTAATTAATACATTGCCTCTCTATGTCAAGCCACCAACACAAAGGACCACAATGGAAATAAGAGTTATTTACTCTTTTTTGTGTCGTCCTTGGTGTTGGTGTGCTTGACATGGATATAATTAATCAACATGTAACAATTTTATATGTGCTTGTTTTATAAATTGTCCATGCCAATGCATATCTGCCAAATAAAATCTATCTATCTAAGCTTCTGTGGGTTCAGTTAAGTTTCTGTGAAGCGGTTAGTTAAGCTTCTGTGGAGCGGTCAATTAAGCTTCTATGGAACGGTCAGTTAAGCTTCAGTGGAGCGGTAAAATAAGCTTCTATGGAGCAGCCAATTAAGCATTTGTGGAGCGGTTAGTTAAACTTCGCTGTAGCGGTCAGTTAAGCTTCTATGGAGCAGCCAGTTAAGTTTCTGTGGAGCGGTCAGTTAAGCTTCTAAATAGGGACCAGTCAAGCTTCTCTGAAGCGGTTATTTAAGCTTCTGTGTAGCGGCCAGTTTAGATTCTGTGGAGCAGTCGGTTAAGCTTCTAAGGAGCGGCCAGTTAAGCTGCTGTCGAGCGATTATTTAAGCTTCTGTGTAGCGGCCAGTTAAGCTTCTGTGGAGCTGTTAGTTAAGTTTCTGTGAAGCAGTTAGTTAAGTTTCTGTGAAGCGGTTTGTTAAGTCTCTGTGGAGCGGCCAGTTAAGCTTCTGTTGGGCGGCCAGTTAAGTTTCTGTGAAGCGGTAAGTTAAACTTTTGTGGAGTGGCCAGTTAAGCTTCTTTTGAGCGGACAGTTAAGCTTCTGTTTAGCGGCCAGTTAAGTTTCTGTGAAGCGGTAAGTTTAGCTTCTAAATAGGGGCCAGTTAAGCTTCTCTGAAGCAGTTATTTAAGCTTCTGTGTAGCGGCCAGTTTAGATTCTGTGGAGCAGTCGGTTACTTCTAAGGAGCGGCCAGTTAAGCTTCTGTCGAGCGGTTATTTAAGCTTCTGTGTAGCGGCCAGTTAAGCTTCTATGGAGCTGTCGGTTAAGCTTCTGTGGAGCTGTCAGTTAGGCTTCTAAGGAGTTGTCAGTTGCCACTGAGCTTCTGTTGAGCGGCCCGTCAATCTCCTATGGAGCGGTTAGTTAGGATTCTGTTGATCGCCCAGTTAAGCATCTGTGGATCTTCTAGTTGGGATTCTGTTGAGCGGCCAGTTAAGCTTCTTTTGAGCAGCCAGTTAAGTTTCTGTTTAGCGGCTAGATAAGTTTCTTTGAAGCGGTTAGTTAAGTCTCTGTGGAGCGGCCAGTTAAGCTTCTGTTGAGCGACCAGTTAAGTTTCTGTGAAGCAATTAGTTAAGTTTCTGTGAAGCGGTAAGTTAAGTCTCTGTGGAGTGGCCAGTTAAGCTTCTGTTAAGCGGCCAGTTAAGCTTGTGAAGTGGCCAGTTAAGCTTCTGTGGAGCGACCAGGTAGGCTTCTATGGAGTTCAAGCTTCTGATGACCGGTCCGTCGGTGTACATACTAGGTCGACCGCTTTTTCTGGATGACTTTTTAATTTGAGGCCAAAAAAAAAAAAATTGCTCGTTTGAAAATTATTCCTGATCTCATGAGACAGATTGACCGCTCATGGAAGATGGGCTTAAACGTGTGTGTAACTGTACTCTAATGAATCGTACAATAAATAGATAAATAAATAAATAAATAAATCCGTCAAAGTCGTCAATCATGGTGTAAGGTATGTATGTTAAAGGAAGGAAGTCATTGTTCATTTCGTCTTCTACATTTATTCAATTATGTAGTAACAGATACAAAGGAAAATGCGATGACTGACGGGGGAAAAGGATGAACTCGGATAATCGCTAGGCCTGGATGACCGACAGAAGTTTTCCTCTTAAAAACCACTATTTATTCCATCTCGTATTTCCCTAGTGTAAAACACAGTATCGTCTACATCGGAACTGAGATATATGTCGAGGCACCATGCTCGAGAAATCGCTAGTCGGAATGTGACAATTTTGCCGTAAATTCATTTGACAGACAAGCTAATGAATCCCACTAACTTGACAGTAGACATGATTTCAGTAATAATTGTAAGTACACTTAAACCTTTATTAGCGGCAGCCTGTATTAGCCACTGTCACGCTGTCAGTTTAAATATCACTAAACTTGCGTTTTGTTACATGTTTAACCGTCATTTAGCGACTACCACTGAAATGTGATCACTTTCTCTTGTTCCCTTGACTGACCGCTTAGACAGGGTTGACTGTATATCTTAACTAAAAATTGGTAGGTACTCATTTGTAGCTTAAAATATTCAGTGTACTTTAATTCAATACATTTAACTTTATCTAATATCTTGTAGTCTGACTGTTTATGAATGTGACTCTAAGCTAAGTACGTACCGCCATCTTGAATATGCTATAATCCTTGTTTATATACATTATTGTGTTGCCTTATATACCTCATAAAGGAATACAGGCATGCATCGTGAATGTTTGCACGTATTTATGCGGTCTTAATCAAAATAAGCCAGGGAACGACACAGTGCTTAAATCTAGAATCTAAACTCGATAAGATACAACGACATATAGTCTGTCAACTGTTCTGTGTGGGGTAACAAATTGGTTGTTAAGACAGAGGGGATATTCGATTAAGTCATCACAAAGTCGTGTTCTTTCGCCTTTCTCCGGATTCTTCCGAATGGTGTCTCTTTTCCCTCTGTTGGTGAGATTAATACTTCAGAATCTTCTTCAAACTGCCGATTTTACGAATGCTTTAATGTAATACAAGACAACTTTTGATGCACACGTCAAAGACTATTGTAGTTTGTTTGAGTCACCTTCTTAGAAGGAAAATAATCCGTTTCGCGATGTTCTACTGGCACTTGCTTCTTTAATTAACGCAGTGATAAATTGGGAACCAGCTTGTATAGTTAAGCTGCATCACGTAGACCAAACTCCACGCAGTAGTTACCCCCCTTTCAGTTGTAGATAACCAATGCCACCACAAGTAAAAATTAACAGAATTTAGCAAAAAAAAATCCTTTTTTTCCAAAAAAAATATTTTACTGCGAGTGTCATTTCCCTAAGTATTATTCATTAATAAACGTCAAATATCCCCTCGTGGTAAAAAAATAAATAATTTTAAAAAATATTTTTGTTTTTATGACAGCAGACGGAGACGCCATTTTGTTAGTTTACCATCATCACGTGACATTTGTGACGGCAGTGATATTTTTTGCTTGCAAGGGAGATCACTGTGTGGAGTTTGCATGTAGACAAGATCCCCAAATGAGCCCAGACTGCATTTTAAGATAGTCCTAACAAATGACGTTTTCGCACGTGCCGGCGAAGGGGATATTAGCATTATTAGAATAGGACTAAATCGAAGATCTACATTTCTAGTAGGTAAATGATAATAGAAAAAGTTTCACTTATAATGTTGAGTAATATGTTTAACACCCGGTGTTCCAATACTCAAATGTTGTTATTATTGTTAGCTGGAAAAGTAATATGGAATGCAAAATCTACATAAACTCAAATATTTGAAAATCTCTTCAAATATTTAGAGATATCTTCTAGTGAATTATTGATATCAACAAATCATTTGAAGATATCAACAAATCATTTGGAGAGATATTCAAATGAATTAATGATGTCAACAAATCAATTGTTGATCTCTACAAATCACTTCAATTGTAAATCTCTTCAAATCATTTGTTGATATCATTAATTGAATTATTGATATCAACAATTCATTTGTTGATATTTTCAAATCAATTACGGATAAGTATTCATTTCATTTAATTGTTGAACGTCCGTCCCAGAATCTCGAGATCGTGGGTTCGATCCCTGCCCGCGACATACCAATATTGTTTAAAATGGTACTGGTATAGCTTCCTTGGAATATAAGAGTAGAAGTGACCTGTGTCAGGATAAGTTAACTGGATGTGGTATCATGTCACATGTCTTCAGTTTGATATCTCATTCAGACATCACTTTATCTGTATTATGTAGACAAGGTCCCCAAACGAGCCCAAACTAAAAAAACAAACCTTGTCAATATGTTTTAATGTATGCCAGAACTTGCTGTAAATACCTCGGTCTGTCCAAAGGGGCAGATAACTCATTTTAGGCCACATAGTAGGTTAGTTTACTTTGGCTTCTAATCGCTCAATATTCGACCATTGGATTTAGGTATTCTGTATACGATCCGTTATATTGTGTTTACAGTGTCGCAACCGCACCATTAATTGGAATTTATCGCCGGTTTCTTTTCAGGAATTTCCCATTAATTTCTGGTCACATCCGTTTCATGTCCTCGAAAGATCTAATTCTTTACAGCGCCGCTTATATGTTGACGTTTACTGATAAAAACTTTGTTTCGTTTTACATTTAATAGATAATATTTATGTGTGTACGTTTGCTTAGAGTTAACGTTTCAACGTCAGTTTGTTTTATTTGTTTTTTTTATTCAAATTACGGCGTGGACAAATTACAAATGTCTACACCCAGTAACATAATCCTGGCACCATGTTAGTCAGTTAACCCTTACGTTAGGAGAAGATAATATATTTAAGGTAATCCATCCATCATGAAATTGTGATCATTGTCAACCATCTTTGGAATTGTACAGTAAATGCAAGCCTTTATAGACTTAGAACAAAAGGGCTTATTATAAGTTATAAATCCAAGTCTCTACACTGAAATCTTTGTAAGCATTTGAAGGACGTGATAGTCTATTCTAATGATGGATGGATTATCTAAATTCAAATGTGATACAAACTCTTATAATTTACGGCATGATGCATTGCTTATACATAAGGTAACTTTTGATAGGATATCTCCTTTTGTATCCCTAAAAGTTTCGTTTCTTATTTGAACTGTATGAAATTCATATCAATCGACGATCGGAGACACATATGTCTAATGCAGCATATTTCTCTTGCCTCAAGGTTGATTGACAAACACGATTGTGTTTTATTCATTATCATTATTCATTATTTATTCATATCCGTGGCTCAAAAGCATGGCACAATCAGTCGCCCCAAATGGCAACCTGTACTAAGTGGACAAACTGTATTTAGCGGTCAGTTTTAATATCACTCAACTAGCATTTTGTTAAATGTTAAACCTTCATTTAGCGACCCTCTCTGTTGAACGGCCATTTTCTTTTGTTCCTTTGATTGACCGATTAAGACAGGTTTGACTGTATTAACCCTTTCCCTCATATAGACTCATTTTGACGCACTCAGTAGGTACCACATAAAGCCTGATCTGCAGAAAACCACAGTTAAACCTTACCAAATTTAATTATAAAATCCTCATTTCCAGGCCACTGAGGAGCAGCGAACAGCAAAAACCTGATCAGCCTGCGAGTTACTCGCAGGCTGATCTGGTTTCATGCTGTTTGCATAGGTCTTTTCATGGTGTCTTCTATGAGGGAAAGGGTTAAAGAACAACGCACCAGACACAAGAAAAGTATCAATAATTTCCGCATTATCAAGCATATATTTTCCTAACGGTCATTTTTAGGGACAAGAAATAAAGCACATTCATCTGTTAAAAACATTTCCATAAAACTATCCTAAATTTGATTACACATGTAAGACTTTGATAACCATGAATTATCGATAAAGATATAAAATCAATGAAGTAAACAATCTCGATAGATTAAAGCAACCCCTGATATTAATACATACAAGATAAATTATTTTTTATTTGTTTTATTTTCCGTTAATCTGTCTTTTTGCTTAACAATTATAACAACATGTATAAAGATAGAAATATAAAGCTAGATATTGAGCTGAAGAATGGAAAGTGCGTTACTTACTGATTAATACTGATTGATTAATATTGACCGCTAAATACAGGATCACGGCTTAGTACATGTGGCCGCTAATAAAGGTTCACCGCTTAGTACAGGTGGCCGCTAATACAGGTTCACCGCTTAGTACAGGTGGCCGCTAATACAGGTTCATCGCTTAGTACAGGTGGCCGCTAATACAGGATCATCGCTTAGTACAGGTGGCCGCTAATACAGGATCACCGCTTAGTACAGGTGGCCGCTAATAGAGATCACGCTTAGTACAGGTGGCCGCTAATAAGGATCACGCTTAGTACAGGTGGCCGCTAATAAGGATCACGCTAGTACAGGTGGCCGCTAATACAGGATCACCGCTTAGTACAGGTGGCCGCTAATAGAGGATCATCGCTTAGTACAGGTGGCCGCTAATACAGGTTCACCGCTTAGTACAGGTGGCCGCTAATACAGGTCACGCTTAGTACAGGTGGCCGCTAATAGAGGATCAGGTGGGTGGCCGCTAATACAAGATCACCGCTTAGTACAGGTGGCCGCTAATACAAGATCACCGCTTAGTACAGTCACCGCTTAGTACAGGTGGCCGCTAATACAAGATCACCGCTTAGTACAGGTGGCCGCTAATACAAGATCACCGCTTAGTACAGGTGGCCGCTAATACAGATCACCGCTTAGTACAGGTGGCCGCTAATACAGGATCACCGCTTAGTACAGGTGGCCGCTAATAAGGATCACCGCTTAGTACAGGTGGCCGCTAATAAGGATCACCGCTTAGTACAGGTGGCCGCTAATAAGGATCACCGCTTAGTACAGGTGGCCGCTAATAAGGATCACCGCTTAGTACAGGTGGCCGCTAATAGAGGATCATCGCTTAGTACAGGTGGCCGCTAATAGAGGATCACCGCTTAGTACAGGTGGCCGCTAATACAGGATCACCGCTTAGTACAGGTGGCCGCTAATAGAGGATCACCGCTTAGTACAGGTGGCCGCTAATAGAGGATCATCGCTTAGTACAGGTGGCCGCTAATAGAGGATCATCGCTTAGTACAGGTGGCCGCTAATAGAGGATCACCGCTTAGTACAGGTGGCCGCTAATACAGGTTCACCGCTTAGTACAGGTGGCCGCTAATAGAGGATCACCGCTTAGTACAGGTGGCCGCTAATACAAGATCACCGCTTAGTACAGGTGGCCGCTAATAGAGGATCACCGCTTAGTACAGGCGGTCGCTAATACAGATTCAACTGTACCTATATATTCGGACCCTCTCTATTTGACTTATGTTAATCATGAAGCTTAACCTTTTAGCTTATGAATTGACACATTCATAATATATTCATAAGGTGATAAATGTGTACATAGATATTCATAAAATGATAAATGTGTACATACATATTCATAAGGTGATAAATGTGTACATATATATTCATAAAGAGATAAATGTGTACATAGATATTAATTAAGTGATGATTGTGTACATATATATTCATAAAGTGATGAATGTGTACATATATATTCATTTAGTGATGAATGTGTACATATATATTCATTAAGTGATGAATGTGTACATGTATATTCATAAGGTGATAAATGTGTACATAAATATTCATAAGGTGATAAATGTGTACATATATATTCATAAGGTGATAAATGTGTACATAGATATTCATAAGGTGATAAATGTGTACATATATATTCATAAAGTGATGATGTGTACATATATATTCATAAAGTGATAAATGTGTACACATATATTCATTATATGAATATATATGTACACATTCATCACCTTATGAATATATATGTACACATTCATCACTGTATTTATTCTATGTGAATGTGTACATATATATTCATAAAGTGATGATTGTGTACATATATATTCATAAAGTGATGAATGTGTACATAAATATTCATAAAGTGATGAATGTGTACATAAATAGTCATAAAGTGATAAATATGAACATAGATATTCATAAAACTTTATGAATATCTATGTACACAATCATCACTGAATGAATATATATGTACACAATCATCACTGAATGAATATATATGTACACATTCATCATTTTATGAATATCTACGTACACATTTATCAGTTTATGAATATCTATGTACACATTCATCACTTTATGAATATCTATGTACACATTTATCACTTTATGAATATCTATGTACACATTTATCACTTTATGAATATCTATGTACATATTTATCACTTTATGAATATCTATGTACACATTCATCTACTTATGAATATATATGTACACATTCATTACTTTATAAATATATATGTACACATTACCATTTTATGAATATCTATGTACACAATCATCACTTTATGAATATATATGTACACAATCATCACTTAATGAATATATATGTACACATTTATCACTTTTGAATATTTATGTACACATTAATCTCTTTTTAAATATTAATAACCAGGACCTTAATAGATAAATTGTTTGAAACAATTGACATTTAGCTGCAATATTGTATGAGTAAATAGAGGAGACCCTTCTTCCCGGAGATGTCTGATCAGGGTCTGATCTGTTTGCCACTGAGTCAAAACACTTCTATATGAGGTAAAGGTTAATGGTGGATAGAATTAATTATTTGTTTCGTGTTGGAGACCATCGCCCTACAGTTTACGCTGTGTATGTTATCAGCTACAGATAAGCTTTGCCACTCTTTGGCTTAGAAGCAGGGCTATTTATTAGCTTATATCAATCCACCAAACTGGCCTACGTGCTAAATTGTCGATGTTTCCTTAGAATTTAGCCATGTTAAAGGAACGTTACCATTTAGCCTATTTTATCTCGGTTGCAAATGAATACAGAGAATTCAGAAATGCACTCTATGTTTAAAACATTTAGATGGGGGAATACCATTTAAAAATACTCTTCATTTTATTCGTATTTGAATATATTTTTCTACAACAATAACAATCTCCGACGCGGATCTCTGCCACAGAGAGTTAAAAAGCTCAGTTTGAACTAAATCAAAGGTAGCTAATAGCATGACACCATGGTCACGTGGTACACACCATGGTCACGTGGTACACACCAAGGTCACGTGATAACTCATCGTGGCAGTAATTAATGCGGAGCCAATCCATCGCGCCAGTGTTTGCTACAACGATGCATATGCACTATCCATAAATAGACAAGTTCAGGTTTTCCTGTCAGTGTCACTCCAACGCTCATTGAAAAGTATACAACTCATGGCATTCAGGCGTTTGTAGATCAACAAGAATAACCGCCAAACTTTTTTTTTTGTCTGTTTGTTTATTGGGTTTAACGTCCCATGCGCCGACAGTTTCAGTCATTTGGAGATGATGTCTATTTGAGACAGATATAGTGCTGCCACACTGCAGTATCACGCCGTAGACATGTGGCATGATACCACACCCAGTCACATTATCCTGACACCGGGCTAACCAGTCCTGGAACTACTCTTTCATCCTGAGCGCCAATCAAGGGAGTTATACCAGTACTATTTTTAACGACTTTGATATTTTGTTCAGTTTAAAGTAATAAATATAAAATAAATATAAAGTCAAGCGTCTTCGAATAGTTTCAGCAAATGATTAAGCAGAACAATTTGATAAACAGGGCAAATAGAGAATGTCATAATTAAATAAATCATATCATGACTTTTTTAATTTATAAGATTAATTTCAAGGACAATGCAGACGTAATGAATTTGCATTAGTTTTTTATAATTAATGTAATTTAATGATGGATTAGGGAAGGATTTACAACATGTCACAATACGGTTGTGGGACACCTATCTGTACTTTCAAAGGGATAACGTGGTCGTCAGTGATCTATCAAAATTCAATGGTGGGGATTGCATGATTTTAGAGAGCGAATGAGAGATATTCCCAAATGATAAATTGTGTCATACATCATAGGAAGCCATATTGCTTGTATTTCATAGGAAGCCATATTGCTTGTATTTTATTAAATAATGGTTATAATTATTATTAAAATAAAAGTATAGAATATAATTAATAATAAGTAATGAAAATGATAATCAAATAATGTAAATAATAAATAACGTCAAATCGATTACAAAAACATCACCTCGAGAAAGCGAGGTTACCATAGACAAGACACGAATGACAAAATATGACAACAAGTTTTAAAGAAATTAACACAAAAAAGAGTCCATTAGATATCCAACATACCTCTAGAAGGAGATGCAACTAAAGACAATTGTCGCGTCGTCATGGAATTATGATATTGGTTCCTATGGCCACACGTGGAAGACAGTGAGATCCTGCAAATCATCGGGCATTATTCAGTATTACGAGAATATAAGGAACATTTGTTAACATTTCAACGTGGGCAAAACTCAAACAATTTAAGATATATACTACTCAAAGTTTGCTAAGCACCACCGGCTATTTTCCCATAGAGTCACATGAAAACACATGCTTAATGTAATGCTATGTACCTGAAAGGAAAGCGTTAGATGACCATCATTTTTACGCATAGTTTTTGTCAAAATGATAGAAAAAAGACTCAAAATGAGTTACAACGATTTAGCCAATTCCTGTCACAAATTCACAAAAGTATTCCATTTAGAAAACAGGAATATTTGAAGATCAAAGTTCTGAATTTAGCTGACTTTAAATTTTAAGGTGTTTTCTCAAAATTTCGCACTTTCTAATTATGATTAATTCCTAGTATTGAGCATCCGAAAGGCTTATTTTTTGTAACTGGTAGTAAGTTTGGTACATAAACAATACTTCTGCATAAAAGCAAGATTTGTTTTATTGTAAAATTCAATGTAGCATGCCTTTAAAGTCGCTTGTCTAAGCATGAAACGCTACGGGAAATAGCGGATGGTGCTTAGCAAACTTTGAGTAGTAGACCAAACCGACAACCTCAAGTATCTGCGGTGACGCCCTCATTGTCTGTTTTTGTATTATATTTACAATCAGAGGTCGCAACCTTGTTACAGTCCAAAACTAGGCTACTACAATTGACTTCTATGCATCGTTTGGCATTCAGTCGTTTATACTAAAACGAATCCTTACCTAAATGCATCTTTAATGGAGCTCCCGTCCCGTAACCCGGGAGTCGTGGGTTCGATCCCCGGCCGCGACATACCAGAGTCGTAAAAATGATACTGGTATAGCTCCCTTGCTTGGCGCTCAGAGAAGTTGCAGGACTGGTTGGCCCGGTATCAGGATAAAGTGACTGGGTGTGGTATCATTAGCGTGATTAAACGGTCTCAATTACACATAGTATCCAAATGACTGCAAAACGTAAACCCAATAAATGTAAACAAACAAATAATCAAACAAACATTGTCATGGTGTTCTAGTGCCAGTGATATTAAAATTTAAAAATCTATTGCCTTGTACACATACTCTCTCTTTCTCTCTCGCTCTCTCTCTCTCTCTCTCTCTCTCTCTCATGATAGTTTTACATCGGCACTGTAACGTTTGTCCAACGGACAAACTATCTAAATTTTGAACAAAGAAAGATACGGCTAGAATTTATCTAATTTATGGTTTTAGGGTAATGAAAACGTTGACATGTCTATGAAGATAAATTGTTCACAATTTTTACTGATAAACTGGCTAACGAATAACATAAAGAGCATGTCTCCGACAGGAACAAACTACCGCAACCACAAGTACAATTTAAAAAAAATAAATAAATAAATAAATAAATGAAAATAAAGATAAAAAACATATGTCCTTTCACGATGCTTGTCTCATTTTCACACTCATTTCAGGGTTACTTGTATATTATATCTGCTCTTAAGCCTGATAACTTTAATTAAATGCATAGAATGATAATTTCCATCATTTATGTTTAATCAGTTAAATGTAATCACGAGTTGACATGACAAATAAATCATGATGACACTCTGGTAAAATCATGCCCATGTACGTACACGGTATCACACTGGGGGGATATGATGAAATGCATGATCATATTTTTATGGGGGAAAAGGCAACAAGTAAATAGATACAGAAAAGGGAATCATAATTACTTGTTTAAAGGATTTTTACCATTATAATTTCGTGTCTCATAAATTCGTGCCCATCCAACATTGTCATCGTAACAATCACATAATGGTACATTTGTTGTTATCACAAAGGTCGGTTGATCGATTGCTTTAAACAAAAATAGAGGAGGATGTAGAAAAGTGTGATACGCTATGTTCTTACAGGCATTTCAAAGACACAGTTGAATTTGAGAAATACTTTGACTTTTTCTAAGTTAAAGGGTAAGTTTATTTACAAAATTAAGCGTGTCCTCACATCCACTAAGAATAGAATCTGGGCGTTATGATCGTAATAGGTTGATCGATCTGAGAGGTATTGTGAGCTTTGCGAAAAAGAGACATTGAAGATGAATTCCATTTTATTTGTGTCTGCAACACCAAAAAAAAGTACGATAAAAATATTTAAACAAATGCATCTATTCAAGACCTAGCTTTGTTAATTTATGTTTTATTGATGAAATCAAATTATAAAGATTTAGTTAAACTATGTAAGTATATGAAAACAGATTTTCAAATTAGAAATAGGATTTTGAATGCACTATCTAGCTAAGTTTTTCCTAAACGTATTATATTTTTTAATGAAGATATATATGCACTTGCTACCGCTTCTTTGCAAAAATATTTAAAATGGAATGTTTAGAATGAGTAAAGTGCATTGTATTCTCTCTCTCTCTCTCTCTCTCTGTCTCTCTCTCTCTGTGACCATATGCAATAATGTTATATGAAGTGTGCAACTATATACTCTTGTACACGTTGAAACTAAATTAAATGTGTCTGACTGTCTGCTGTCATCATGGTAGACTTTATATGGGAAAATAAGTAGATCCCGGATATTTGATTGTTTACTCAGTATCAAATATCACTGGGGGGATATAAGCATACGGCGAAACATTAAAATCGTGTGGTTTTCCCGGACTAACACGGATCTGCGATCTCTGTTATTGCATAATTGTTTTTTACGTGCTGAGTTGTCATATTTTTTTAATTTGTATTTTGATATGCATATCAACATATTGTTTCTTGTTGTCGTAACGCTATTTGTCACCGCCTGTGTCGTTAAGGTGACGACACAGATCCGGCATCTGATGATGATGCTGGGTTTTACAAGGTTCTTGTCTGTATAATGGAGGAAAAACATATGCTAAACATATTAAATGATTTACCAATCGTAAAATAAAATGTCAGTA
>CM037790.1:46787810-46837810 GCA_021229015.1 Solen grandis | reverse complement strand
ACATGGCCTAGTAGTCCTCTACCAAGTTTGTTCAAATCATGACCCTGGGGTCAAATTGGCTTTGTCCTAGGGGTCACTTGATATAACATAGGCTAATATAGGAAAAAACTTGAAAATCTTCTTCTCAGAAACTACAAGACATGGAGTTTAGATATTTAGAATGTAGAATTCTCTAGTAGACTTCTACCAAGTTCATTTAAATCATGACCTTGGGGTCAAAATTGGTCCCACTCCAGGGGTAACTTGGTTTAACAAAGGCTAATATGGGAAAAAACTTGAAAAATGTTCTTCTCAGAAACCACAAGGCCTGGAATTAGAAATTCGGTGTGCAACATTGTCTAGGAGACCTCTACCAAATTTGTTCAAATCATGGCCATGGGGTCAAAATTGGCCCCGCCCCAGGGGTCACCTGAATATACATTGGCTCATATCAGAAAAAACTAGAATCTTCTTGTCTGAAACCACAATGGCCTGGAGTTTAGATATTTGGTATGTCACATTGCTTCAAGGACATCTACCAAGGTTGTCCAAAGCATGGACCTTAGGTCAAAATTGACCCCACCCCAGGGGTCACTTGATTTAACATAGACTTATATAGAAAATAACAACAGAAAAATCTTTTTGTCAGAAACCACAAGGCTTAGAGTTAAGATATTTGGTGTGTAACATGGCCTAGTAGATCTCTACTAAGTTTGTTAAAATCATGACCCTTTGGTTAAAATTGGCCCAACCCCAGGGGTCACTTGATTTTTCATAGACTTATAAAGGAAAAAACTAGAAAAAATATTTCTTGTCAGAAACCATAAGGCTTGAAGGTTTGATAATTACTATGTAACATGGCCTAGTAGACATCTACCAAGTTTGTTCAAATCATGGCCCTTGGGTCAAAATTGGCCCCGCCCCAGGGGTCACTCTCGTGTTGTCACTCTGGTGTATTCATCGTGAAAAACTTGGCCAAAACTTTTATCACAATGACAACAGACAAGTGTTGGCATCCTCATGCAGTGCACTTGTTGGTATTTCCTGTATATTAGTGCTTCCTTGTTTGTCTTGTTGTACAAAACTGTAGCTTTGAAAGTATGCAATTCCATGCATCACTGTTTTGTGCTGATCCCATTTATATTACATCCCTGTAAAAGTGTACACATAATTTTCAACAACATATATGATTTATTTTTGTGTTTATAATTGTGAAAACCTTTTAAACATATACTAAACATTGGGAAATCATAGCCAGTATACTTTCAGTTTTCTAGGGTATTTTTTTTTAAATATATGAGGGGCCGCCGTGGCCGAGTGGTTACAGTCGTGGACTACAAATCTCTCAGCCCCTCACTGCTGTGGTTCGAATCCCAGTAGGAATTTCGGATTTTTCATGTGAGGAAGCCTTCCAGCTGGCTTGCGGTAGGTCGGTGGTTCTACCTGGGTGCTTCTGTGTACTCAGGGTCTTCCTCCACCTGTAATTAGCTGGACGTTGCTATATGATTGAAATACTATTGCAGCGATGGTAAACCCCAATACAACAATAACATAAATATATGACGATTCTACAGATATTCAAATGCATTATATTTATTTAAGGATGTGTATTAAATAAAAAATTAAACCAAAAAAGATTTGACAAAATTTGTCAATGGAAATGTGTCATGTTCTTGATAGATAAGGGGAGAACACTCAAGTCATTCATTGTGAAAATAGTTTAAGGTTACTCCCCTTTACACTTTGCATAAATAGACTGATAAGTCAATTTGAAACCGTTTACAAAAGAAAGTACAGAAGGACTTTCCTGCCATCAAGAATGATTTGCTCAACTTGTCCTTCATCTCTGTAAATATTTGACCCAAGAATTTTATTTTTTTTTCTTTGTATTTTCTTTTTTTTTTTGGGGGGGGGGGTATAGAGTTTCACCATATTTAACAATGAAATGATTTGAATTCATTTTAGAATTATTTATTAGTTTTTCTGATTTACATGTCTGTTATGTAGGTTAAGAATGGTTAGAAAATCAGCTCATGAATTTTGACCCTGATACGTGGTAATAAGTGGTACATTTAACAGATTAACCCTTTACCTCATTAATATTCATGTACAAGTTTTGACTTAATGAATATTAATTAACTGCACTTCAAAGAGTATTGGAAACAATGGATTTGACTTTGCTGTGCAGTCTGTGTAGATTTTAAAAGCTGCCAGTGTGTCAATACGAGATAAAGGGTAAAACATCCTGGGATGTATAGGAGCAGTTAGAGTATTATATTGTTAAGGGCTTTTAATGAGTCACCACTTCCTTATTGATTGTTTCCCAAATCTCATAGAGTGGTCTTGGCAGATAGTTATGGCAATTGTGTAGATACAAGTAGTACAATTAATACAAATAGAAATACACTTAACCTGCATTCTGTCTGAAAGATGATAGGATAGTTGCAAAGGTTCACTGAATAGTTTAAAACTTCCTCAGTTCATATCCTTGATTTGAAGTTTGAAGATAAAGCGTAAAGGGGATACTCTCTAGATTTCATCTAAATATTAAGAGATGATGATTACAGACTGGTTGTTTGTTATACTGAGGTTACCTTAAACACAGATTTCACTACATTCCCAGTCATATTTCCTTTAGAGTATATAAAAAAAAAAAGTAATTGACCACTTATCTGATTTACTTATATATATGCTTATCTTGACATGATGACTTTCATGCTGCTATGAAGTGATATGAAAATTCTGTCAGCATTTAACAGTATGAAACACAATATTTCCTCATAACTGATAAGATTTTTTATAACAGGCAGTGGACAAAAAACTTGAAAAACTGGTTTCTGAACTGTATAGTAAGGTAAGTTGAATATCTCTGAGGTGAATCACCTGCCTTGTAGAAGGGAGAGATTGTGAGATAAGTTGTCTGAACCAAGGGGAGTACTCATGCAAGTCAAGTTAAGTATGATATATATATATATAAGAGAGAGACACCACAGTCATTGTAATGCATGGTCTTTGGGAATTCTTCCTAGAAAGAACTGGAAACTCATATATCTAGACCTTACCATGGAACTCAAGATTTGATCATTTTTCTCTGTTGATGCACACATGACCAGTCTACATGGATCAATATGTGACTGTAATTCTGTGAAGAGGACCATCATTCCATGTAAATGCCCCTTTGTCTGTCCTTCCTTGGATATGCACCCATTGTTTATATTCAATGGAGATGCACCATAATCTCTATTCCATGGAGATGCACCATCATCCCGTGTAATCTATAGAGGAGATGCTCTCTGATAATCTTTCTGTACCATGTATTGCCTTGCAGTAAGAACATAGCATCCTAATGAATAAAGTAGATTTATCCATTAAAATAAAGTTTAATTTGCTTGTTATTATGCTAAAGGAAGTTGTTATTTCAATTCCTTGAATAACATGTGGCAGGAGTGATTCATGCTCTCATGTGCAGTTGTATGTATCTGCAAAGTGGGGGTGGAATTAAAGATGCTCACGGATGGCCATTATGATTCCAGTAAACATGTTGTCCAAACTTATTGGTGTGGGAGGAAGAAAGTTCAGATGTAGACAACACAAGGTTATGTGAAGTAACGGACGTAATATTCAATCAAAGGTCACGTCTGTAATGGAGGGTTAGTGTGCTAACCCAACAATACTGTCATAAAACAGTCGGCCATTGAAAGCTTTTTGAAAGCTTTCTCCTAATCCTGAAATGCAAACTGGCAGAGCACCAAATACAAGATTTATTTTGCCCACTGTTGTGTGATATGACAAGTGTTGTTACTGGGACTGGCGTAACGAAGGGAAAGAAGAACAGAGTTATGAACAAGCTTTCAGGGAAGTAATTAAAATAGCCATGTTTTGTCATGCTTTCTTTTCTTAAGAGTTTCTCAAATAGTTCTAATGACTGTGTGATATTTTCTTGAGTTGGAACCGATGACCAAAGTCAGACTTTACCATGACATTTGACTGGTTTACTGCTTCTATTCCCTTGATGACATTTATATTAAATGCAGAGAAAATCTACAGATCGAACAGAATATACATGGTCCTTTGATTTCCTAAGCCTGGTTCATACAAATTCTTAGACCCCTGCTTTATGTTTAAAACTTATTTATTTATATGTTGATTGGGAAAAAGTTCTTACAACTTATACTAATCTCTCTATATGTTTACTTAGTTGGACCAGTACTTTATGCCTGGGAAGGTCATGAAAAATCCTTGCCCCACAGGGTTCGAACTTGTAACCTTCATATTCACAGTCTTTTGTGCTACCATTGGACCATAGCACTAAACTTAATTGGTTAAACTATAAAAAATTCTCAGAATGAGAAAGGCTTTCAGTCAGATATTGCTTATATAAGTTGAACCTATTCAAACTGAACATTTAAACCTAATTCCTCACCATTTCGAGGTTTAATCTAAAGGCCCGTTATATTTCATAATGATTCAATTTTCATAGAAAAAGAAAATATAGAATAACATTGGCATATTGTAAACAAACACACATGGTACATTATGTACAAATATCTGCTGTAAAATAACAGTCAAACATATCAATAAAGTTGATCAGATTACGCAATTTAGTATTTTGGGTGGATGTCAAATACACTCATTGTTTACATTTTGCATTGGTGAGTATACCGAAAGACAGTCTGTAATCGGAAATAATTTTAATTTGAAAAAATATCGTTGAATCATAATTTCTTTATCTGCTACATCATCAATTCATGCACTAGTGATTCATTAATGGAGACATACTGAATGTCTACGGAAAATTGACGAAGATAGGCAGAAAATGCAAATTAGTTATTTTTGTAAACAATTGCATGATCGTGAGTAAAAGATTCTTTCTTATTTATGCATTGTAGTAACGTTGTCTTAAACGAGTATGTACAGATTGCATCTCTTATCAAATCTGTAGCATATATTTTGCTTTTCTGAACATGCATTACTTTTGGAAGCATAATGGGCCTTTAACTATACTAAAATATTTGATCCAAATTTTGCTACTTTTTAGCTCACCTGAGCACAATGTGCTCATGGTGAGCTTTTGTGATCGCCTTTTGTCCGTTGTCCGTCATCCGTGCGTGCGTCCGTCGTCAACAATTTGCTTTAAACAACATCTCCTCATGAACCGCTGAAGGGATTTTGACCAAACTTCACAGGAATCATCCTTATGATGCCCTCTATCAAAGTTGTACAAATTATTCAGATTGGTTAAAAAAGTAGGTCACAGGAGCTAAAAATAGATTTTAAAAATGCAAACTTTGAAAATCTTCTTCTGCAAAACTGCAAGGCCTAGAGCTTAGATATTTGGTATGTAGCATCATCTTATGGGCCATTACCAAGATTGTACAAATCATAGCCCTACGGTGATAAATGCCCCCGCACCAGGGGTCACTTGTTTTACATAGAGTTATATAGGAAAAACTTTAAAAATCTTCTTCTGCAAAACTGCAAGGCCTAGAGCTTAGATATTTGGTATGTAGCATCATCTTATGGGCCATTACCAAGATTGTACAAATCATAGCCCTACGGTGATAAATGCCCCCGCACCAGGGGTCACTTGTTTACATAGAGTTATATAGGAAAACTTTAAAAATCTTCTCTATGAATCCATAAGGCCTAGAGATTAGATATTTGGTATGTAGCATCATCTTATGGTTCATTACCAAGATTGTACAAATCATGACCTTATGGTGATAAGTGACCCCCGCATCAGGGGTCACTTGTTTTACATACAGTTATATAGGAAAATCTTTAAAAAAATCTTCTACTATGAATCCATAAGGCCTATAGCTTAGATTTTTGGTATGTTGTATCATCTAATGGTTCATTATCAAGATTTTCAAAATGGTGGCCCTTTGGAGATAAATGACCCCGCACTAAGTCTTCTCCTCTGAAACCATAAGGCTTAGTGCTTATATATTTGGTGTGTAGTATTGTCAGGGCTAAAATGTATAAGATTGAGTTATATCAGAATTCTTGTCTGTTTAAAAACCTTGTAATCAGTTGTAGCAATGGCACCCAGGTGAGCGTTTCAGGGCCATCATGGCCCTCTTGTTGTTGTTTTTTTAGCTATTTCAAAGTAAAAACCATGTCCAGAGGTTGTAATTTATACATAATTATAAATTTTTATTTCAAAGCCAAATATCATAAATTTGCATAAGCTAATAATTGTTGTTACTATCAATGTTACCAAGGTTGATAACCAAAGTTTATTAGCGGCAACTTGAGCAATGGTCCTGACAAGTATTTTTACATCTCTTTTGAGTTTGGGTTGATCAGTGCTTGTCCGACTGGAAATTGTGTATATTGTTAATCAATGTCTGACAGGTTTCCTGATATGCATTCACAAGCAGATAAACCCAAATGTCAGATTTTGAGTACATTCCATATCACCGTGTTTGTGCTGCCATAAGCAGCAGATCAAAGGTAAAAACATGTATCACTATGTTGACATGTTTGAATGATAATGATAATCAGATGCACCTCAGTAGAGCATGTAATGTCTAATTTGTTTTTAGCTCACCTAAGCACAAAATGCTCATGGTGAACTATTAGGATGGCCCTGTATCCATCGTCCGTTGGTAGCGTAAGTGTCCCTCCATCCTTCTGTCGTCAATTTCCTTTAAACGATGATCTCCTCCTAAACCGCTGGATTTTGGCCAAACTTCACAGGATTGTTCCTTAAGAGGCCCTCCATCAGAATTATTCAAATTGTTTTGATTGGTTGAAAAAGTTGGTCACAGGAGTTAAAAAAAAAAAAAAGGGGGATTTTAAAACTGCAAACTTTGAAAATCTGCTTAGATATTTGGTGTATATAATTTCTAGTGACCTCTATAAAGTTTATTCAAATCATGACCATGGGTTCAAAATTGGCCCACCCCAAGGAACACTTGATTTTACAAAGACTTATTTAGGAAAAACTAAAAATATCTTCTTTTAGAAACCACAAGGCCTGGTTTGCCCTAGTCACTTGATTTAACATTGACTTGTATGTAAAACCTTAAAAAACTTCTTGTTAGAAACTACAATGCCTGGAGATCAGATATTTAGTATGTAACATGGCCTAGTGGACTTCTACCTAGTTTGTTAATTCATGGCCCTAGGGTCTAAATTGATCCCATCACAGGGGCCATTTGAATATATAGCACTGACCATAAAAATTTGGACCACAGATACAGATTTTCTGTGGAATTAAGATTATCTTGCTGTACTACTGCATGGATTATGTATGTAGTTCAACAATGTTATAATAGCAATTCAGGGTTATCTTATCCTTCTTGTCATAACTTACAAATAGTACATGATAGAATGAACACCTACCATAAAATGTCATGTATTATGCACTTTTTTTAACTTGTATTTCGTTTTTGAAAGAGGGGGTATGCACAATACAAGAGAACTTAATATTTTCCTATTTTCCCAAATTTTACCCCACCCACCAAGAAGCCATATCGGTAGAGTCTATTGGTATGTTTCATGCGCAAAATTGATATTGAAGCTTGATTGTATGTACTTACCTGTAAAATGTTGTCTTTTTGTGATTTTTATCATGGTTTTGTACAATAAATACTTAAGAAACCATTGTTCTCTTTTTCATATTGATGTTTACATTTTCTTATGCTTCAATTGGAAATCCCGTACTGAACTGTGCTTTACATAATAATTAATTGACGGCATAAAAACCATATACATATATATTAAAATAGGTCTATGTACAAACAGTTGCGATGTTTGCATCGTCATTATTGTGATCGTGCATAAATAAACAGTATTTTATTAATTTCAGTCCTACGGAATTTTGACAAGTTAGTTTCGTATTGCACAGAGCTGTTTGGTTCATGGTAATTGTGTTTTTCAAATATCCTTTGTGAAGAGACTTGCAAAAAAACAATCAAGAAGGTGTCGGTTAAGTTCAGATTATTACTCAAACTATCAGCTTTTAACTAGGTAACAATACAAATGCATGTGGATACTAAAGGTGTGAAAATAATCATTGCATTACACCTGACTTGCAGAAGCAGTAGAACATTTCCACCTGCTGTGCAATCGAATATCCGCAAAACAATCGTGAGTATACAAGATGGCTGTCTCCTCGTTATACAGAAAAAATGTGCACTATAGAAGGGAAAAAATTTTTTTTCCAAGGTTTCGAGCCTTAAAATCTAGCTGTGCACTATACATGGGTGCGCAAAATACATGACATTTTATGGTAGTAGGTGATTTTCTTGGCTGAATGATTTTCAAGATATGCACAATACATACATGCCATATCTCCCGGTGGGAGATTAAATCTCCCGGGATTTCGACATGTCTCCCGATCTCCCGCCGGGAGGTGAAAATCTCCCGGTCTGACATAAATCAAACTGGTTTCCCTTTGAACTCAGTATAATCCATTTTATTACCGACCTATGATACATCATTAGGTCGATTACGTAAGAACATGTGTTAGTGTCAATCCTGACCAGTGTGCTTTACACAGCCACAAGCAATGTGTGATCGTCCTTATCCAATCAAATTGCATAATACAGACAGGTAGCAGATTGGACACTCTATCAGTTGAAACAATTATCGTCGGGTAATTTAATTAGCAGCTATCAAGGCAATACTAAAGCTAGAATGAGTAAGGTTAGGATGGTACACTGTAATAAAGACGTAAATCTTATCATGGATAAAAAAGGTCCCGGAGAATAGCTAATTCTTACTTACCGGAAGTGTAAACAATAAATGATAATTAGATCAACTGTTTACCAATCATTTAAATCTTAACAAAACTCATCATATTGACACATCATAGAAAGTACACCTCAGCTAGCGATAAATTGCCCAAATGAATTGCAATTTTCACACCGAAAATGACTTGATAAACAAGGGATATCGTCTGCTGAGTAATTTGCTATAATGAGATGCCATGACCGGAAGAGTTGGGTAACCACTTCAAACCACCATACCGTACACGATAAATATTTTAACTCTAAATAATATTTTGCTAAAAGCAATTTAATTCAGAAAAAAGATACACAGACGGAAGGTGAAAGTATTATTAAATATGATCTAACTTTTTATCTTTATTCATCCCCATTAATTAAAACCTTATGATCAGAAATCATTCAATAAATCAAAGATACTGTATCAATTTAAATGTGTTTGATGTAAATGGCATGTTCTCCAATTTGTTACAAGTTAGTGTTGCATTTAATGTAAAACAGTGCTTGTGGAAAGTTAAGTTTCTATTTGAATTAGATTTATTAATAAATTTTGTATTTTTTTTTACATATAAATTTCATATGGTATTTTCATTAAATGCAATAAACAGTTTATAATATAAACTGTTAATGAATTTAATGAAGGGTTAATCAAATGTGCATTTTTTTTTTTTTTTTTTTTTTATTAAGAACGTCTCTTCGATATATGTCGTAAAATCTCCCTGGCTGGACCCCAAATCTCCCTGTGAAAATTTCAAAATCTCCCTGGGAGACATACTGAAAATATGGCATGTATGACAATAATGATGACAATAATGAACACACACCGAAAATTACTTCATATTTTTAATCCATATTACAGTTTAACGAATTCTACTGTATTTGAAATATTGGCAAAATCCAATACAGCAACAACTTAATCATTTGAAATGTATGAATACATACTCATTAATTAACTTTGATAATGTCTGCGAAAATATTTTAATCAAGAGTTGTTTTCACAACTTCACTACCATAGCAATTATGTTATTTATGGCTGATGATGTGTTTTGTAATGAAGCAGAACTCGGGTGTGAAGTTGGACATGAAGTATGCAGCATTAGCAACTACACTGCTGAGAATTTAAAGCTCTTAACTGGGGGAAATTAAAGTGTCAACTCTTAAATTGAAACAAGATTTTACAGTCATTTTAATTGACAGTTTACAATAAAGTGAACAAAACTGAAACACAGTCGGGTAATGTTCATCTTGTCCATAGAACTGGTAAAACATGAGGTTTTCAGAGAGAACATAATGTAAATGGTCTGTTACACTGAAGCACTGTATTGATGAAAGTATGCCCCTCTTTCCCCTTCCACACACACACGTTTAGAAGATCTGAAAGTCATATTAAGAAAAAACTCACAAGAAGAGTTTGAAACTATTCTCTAAATCATACTCCCTAGATATGTATATATGGGGTTATATAGGAGTCACATCTGTCCAATGGGCTGTCAGTTGGTCCTTCTATAGATGAGATTTGTCGGCTACCTTTGGTCAGATTTTGATCATACATGTCCTTTGTTATATTTCTCTGATATATTTTGTCTGCGCTATTTCTCAGCTACCTTTGGTCTGATTTTAATTTAACTTCACATCATCAATAAGTATGAAACCTAGTTGCACATATTTTTTGCACATCATGATTCACTTGATTTTAAATGAGTTATGTCCCTTTTAATATAACTTCAATTAACAAGCCAAGTTGCACATATCGTAGGCACATCTTCATCAACTGGATTTTATTGAATTATGGCCCCTTGTAATATTTATTGAATATATTTAAAATTTGTCCACTCTATATCTTGGTTTCCAATGGTCTGCTTTTGATTTAACTTCACAGCATTAATAAGTACCAAGTCTAGTTGCAGATAACGTTGATTTTGAGTTTATATGAGTTACAGCCCTCTGTTATATATATTTAAGGTATTTTGTCCATACTTTCATTTAACTTCACAACAATTACTAATACCAAGCCTGTATTTAGTGCTCAGTCATCGTCCATCGTGCTTTGTCAACAATTTGCTTTAAACAACATCTCCTCTCAAACCGCTGAACAGAATTTGATTAAACTGTCCTTGGGTAACTTTACAAAAGTTGCTAAAAAAACTTGATCCATGTAGAACTCTGGTTGCCATGGCAACGGAAAGAAACAAAATTATGAAAACTTAAATTAAGAATCATCTCCTTCAAAACTACGGGTCAAATTTCAAAATGTTTTAGTATAGATATTCCTTGGGTAACCCTTTACCAAGATTGCTAAAGTTATTCTGATCTGTGAAAAAAAAATGGCAGCCAGAGGCGGAGCTTATTTGCCTTAAATGTTTATAGTGAAAACTTTGAACAACATCTCCTCTGAAACTGCTCGACAGAATTTTATTAAACTTGGCAGAGATGATCATTGGGTGAACCCTCACAAAAGTTGCTAAAATAAACTTGATCCATGTAGAACTGGCTGCCATGGCAACAGAAAGAAAAAAATTCTGAAAACTTTAAAAAACAGCTCCTTAAAAACTACTGGCCAGATTTCAAAATGTTTTAGTACAGTTGTTCCTTGGGAAACCCTCTACCAAGATTGCTAAAATTATTCAGATCCTTAAAAAACATGGCCGCCAGGAGTGGGTAAATTTGCCATAAATATATAAGGGAAAATTTAAAATGACATCTCCTGAAACCACTAGCCAGAATTTGATTTAACTTGGCAGGGATGGTCATTGGATGAATCTTCACTTAAGTTGCTTAGATAAACTTGATCCATGAAGAACTCTGGAAAGACAAACATTATGAAAACTTTAAAAATCTTCTTCAAAACTACTGGCAAGATTTTAAAATGTTTTAGTACAGATATTCCTTAGGTAACGCTATACTCAGGTGAGCGATCCAGTGCTTCAATGGCCCTCTTGTTTAATTTATTGAATATGTTTTGTTGGTGATATGAGTGTATCGGAGCTATACCTGGTTTTAGTTTGTTTTTATTTTTATCCTTCAACTGTATTAAGAATGTTCCTTACATAATAACAGTAACTGTGACAAAGCTGTATCTAGGGGTATTCAGCATCTTCAATGATAGGTTTTAAGGCAATATTCAGTGAGTACAGAGAATAAAGTTTATGTTTCTTGGCTATCAGCAGTTTGTTTCCTTTTTTCCCCTCAATGAAATTCTTTACTTCATTATCAACATCTTTAAAGCTTAGATTAGTGTTTACGTTTGTATGGTTTATAGCTCACCTGAGCACAAAAATGCTCAAGGTGAGCTATTGTGACTGAAGAATGTCTGGTGTCTATCATTTGGTGTCTGTCGTCAACATTTAACTTATTTTGATCCGTTGAAAAACATGGCCGCCAGGGAGGCTGAGCCCGTTTTCCTTATATGTATATAGTAAAAACTTCAAATATCTTTTCCCCCAAAAGTACTGGCTGGATTTCAAAGATATTTGGCACAAATGTTCCTTGGGTCACTCTCTACCAAGATTGTGTAAATTATTTTGAGCCGTTAAAAAACATGGCCGCCTTGGGTCAGAGTCCATTTTTCCTTATATGTATATGATAAAATCTTCAAAAATCTTCTTCTCTAAAATTACTGGCTGGATTTTAAAGTTATTTGGCACAGATATTCCTTAGATCACTCTCTACCAAGATTGTTCAAATTATTTTGATCCATTGAAAAACCTGACTGCCAGGTGTCTAAGCCCATTTTCCTTATATGTATATATACAAATTTTGAAAGTTCTTCTTGTCCTAAAGTACTCACTCGATTTATGGCTGGCAGAGGGCAGGGCCCATTTTCCACAATATCATAAGATATTTGCTGTTTCTTTTCCTTCCACTAATACCAGGTTCTCAGATGAGCAACCCAAGGCCATCATTGCCCTCTTGTTCATGGTTATTTTTTATTTCTTTCCAGGCACTTTAGTGATAAATGAACCATTCAACTGGTCTGTTATACACATATTGATATAAAAGGGTATTTCTACTGTTTGAGACCTTGTCACTGAGTGCATATAAGGGTCAGTTTCATAGACAAATGTTTTAAAGTGCTAGTGTGAAATACATACAACTTACCCTGGAGACTAATCTTGGTTTGTGATCAAGGTGTTCATGTGACAATTTCCATATCAATTATTTTGTGTAGATGGTCTCCTTGTGTTCCGCTGCTTATACCATTTGTATATGTATATATATATGCAGTTGGTTAGGTTGAGGGTCAGTTGGTTTGGCGAAAGTGGACTCTGTTCTGTGTTACATAAAATTTAGTGATGAACTCAGTAAACATTGAAGATTTTTCTCACGTGAGGTTAGGTTTTTATTGGTAAATTCAGAGTCCAATAAAAAATATCAATTTTATTGCCCCCACTTTGATGGGGGAAAGTGCGGAAAGGATATAAACTGCCCTATTCTGTCTTTTTCTGTCTGTCCCTCATTCCTTCACAAAATCTTGTGTCTGCATATCTCAGAACATGTATGAGCCAGAGTTATAAAACTTTAGCAGGAATGTTCACTAGTATGGAAAGTTGTGTACCTGGGTTTAATTGGAAATCAAGTCATAGCAGAGTTATAGCCCCGACTTGCTGAAAATGGTGCATAGATTCTAGTTGAATGTTGTGTTTATTATGATTACAGCTTGTCAAGCATCTCTAATATCAAATGATTGGGGTGACCAAGAGTAGGCTGTAGGTTCAATCCTTGACCGTGACTTACAAAAGACATTAAAAATGGTACTGGTAATTCAGCATATATAGAGAGTAGATCAAGGACAAGTGTACCCGATGTCAGGATAATGTGACTGGTATTCTGTCATGTCTACAGCTGGGACTACAGAGTAGTATTACTATATCTGACTTAAGTAGACATAGTCTACAAATGACTGAAATATTGCTGGTGGGATGTTAAACTGAAACAGACAAACATCTGATCAGCCAGATCAGGATGGCAATAATTTCTGACATGGTTTGATTTTATTTTCACTTTCACATCTCAAACATATTGATAAGACAAATAGTAAAACAAACAGCCAAATGAATCTGAAACACCAAGTTCCATGGAGGTTGGGTATCAGATGTTATCTGGATGGACAACTGATGTTTTGGATACTACAAGATGGCTATCAGTAAAACAGGTTTGACCATGGAGAGGACCCCACACTGGAATAGGCAGTTACAACTCTATATTGGATTTAAGATGCCATGAGAGGCGGTGGTGTTATATAGTGGCCTATACAGTTGTGGGTGGGCTGGTGTTACTAGGCAACAGTGAGCCTCTCTTAACCCTTTAACCACATGAGAAATAACAAGGAAAATGACCTGTGTGACGAGTGTATTACCAGAACAGCCTTCAAGTTACTGATCTGGGTTTTATACAGTTCATTACTAGCTGAGAAGGCAAGAGAGACAGCAGAATGTGTTCGTACTAAAAACTGCTTTCAGTTTAATCAGGCTTTTCTTTGGTCAAGAATAATGTTATATTGAGTGCATGTTTGTGATTTAAATGGTTCATGACTCTTTGTGGAAAAGAATTTTATTGAGTCAAGACATTTTCTGAATTCCAAAAATGAGCAGCACAACTTTAAATGACCAAGTAAAATACAAGAATTTCAGGATATAGTACTCTTTGGATGTAAATGCATGTGCTGTTTACAAAGGAAGAAATAGTAGAGTGTCATGGAATTCTCATATTCCTGGAGTGTTTGTTTAGGACTGGAGTGGTGTGTTTGTGAGGATAATGGAAGATTTTTATTCCACGCGGACAGTTGGGTGAACACAAGTTACAAAGGCAAGGTCTATCCGCAGGGTTTGTTTGAAGGTAGATAATAAACTGCTATCCGGTCCATTTCAAAACTTCCCTGATTAGATATTTAGAAGCATTGCTGATAAAACTCACTTGATAAAAAATTAGAAGTGTTTAAAACTGTTCGCTGCAAGAATAGTATTTTGTGTATAAGCAGCTAATCTTTCCAAGGTCAGTGTTAAGTTTCTTATTTTAAAGATCTACAAAAAATTGTCTATTTAGGATTATATAAGTTAAAAACCATTCTCTACTCATGTTTTAATGTCACATGGAGCATTTTTTATCTGCTCATAGGTAATGCAAAACAGGGGAGAGCAAAGCCCAGGCCTGTCACGGGTAGATGATCACATGGTAGATTTGAATGTAGAAGCCTTAGGAAATGGGATATGTGTCACAGGCAACATTGGAACTGTTTGAGTAATGGGAGGATATTTCACAGTCCGGCTACTGTGTTAGTTCAGGTGCTGGGTGAGTCGTCACCTTTGAGGTGTGGAGATATTTGTGTATATCAGGACTATCACCTTTAATTATTTCTGACAAGAGACTTACTGGGGATTGAGCAACAAGGTTAGGTTAGTGGTCAGTGTGGGAATAGACAAGGTCAGTGGTGGCTGTAGCATGCAGGAAGGGGCCACTTAGTGGACTGGGAAAACTCTGCCAGCCATGGAAGGAACAGTGCACCTAGTACAGTATAGTGCTGTTGGTGGTATGCCCTACTACCGCAGAGGAGCAGTATGTCTGGACCAGTCTTCAGGGGGTGCTAGGGACGGATGGACTAGACATTGACCCACACTATGCTTATTTTGGATGTAATACTGAGGCACAGGTAATACTTTGCCTGTCATTGCTGATTGTGAGTCTGGGGACACAGTAAAACAATCCTACCTGCCATCTTGCAGTATGGCGTGTGGCATTTCCCACTGTTGTCTCACAGAAATGGTTTGATCTATGTGACTGTGATGTCCATTATTTAGCTCTCTCTCTCTTTTTATATATATACATATCTTCTCTCTCTCTTTCTCTCTCTCTCTCCCTCTCTTCTCTCTCTTTAATATTGTGATATTATGTATTGGTCCAGTGGTAACTGACTGTGGACCTGATAATTGAGGGTTTGAACCACAATGTGGGCAAGACATTTTCATGGTCATCCCAAGTGCAAAGACATGTCATCCCAGGTACTGTCAAAAGAGTTAAGTGTAAGATGTTAGAACTTTGTTTTCAATCAGTGTATAAAAAATAATTAGTTAAAACCAAAATTTAATGTATTGTAATTTTTGTTCAGATTCAGGGATGTCTTAATTACGTTAGTTACGTGTATCAGTGTTGTAGATATTTTCAGTAGACATCAGGGGCTAGAATATTATTACGTCACCAGACATGTCTTAAATCAGCAGTACCAATACTACCAGCTTTATAAGACTCCTGATATGAATAAGTTGTAATGGGCAGATTTCTGTATTTAGGACAATCATTTTAATCATCAGGGATTTGTGGTTGAATAGAACAGGGGAAAAATCTGTCATGGCCTGTGCTATATGCTATCAACTCAGGTATATTTTTTATTCAGTTTAATAGTAGAAATTTTTGCAAGGTATGACCTTCAATTCACCACTAAATGTCAGCTAATTATGGTATTTTGTCTAGTGTTCATGAAGATAAAGTCTATCAGGCCATACAGTTTTGTCCGGTCTGAAGACTGGCATGTTGATACACCTGTCCAGGTTATTAGCCAGTCCATGAGCTTGATTTACTCTGGCAGGTACTGTATAGTAGCTATGTACTTATGCAATGGGACCTTTTGGTATGTCCTACAAGTTGGGTCAAAAACAGTGTTGAAAACACAGTTGCAGTTTTACTTTAACAGTTGCAACTATATCTCATATAAAGTTACAAATGCAATTTCAACCATATGTGAGAAACAGTTGCAACAGATTCAGTAAATTTGAAGTAGCAACTGTCTTTTCTTGCACCTGTGAGGTAAAAGCTGCTTTTGACCCTATACCATGTTGTCTTCAGGTGAGCTCTCAATCAGTGTCCAAGAGGCTGATTGTGTAGCTCATGGCACACAAAGACGACACATGTAACATGATTGTGTACATGGCATATGTGGTACATAACATACGTGATATTATGTGGTATGTGTCATTATGTGGTACATGACACAGGGCACATTACACACAATTACATTATGTGGTGCATAACATACATGACATTATGTGGTATGTGTCATTATGTGGTACATACTGTGGTATGTGTCATTATGTTACATTTGGTCAGGAATACACATGGCATTATGTGGTACATGACATGCATGGCATTGTGACATGCGGTATGTGACATGTGGTACATGACACACATGGCATCGTGACATACGGTATGTGACATGTGGTACATGACACACATGGCATTGTGACATGCGGTATGTGACATGTGGTATATGGCACACATGGCATTGTGACATGTGGTATGTGACATGTGGTATATGACACACATGGCATTGTGACATGCAGTATGTGACATGTGGTACATGACACACATGGCATCGTGACATGCAGTATGTGACATGTGGTATATGACACACTTGGCATTTTGTGGTACATCCCACTTTTTTTTTTTGCTTTCTGTTGATATCAGTTGGAAAAAAAAGATAATGGAAAGAAATACCAATAAGATATTTTTATGCATTGATTGATATTCAAAGATAAAAATCTTGTCAACTATATGTAAATAAGCACTGGTGGGGTACATACTTTAATGTTTTGGAGAGGGTATATGTAATCTGGCTCCAGATGTAGCTCAACTGTGTCCTGTAACCTTTATAAGATGTGAGTTACCATTCTCTCCTGGCTTGAGAAACAGTCCTGTACAGGAAAGGTAGGTGGATTTTGTATTTTATTTGTGACATGACAGCAGCAGGCAAGGTAGGTATATCCAGATACTCATTAATGGCTTCACAAACACACATCATTGATATGATATATTATATTTCTGTAAATAATGTAATATTTTATCATTCTCTTTCTCTCTCTAATTCTCTCTTCCTTTCTCTACAATCTGTCTGTCTCTTTGTCTTTATTTTACAGGTATATCTATGTGTTAATCTGGCTTTGCATGTCGAGAGCTGACTGCAAAACTGTTCCATCTTTTCTGTTTTTATATGCACATAGAACAGCCTTGGGTCTGTTCTCTATATGTAGTGATGAACTGTTTATTACTTTATTAAATGTTAGTGTTATTACAGATCTCAGTGTTATTCAGTACTGACAAAGTTTATGACTGTATTTACATATCTAAATATTACATGATATCTGAAAAAAATCAAACTGGGAGGTCATGGGTTCAATCCTCAGTTGCTACATACCTAAGTCCTTTAAATGGAACCTGTATATGTCCTTTGTGCTTGGTGCTCAGCACCCCCCCCCCCCCCCACACACACACCTTGTGAAGAAAATTCTGCAGCCTTCTAAGTACTTTATTCAGTCCTTTTGCTAAAATGAAGAAATAAAAGGCTTAACCTTTAGAACTTGAATGAAACAATGTCCAAATCACAGTATATACTTGAAATTGATGAAGAAATAACATTTTGAGCAAATACATAACAGGTAGGGAAAGTCTGATGTTTGTTTTGAAAGCTTTGTTTATTGAAGAAAAAATGCAGAGTTCTGGAGATGTTTAAACAGGCTTATATGTACATGGTCCATTTGTAATCATGCTTGAAACTATCACAACACTCATTTTCAAAGTGTTTTCCTTAACCTAAAATTCAATTATCCACAAAAATTATGCACTGTAAACTCTAATCATTAAACTGACAATTTCAGTTTAATTTGCAGTAGGGAGATCTAGTCTGCCTAATTACAATATATACACATTGAATGAATCATGATGTTGGAGCCCCATCTGTTACTATTGAACATCGAGCTTCATCAGGAATTCATTTACAACATGTTTCTATTCTTCTCCATAAATCTATTTCACTATAATATGTGTGGTACCCAGCTTGTTATGCCAGTCTTAGGCTGTTCAATGTAGTTCTATTTTCTTGCAGGGAGCCATCCTGACAACCATGCTGGCCACCAGGAACTTTTCAAGTGAGTATTTGTTTGTATTTTGTCATGTGTCAGCTGACCCATATTCATGTCACTAATTTATACACTATGTAGAGTATAGCTGAAAGGGTAATAGAGGATGCTAGTAAAAAGTTATGATAAGGAAAGTTATGGTAAGGAAATACTGTAAAATGAGACAAACAAGTACAATGAGTTATGGGAAGAAATCAAGAGAGATTTAAATGTCAGCCTTTTAGATTCAAAAACATTAAATTTAGCATTTTCCTAATTAAAAACAACAACATTTATTTAAAACAAAACAACATCTGAATTTGAAATGTCCCCTTTGTATTTCTCAGGATGGGGGGCGGGGGATACTTTCTGTGCATTGGTTATTTCAATAGGTTATATGAGAGTTTCCTACCTCCTGCTATTTGAATGTTAGTGTGACACAGTTTCTGTCCAGTCCAATATAATTAGTTCTAGGGATTCTCTCCAAGCAGCTAAGAAAATAGTTTTATTTCAGTGTAATGGTCTGTTTACACATGCATTCGTTTAACCCAACATTTTACTTAAGTATATATGAATTTAGGTCGCCTTAGGAGGCATTTATATCTTACATTTTCAATGTACATCATAAGTTAAGCTAATTTATTGTTGTAATTTTAAAATAAAATAAAAATAATTCTTGAATGCAGTTTCATTAAAAAAAAAAATAGTGGCCGTGTTATTATCCTCGTAATGAAAAGAATAATGGTGTTACATTGTCCTCAGTTGTTTGTGCACATGTGGTGAGGCACCAGTCAGAATCATGATGTTTACCTATCCTCTGTGACTTGTCTCATGTACTCTCCCCAGTGTATCAACAATGCCATATGTGTGCGTGTGTGTGTTGTGTTTTTTCCATCTGCATTTGCTTCCAATTAGCTTTGTGTATTGATGTATATAAAGTCTACATTAACGGTTTAATTGTTTCTGTTAAGTCATAGTAACATTCTAAGGCTTCAGCAGCCAGAATGTACAATTTTAAGTTTATACAAGAGGACCACAAAGAAAGAAATAAGACACACACCTAGTCCCCAATACCCTTCACCCATTCTCCTCCACCTTAACCCCACCCCCTTGCTTTTCATTGGTCAGACTGGAATTTAGTACCTAAGCATTTTGTCAGGCCCACTTGAAATAAAAACACTATTTTAAATGATGCAGAACTAGGTATTGAAGGTCATAAAGTACATCTCAGATAACTTGAGAAATCGTTCCCCCATATAAACTGTCTCTTGGCATTGATTTTTAGCTCACATGAGCACAACGTGCTCAAGGTGAGCTTTTCTGATCGCCTTTTGTCCGGCGTCCGTCGTCCGTGCGTCCGTGCGTCCGTGCGTGCGTCCGGCGTCAACAATTGCTTCAAACAACATCTCCTCCTAAACGGCTTGGCCAATTTGAAAAATATTTTGCAGGAATGTTCCTTGGATGAAGCTCTACTAAAGTTGTATAAATGGTTCTGGTCCATTGCATAATTAGGTCACAGGAGCTAAAAATAGATTTTAAAAATGCAAACTTTGAAAATCTTCTTCTGCAAAACTGCAAGGCCTAGAGCTTAGATATTTGGTATGTAGCATCATCTTATGGGCCACTACCAAGATTGTATAAATTATAGCCCTATGGTGATAAATGACCCCGCACCAGGGGTCACTTGTTTTACAAGAGTTATATAGAAAAATCTTAAAAAATCTTCTTCTATTAAACTTTAAGGCCTAGAGCTTAGATATTTGGTATGTAGCATCATCTTATGGGCCACTACCAAGATTGTATAAATTATAGCCCTATGGTGATAAATGACCCCGCACCAGGGGTCACTTGTTTTACATAGAGTTATATAGAAAAATCTTAAAAAAACTTCTTCTATGAAACCATAAGGCCTAGAGCTTAGATATTTGGTATGTAGCATCATCTTATGGGCCACTACCAAGATTGTATAAATTATAGCCCTATGGTGATAAATGACCCCGCACCAGGGGTCACTTGTTTTACATAGAGTTATATAGAAAAATCTTAAAAAATCTTCTTCTATGAAACCATAAGGCCTAGAGCTTAGATATTTGGTATGTAGCATCATCTTATGGGCCACTACCAAGATTGTACAAATCATAGCCCTATGGTGATAAATGACCCCGCACCAGGGGTCACTTGTTTTACATAGAGTTATATAGGAAAATCTTAAAAAATCTTCTTCCATGAAACCATAAGGCCTAGAGCTTAGATATTTGGTATGTAGCATCATCTTATGGGCCAATACCAAGATTGTACAAATCATAACCCTATGGTGATAAATGACCCCGCACCAGGGGTCACTTGTTTTACATAGAGTTATATAGGAAAATCTTAAAAAATCTTCTTCCATGAATGCATAAGGCCTAGAGCTTAGATATTTGGTATGAAGCATCATCTTATGGGCCACTACCAAGATTGTACAAATCATAGCCCTATGGTGATAAATGACCCCGCACCAGGGGTCACTTGTTTTACACAGAGTTATATAGGAAAATCTTAAAAAATCTTCTTCTATGAATCCATAAGGCCTAGAGCTTAGATATTTGGTATGTAGCATCATCTAATGGTTCATTACAAAGATTTTCAAAGTCTTGGCCCTACGGTGATAAATGACCCTGCGCCCAAGTCTTCTCTGAAACCATATGGCCCATTGCTTAGATATTTGGTGTGTAGTATTGTCAGGGGTAAAATGTTTTAGATTAAGTTATATCAGAATCCTTGTCTGTTTAAAAACCTTGACATCAGTTGAAGCAATGGTACTCAGGTGAGCGATTCAGGGCCATCATGGCCCTCTTGTTTTTATAGTTGTACTATCTGTCTGTGTCTACTCCAGTCTGTCCCACTTCATGTCTGCCCTGTAACTCCTACATGCATAAGTGGGTTTTCAAGTAACCTGGTAGAACTGTTAACCACATTGAAACAATGTGTCGCGATTAAGACCCATGTTCATATCTCAAAGGTCAAGGTCATAATCTGAGGTCAAAGGTCAAAAGGGGGAACTGTCTCTAACTCCATTATGCATGGATGAATTTTGAAATTACTTTGCACGTTTGTTTTTCTAGTGTCACAGTGTGTCACTATTAAGACTTGGGTTCAAATCTCAAAGATCAAGATCACAGCCTGGGGTCAAAGGTCAAAAAAGGGAACATTTTGTTTGCGTTTGGGCGCTAACGCCATCATGCATGGATGAATTTTGAATTTTCTCACCACAAATGTTCAACTAGAGAAGATAATGTATCCTTGGGAAGACCAAGGTCTGTAGCTCAAAGGTCAAGGTCAAAATCACAGATAAAAGGTTGAAAGGTGGCACTCTTTTCTTTGCCTGGGTTCTTAATGTTGTTAAGCATATAATGACTTATAAATTATAAATAGGCTTCCAGATATGCGGTACATGCAAGATCCATGTCAGTAACCTTAAAAAGCCACAATTAGTCAAAAAGAGAAGATGGTCCTGTCACACACAGCACCCAGGTTTTAGTCATATGTCACGGTGACTGTAAAAGGTCTTGTTTTTTTTTTAATCTTTGTTAAAAGTCTGTAAACAGAAATTATAAAATGGGACAAAACACATATTTTGCTGAGAATTGGATAAAACACCTATTTTTCTGTTTTACCCTCATTTACATTGTGGAGTAAGAGATATTCTGGAATAGCATATGTTACGTCCCATTGCATGGTTTGTCTTACACCTGTTATATTTCCTGTTGGTAGTAAAACGTCCGTAAACTTGGAACTCACCTTCAGAGACTCAAAATGTAGCTTGAGGTTGTGTAGTGGGACAAGGTCACAGAAGTTTCTCACAATGTAGCTTGCTGATATTTTTTTCCGCATTGATAGGGTCAAAGTTTTGTTGCTAAACAATAAAAAACTGTAATTCTTTGTAAGCTCAAGTTTCATTCATTTTGCTGTTTGTAACCTCACCTAATTTTATATTGTAACCATTTTTTACCATAAACTACCTCCTTGAAGATCATCATAGTGGAGATAGGAGATGAATGGTTTAGTTGTCAGTGCACTATTTACAGTCTGTTTAAATGTATGTGGCATGAGAAGATTACATCCAGTAAAGCTTGCTGGACATATATTGTCTGTCTGTCTGTCGGTCTGTCTGTCTGTGTACTGGGCTGTATCAGGCTGTCAGCCATCCTGATGACCTCTCCCTGATAAAGTGATCTTACAGCTACAGTAGGGCAGCTATCTAATCATGATATGGTCAGTGTGTCTCTTTGTCTATCAACCCAATCAAAGACTGTCTTCAACTGACATCAATCAAAAGGCCCTCTTACTGCAAGAAAATCAAAACATTTTAGACAGATTTTGCAAAGTTAATTTCTTTTCTCTGTGTGTGAATGCCTATATGGGTGTGTATGTGCATGAGTTAGGTGTGTACAGGTGCTATAACTTCTCCCCTCTATGTTCATTGGGATCAAAATCTCCCCCACCCCTTGGGTCCTTGGTAGAACAAGTGCTTGTATCAGGAAATGTTCTGGAAGGAATCTGATCTCCAACAGGGTTTGAACCCATAATGACCTAAGCAGTGCTACTGAGTAGGGGCAACACTATGTGGCTGGGAGTGTGTTGGGAAAGAGAGAGACGAGATGATGCATTGTCCAGGTGTGCTTGTGTAAGGTGTGGTCATAGTCACAGACATGTGTAAACATGTGGGGTATGTCCAGGTGTGGTATAGCGCACGTTGTCAGTTGCTCCAGCACTTTGAGGCTGTAGAGGAGACAGTTGTCCTGTAGGTCAGAGGTTAAGGACCCTGACCTTTCAAGGTCAAAGTAGGTCACAGGTGAAGTTGTCTTTCAAATATGTGCAGTGTCTTAGGTAAAAAAAACCTTGAGACCTTTTATCTCACCTGAGCACAATGTGCTCAAAGTGCGCTTTTGTGATCTCCCTTTGTCCATTGTGCGTCGTCAACAATTATGCTTGTTAACACTCTAGAGGCCACATTTTTGGCCCAATCTTCGTGAAACTTGGTCTGAATGTTTTTCTCCATAAAATCTTGGACAAGTTCGAATTTGGGTTATGTTGGGTCAAAAAGTAGGTCTTGAGGTCAAATCTTAGAAAAACCTTGTTAATGCTCTAGAGGCCACATTTTTGGTCCAATCTTCATGAAACATGGTCAGAATGTTTGTTTCCATAAAATCTTGGACAAGTTTGAATCTTTGGTCATATGGGGTCAAAAAGTAGGTCATGAGGTCAAATCTTAGAAAAACCTTGTTAACGCTCTAGGGGCCACATTTTTGGCCCAATCTTCATGAAACTTGGGCGGAATGTTTTTCTCCATAAAATCTTGGACAAGTTTGACTTCAGGTCATGTTGTCAAAAAATAGGTCTTGAGGTTAAATCTTAGAAAAACCTTGTTAATGCTCTAGAGGCCACATTTTTGGCCACGTCTTCTTGAAACTTGGTCTGAATGTTTGTTTTCATAAAATCTTTGACAAGTTTGAAGTTGGGTCATGTGGGTTCATAAGGTAGGTCATGAGGTCAAATCTTAGGAAAACCTTGTTAACACTTTAGAGGCCACATTTTTGGCCAAAATGTGTGGTCATAAAGAAGGTCAGTGTGAAAAATGCAACATATGTTGCTCATTTTTAATCAGGTGAGTGATTCAGGGCCATCATGGACCTCTTGTTTGTATGTTACTTAGGTTGTTTCACCCTGTTAACATCATTTGATATCATGATACTAACACATATATCACAGTCTTTGATTAAATAAATTCAGAATTACCGTACATACGGTCAGATTAGGCGCAGCTACGTATAAGGCGCATCCTAATTTTCAGGGTAACTTACTTGAAAAAAAAAAAATCACTTACCGTATTGTATACGGCGAAATATTGTTTTGACATTGGTGTTGTCGTACATTATGACAGACTGAAAGCTATCTGTACTTCACCGTGGCTTATGATACGGTGAACTGTTTTATTCAAACATGGCATAAGATTACCGTTAGACCGTTACGTTAAGGAGAGGTAGGATAAAGGTGACACATTTTCATAACATGACATTACACAACCGTGTCCCTGCATTCTAAATTACACTGGGGACCATTGTCACCTGTCAAAATTCTGCCAACTAACAAATATTACGGAACAATTGCCACCTGTCAAGTTTCTTCTGTACATCATGAGGTCCCGTAAAATAAGCTTATTTGTTTATATTGAAAATGGCTTCCATCAAGTTGTTTCAGTTTCTCATGGTGATAAAGCTGTATATCATCATATAAGGGGCACCCCCTTTATAAACCTGAATTATCAGGAAAAACAGTGCACCTAATCTGCCAGTGAATACGGTATTAAAGTTTCTTTCATGTCCAAAACTTGTATTATTTGTAGATGTGACAATTTGTGTTTTTCTTATTTCAAAATTGTAATTATTATCCCATTATACTTCCAAGGCATTGTAATTTAACTATTTATTTCAAAATCATGAAAGTGTCTGATTTATACATTTAAATTTATAACTGTGACCTTTTTGATGCAAAGAGTTTTGTTTTTTTTTAATCTCAGATTCTGCTAAATGTAAGTTGCATCTCAGATTGGCATCTGTGAGTCACCTTCTCTTTATATTACAGACCCCCAATAAGGTGTATAACTTTCTTTTGAAATGAAATAATTAGTGAAACCTCATCCTGAAATTATTCATTCTTTTAACTATCTTCTGATGTTCAATAACCATGTCATAATCATAATTGAATTTTAATCTCTGAGGTTTCTTTTGTCAGCATACTCATTTTCTCCTCTGCCGCCTCACTTTTCTGCGGTCCCTGAGCTGCCATAAAACCGCTCGGGGGCTGCTGTATTGTGGTCTGGATAGCATGCTAATATTGATACATTTGTTTTTGTCGCTGTCTGTCGTTGCACGTGCAGTGAGTAAAGGTAAGTGTGACCCCCAACACCAGCATCAGCCAGCGTTGTTACGTCTGCCTGTGTATACAAAACATGTGTCCAAACACAAATCTGCACTGGTTTCCTTACTTCTTGTTTGCCACTAAAATTTGAGGTCTCAGAAGCATGGGCTGTGTTGTAAGCCATCAGTTACAAGCAGAATAGTGCTGTCTGCACAGAAGCATCTCATTGTAGGATTTCTTAATAGCAATATATCCAACATATGGCAAATTCTTAAGAGCACTCCCATTAAAGAGAGAGTATTTCTTTTCTTTTTTTTTTATCAAATTTAAAAGGTTTTTCAAACAAAGTTAACAATATGAAACTTGAATTTAAGTGCCTGTGTAGGTTACCCCTTTTTTGTGTAGTTAGGCTATGTGATTATTTTAAGAGTTTTGAGGGAGTTAATGAATATCCTAAGTATCATAATAACGTGTGTGGTCTATATTGAATGTACACTAGGTCTTGATCAGTGTATATCAGTAGATGTTGGTGCCATCTTGTTGGGGAACACTGAACTTGCAGACCTGATGGTCAGAGGTTTGAAACCTGTTGAGATAATTGAGGACAATGCTTGGAATCCAAAGAGCACTATAGTCCCCAGGCAGAGATTACTGGTTCTACCCAGGAAATGCTGAGGAATCATTTTTTGCCCTTTGTGGAAGAGAAAAGAAATTAAAATAATATTATTTTATCTGCCATAAAACAAACTTTGGGTTCCTACCGTAAGATGCACTTTTTTCTGAGTGGTAGAGGGGTTTGTTGTCTCATTTAAATCCAAAGGAATATTAGTTGCCCTTGATATCTAAGGGTGGGGGATACAGGCAGTTCTAGTCTCTTGCTTGGACATTTTACATAATTATGCTTGCTTCCAACATAACTTTTTAACACACCTGTTCAATTAACAACATGCCTGTTTCATATTTTGGCTCCTGTAATATGTGAATATCCAGTGGTTACATAGGTCAGTTTATATCAACACATATATACTGCTTCTACTCTCTTACTTGTCCAATTCTTTATATGGATTTATTAAAAGACTCTGACTACGTACTTCCTGTATTTGTAAAGTATTTTGATTAGAATAGTTCCATTTTAAATTAGAATTAGGGAAATAAGATGTAGTTGCCATGTTTTGTATATAAGTCATAGCTAAATACTTCTCTTGGTTTAGCATGATTCTTTATATCGATCATCATCATTTTTTATTCTCATGATCACTCATTCATATATATCTTCTTTTCTATTTTCTTACTCAGTAGTACTGTTCTGTGTATTAGAATTGTGTAGAACAAAATCAGTGTACTGTTAAATCTTTTAGTTGCACATTATCCAGAGCAAGACATGTTTACATTAAAAAAGCTTTGACTATATTTCTTTTCTTTCGATGGTAACCAGATTTTCTTTACTTTTCCTTTTGCTTTCTTTCCCAGATTAAACTTTCATAGAACTGTTTATTTTGATGTTCACTAGACATCTTAGACATTCTGTTTATCATTTTGATCCTCTTAATAAAGAAAAAGCTGCTATTGTTTGTCAGAAGCGAAGAGAAACGGCATCAGGAATGGATCATTAATCTTCAGCTTTTATGCGATTTGTTAGTTAACCATCTAATCCATGCCTGTTTGTTTTGTCTTCTCTTTTTTACTAATGTTGATGTGTTGGCTACTTTCCATCAAGAATGCTGTTGTTCACTTTTTCATTTTTTACTCATGGAAAAATGTTCATATCTGTTTTTTCTTGTCTGCAATTTCGAGTTCTCTGTCAGTTGTTATTGCTCAGGTCAAACTCTACTGAAGGAAGAGCTCCCTTTTGTCCAAAGTTATCTATCTTCAGTCACTGTAGATGGCAAGATTTGTCAAACTTATTTACTATATTTAATACCATAAAAAAAATACAATAAATAAAAAATGATAATTATATTCTTTAAAAAAAGAGAGAGATATGTCACTAATTAATTTCTAAAATAATTTCTATGAAAGAAATAAATTTTTTTTATATTCAATTTTTAATCATAGCATGTTTTTGAGTGCTCATCCAGATGAAGTATTAAAGAATAGTTTGATGTGTAAAAAATAAAAAAAAATATTTCTACTGATTACTTAAGCTTTTTGTGGGCTGGAATTGAAACTTGGTTGATTGTTTGTCGGGGTTGTGTTAAGGTCATACTGTATAGGCCCTTTCCAGTGCTAGCAGTCTAGGTTCACTTATGCTCTCTTAAATAAGAAAAATGTTACTACTTTTGTTTTTTCTAGCTGGATAGTATGGATTAATAGTAGAATTTAATCATGTCTGTTTACTGATACATGTAATTATTATGTTTCAAATTATAAATATTTCTGTAGAAAAAAAAACCTCAAAGTATCACCTTGTTTCTGTAGAAAGAAATGAAAGTTGATATGGACAAAAACTAAGTACACCAGACCCAGATCATGTGGGTTGTGGTTTCTAAGGTGATGAAGAAGGAGTATTGGATGTCAGAGAAATGTTCCTGTCATGTTGCTGTTGTATTCTAACCACCTTCACAGGTTTTGTTGCTTCAGATTGTCCTAATTTTGTAACATCTATAAAAATAATAATAATAATAATAATAAAAAAACTTGGGGAACTTAATTTTGTTACAGTTTTTCAGGCACTTGGGTCACATTAACAATAAATCATTTACTGTTGTTTTTTTAGCTCACATGAGCACAACGTGCTCAATGTGAGCTTTTCTGATCGCCTTTTGTCCGGCGTCCGTCGTCCGTCGTCCGTGCGTCCGTGCGTGCGTCCGGCGTCAACAATTGCTTCAAACAACATCTCCTCCTAAACGGCTTGGCCAATTTGAAAAATATTTTGCAGGAATGTTCCTTGGATGAAGCTCTACTAAAGTTGTATAAATGGTTCTGGTCCATCGCATAATTAGGTCACAGGAGCTAAAAATAGATTTTAAAAATGAAAATTTAAAAAATCTTCTTCTCTGAAACCACAAGGCCTAGCCTTTTGATTTTTGGTATGTAGCATGATCTTATGACTGTCTACCAGGATTGTACAAATTATGACCCTGGGGTCAAAATTGGCCCCGCCCCAGGGGTCACTTGATTTCACATAGGCTAATATAGGAAAAACTTGAAAAAATCTTCTTCTCCGAAACCACAAGGCCTAGCCTTTTGATTTTTGGTATGTAGCATCATCTTATGGGCCACTACCAAGATTGTACAAATCATAGCCCTATGGTGATAAATGACCCCGCACCAGGGGTCACTTGTTTTACATAGAGTTATATAGAAAAATCTTAAAAAATCTTCTTCTAAAGCCTTTTGATATTTGGTATGAAACATCATCTTATGGGCCACTACCAAGATTGTACAAATCATAGCCCTATGGTGATAAATGACCCCCCACCAGGGGTCACTTGTTTTACACAGAGTTATATAGGAAAATCTTAAAAAATCTTCTTCTATGAATCCATAAGGCCTAGAGCTTAGATATTTGGTATGTAGCATCATCTTATGGGCCACTACCAAGATTGTACAAATCATAGCCCTATGGTGATAAATGACCCCACACCAGGGGTCACTTGTTTTACATAGAGTTAAATAGGAAAATCTTAAAAAATCTTCTTCTATGAATCAATAAGGCCTAGAGCTAAGATTTTTGGTATGTAGTAGCATCTAATGGTTCATTACAAAGATTTTCAAAGTCTTGGCCCTACGGTGATAAATGACCCTGCGCCCAAGTCTTCTCTGAAACCATATGGCCCATTGCTTAGATATTTGGTGTGTAGTATTGTCAGGGGTAAAATGTTTTAGATTAAGTTATATCAGAATCCTTGTCTGTTTAAAAACCTTGACATCAGTTGAAGCAATGGTACTCAGGTGAGCGATTCAGGGCCATCATGGCCCTCTTGTTTTATATATAAATTGGAATTGGGTGTATAAAACTGCTTAAGAGCATATGTTTCAATTTTTCTGTCACATTTATATTCTATACATATCAGCTTGACAACGCTTTTTCACCTTTAAACGATATTCATTATGCATGGTATTTTCATTTTTATTGCCTTTTTTTTTTCCTACCTTCTTTTACCAAGTATGATTTATTGCAAAAGATACATAATTCTATATTAATTCAAGCTCATATAGTTGAGGCTTCCTATTTCACACCATGTTAGCAGCGAGAGACCTGAAGATCTTGTTGTGTGTATGAATAGGTAACCTGGCAGCCCAGGCTCAGAACCAGCAAGCTCAAGCCCAGTCAGGGGCAGGCAATCCCACATCTGTAACCCCTAACCCTCCTGGCACCACACCATCATTTGCAATAGGAGCTGCCTCACTGGCAGCAGCCCTTGCCAAGGGGCCACAGGAGGGTCAGGGAAAAGGTAGGCTCCATGGACATATGCCCCCTTGTGTGAATTTAGAGGATGCAGTAGATGCCTGTGGGTATTTGCTTGATTACTGACAGCAAGAAGTTGTCTCCCCCCACCCCCTTTTTTTTTTGACAGCAAGCAGTCACCCATCTTAAAATTTATGGTGAAGTGATTTGTTTTTTTTTTGTTTACTTTTCCTCTGTACTAAAACAGACTTTTTTCCTGCTATACTCGTGACACATTTTTGGTGGATGTGTCTATATAATTAAATCATGACAGGACATGAACCTCTTGATGCATAATACACTGCAGATTGTTTTTCTTTTTCATTTTACTCTTCTTTTTTCACCAAGTTTCTTGCCCTTTTTAGCTCGACTATTCGAAGAATATGAGAGCTATTGTAGTCACCCTGGCATCGGCGTTAGCGTTTAAGCTTTTGGTTTAAGTTTTGCATGCAAGTTACTATCAACCTTATATCTCAATAACCGTTTATGGTATTGACTAGAAAGTTTATAAATATGTTCAGGGGCATCAGACAACCACGGTAGATAACTCTTGAGGGAATGTATTACAAATTATGGCCCCTTTTTAACTTAGAATTTTGGTTTAAGTTTTGCATGCAATAGAAAATTTGGTTAAAGTTTTGCATGCAGGATAATATACAGTTTGTATCTCAGTAACCATTCATGGTATTGACTTGAAAGTTTATAAATATGTTTAAGGGCATCAGACAACCAAGGTAGATAACTCTTGATGGAATATATTACAAATTATGGCCCCTTTTTAACTTAGAAATTTTCGTTAAAGTTTTGCCTGCAAGATATTCTCATGCTTATATCTCAGTCTCCAGGCATGCAATTGATTTGTCACATCTTTAATATATTTAGGGGTATCATACTTTCATGGTAGATAACTCTTGATAGAATATGTTACAAATTATGGCCCTTTTTTAACTTAGAAATTTTGGTTAAAGTTTTGCATACAAGGTACTTTCATGCTAACATCTCAAAGTCCAGGCATGGGATTGATTTGAAACATCTTTAATGTGTTTAGGTGTATCATACTATAAAGGAAGATAACTCTTGATGGAATATATTAAAAATTATGACCCCCTTTTAACTTAGAATTGTATTCAAGCTACCATCCAGCTTATATCTCAGAAATTGCTTATGGAATTTACTAGAAAGTTAAGGAGTGTCTTCAGGAGCATCAGAAAACCAAGGAGGATAATTTTTGGACTGAATTTTATGCAAATTATGGCCCTTTTATTGCTTGGATTTTTGGTTAAAGTTTTGCATGCACAGTGTTATTATGCTTATGTCTCAGTAACTAGGCATGTGATTGATTTTAAGCTTCATAAAAATATTAAGGGGTATCAGACTATCAAGGTATATCATTTATGACTTATTATGTACATGGTATGTGAAGGGCAAGAATTGAAATAGATTTCATTTGATTTACCAACAAGCATTTTGAATAGTCGAGCGTGCTGTCCTCTGACAGCTCTTGTAAGCTTGACTATTCAAAGAAAACGAGAGCTATTGTAGTCACCCTTGTGTTGGCATTGCAGCTTTTGGTTAAAGTTTTGCATGCAAGTTACTATCAACCTATATCTCAGTAACCGTTTATGGTATTAATTTTAAAGTTTATGAATATGTTCAGGGGCTTCAGGCCACCAAGGTAGATAACTCTTGACTGAATTTAATATAAATTATGGCCCTTTTTAATGTAGAAAATTTGGTTAAAGTTTTTCATGCAATAGAAAATTTGGTTAAAGTTTTGCATGTAAGCTACTATCCAGCTTGTATCTAATATAACCATTCATGGTATTGACTTAAAAGTTTGTGAATATTTTAGGGGCATCAGACAACCAAGATAGATATCTCATGATGGAATATATTACAAATTATGGCCCCTTTTTTAACTTAGAAATTTTGGTTAAAGTTTTGCATACAAGGTACTTTCATGCTTATATCTCAGTATCCAGGCATGGGATTGATTTTAGACTTCATAAACCTATTTAGGGGTATTAGACTATCAAAGTATATCATTTTTGACTATTATATACAGGGTATGTGAAGGGTAAGAATTGAAATAGATTTCATATGATATACCAACAAGCATTTTGAATAGCCCAGCGTGCCATCCTCTGACAGCTCTTTTTTTTTTTTATAATATATATATAAACACCATTAAGATTATTTTGATTTACGATAAAGTTTACTAACAGGTTTTACGACAGAATTCAATAAAATCAGACAAAATACAGTAAGCAAGAGGGTTTCACTGTCCTTTGGTTCCATTAATATAAGGTTCAGAATGCCTGCATGGGGTGCTTTGACCTTGTTCCATTCCCTAAGAAGAACTATTAAAGGGTGTGGTCAGTGGGTGTGCCTAGCTGGTTCCTGGCTGTTTCCAATACACTTGATTTTACCCTGCTGATAGTTCTGTCATTTGTGATGTAGATACGAGCATGATCCAACCAGCAGTGTTGAAGTGAATGGCTTGTGCTGAGAAATGTTTATTGGTTAGTTTTCATTTGAGGATATAAACTTGTGTTCCTTTTGAAAAATGTCTTGACAGTAGATTAAAGATTTACACTGAGATAGTTTCCAAAGTTTTTGATATTATTTTGTTTTTCACTGAACATCTTGCTTGTCTTGTCTGATAATTTTCGTGCTGGAAGTGCAATGGTAGAACTTCTAACAATTTAGGTGCTTCAATCATTAAATAATGCTTTGTAACTCTTTTAGCTTGTTAAGTAATTTGTATAAAACAATCATTTCAAAGCATTGGGTATGGGGGGGGGGGGAAAGTTTATAAAAATTGATATTTTAAGAATTATTAATCCTTATTTAAATCAGTTTTTATGCCCCTGCCATGAAATGGCGACGGGCATATAGTGTTACACTTGTTCGTGTGTGTGATAGTGTGCATGTGTGTGTTTCTGCTGGAATTTGTGTCATTGTTATGTATGGTCCCTTTTTAGCTCACCTGAGCATGTGTGCTCAGGATGAGCTTTTAGGATCGATGAATGTCCGTCGTCCGTCCGTCCGTCCGTCTGTCCGTCCGTCCGTCCGTCGTCCGTCGTCCACAATTTGTTCGTTTGCACTCTAGCATCTTCATTTTATGAGCAATTATCTTCAAACTTTAAAACAATGTTTATAACCATAAAATCTCGGCCAAGTTCGATTATGGCTGATATCGGAACATTAGGTCAGGAGTTATGCCCCTTTTAAAATTCAAAAAAGCCAGATTTCACATTTTTTGCACTCTAGCATCTTCATTTATGAGAATTATCTTTAAACTTTATATCAATGGCTATAACCATAAAATCACGGCCAAGTTCGATTATGGCTGATATCGTACCATTAGGTCAGGAGTTATGCCCCTTTTAATATTAAAAAAATGCCATATTTCAAGTTGTTTACACTCTAGCATATTCATCTTTTGAGCAATCATCTTCAAACTTTATGACAATGCTTATGACCATAATGTCTCGATTGAGTTCAATTGTGGCTGAGATGGGTCATTTAGGTTAGGAGTTATGCCCCTTTTAATACAAAAAAATGCAAGATTTCACTTTGTTTATTCTCTACCAACTTCATTTTTTTAACAATCATTAAACTTTAAGACAATGTTTATGCCCATAATCTCACAATCGGGTTCAACTATAACTGATATTGACTTGTAAATTTAGGAGTTATGCCCATTTCACCATAAAAAAAAGCCAGATTTCACTTTTACACTCAAGCATCTTTATTTCTTAAGCAATCATCTTTCTCAGGTGAGCGATCAAGGGCCATCTTGGCCCTCTTGTTAAAATAACTTGGCAATGTGATCCTAAGGACAAGACGATGTGTTGCAAACAAGAACCAGGCTGCTAGCTTGAAGGTCAAGGTGACAGCACTCAGTTGACCTTAAAATCTTGTCCCAGCTGTAATTTGGTCTTGATTGGTTGTTTTTCAAATAATTTGGCACAAGTGATCCTTAGGACAAGATGATGTGTCATGAACAAGAACCAGGTTCACTAGCTTGAATGTCAAGGTCACAGCACTCAGTTGACCTTAAAATCTTGTTCCAGCTGTAACTTTGGTCTTATTGGTTGTTTTTCAAATAATTTGGCACAAGTGATCCTTAGGACAAAACAATGTGTCACAAACAAGAACTAGGTCGCTAGCTTTAAGGTCAAGGTCACAGCACTCAGTTTAACTCTAAATCTTGTCCCAGCTGTAACTCTGTTATATATAGTTGTATTTTGAAATAAAATGGTACAAGTGATCCTTGGGACAAGACGATGTGTCACAGACAAAAACAAGGTCACTAGCTTTAAGGTCAAGGTCACAGCACTCAGTTTACCTTAAAATCTTGTCCCAGCTGTAACTTTGGTCTTGACTGGTTGTCTTTCAAATAACTTGGCACAAGTGATCCTTAGGACAAGACGATGTGTTGCGAACAAGAACCAGGTAGCTAGCTTGAAGGTCAAGGTCACTGCACTTGGTTGACCTTAAAATTGGTCCCAGCTTTAACTCTGTTGTGATTAACTGTGTTTTGAAATAACTTGACATAAGTGATCCTTAGGACAAAACAAAAAAAAGGTTTTTTTGGCTGTTGCTTTCTTGTGATTGATTGTGATTTGAAGTAACTTGGCATAAATGATCCCCAGGATATGATGTAATGCAAACAAGAACCAAGTTTCTAGCTTCAAGGTCAGGGTCACAGCAGTTAGTTAGGTTTAAAATTTATGTAAGCAGTCTTGTCTGGACTGTGTCTTTGTTGTGTATAGTCATGTTTTGAAATAACATGGCACAAGGAGGGATCCTTAGGACAAAACAATATGTCACAAAGCAAGTACAAGTAAGTACAGTGAAGGTCAAGGACAGATCACTTGGTTGTTGTCAGGGTCACAGAGCTCATTTGATATGAAAATCATCTTTTATGTTTCCAGTTTTTCATATTCACTGACAAAAATATCATCTAATAAACATAATGGCGGGGCATTCGTGTCCTATGGACACATTTCTAGTTACTCCTTGAAAAAGAAATCATGATAAACAAAAGTACAGTATAATATGAGTACACCCGTACTTCCTTTTCAGATCAGTTAGTCTTTCCTCCGCGAGTAGGTATGTGGAGTGTGTTGCTAAGAGTTGGTGCTACAGTGTTTCCATGGTGACTTTGCTCATACTTTTATTCTCGCAGGCTTTTTACAGACACCAAGGAGAGGATGTGAGTGGTGCCCATTGTCTAGATGTTAGTGTTGTTACCAGGATGATGAAAAATGTGTAATGCTGCTGTCATGAATGTTGGCACTCATACTCTTATATAGGTTTACATTTATCAGATCTGTGATGCCTATTAAAGGCCTTTCAGCAGATTTTTTATCTAAAGGACAGAGTTTTCTAAAATTTTGCACATAAGTACTTTAGACTATAAGTAAAAGATATAAAAATTGAAATGAGGGGGTCACCATGCTATAAATAAGTTACAAATTAAAATCAGTTGTAACCTACTGAAACGTCCTTAGCATCATTTGGCATCATGATGCATTTTTTATAAATTTGAAAATTACAGTATAGTTTGTACATTTTATTTATCTTAAAGAAAAATCTGTATTCTCAGTTTCTGATATTATTGTGAAATCATAATCTGATATAAAATGTTTTGCAATTTCTCAGAGGCTGAAGATTTCATTATTAGTTTTGAATTCTGTTTTTTTTTTTTTTAAATTGCTCCGTTTAAATGTTGATGCCTTTGAAGGTTTAAAATGATTTATATTTTCTTGTAGTTGCGATGCAGTAAAGTCTGCTCTGTGAAGTTCTGTTGTCAAGCCTTGTTCTGAACTGAACTTTGATGATGTTGCCATGCCAATGTGTTGCTGTGGTGACCCATGGTTCAATGTGACCAAGTCTGTACTTGATTGTAGCCTTTGTCTTTTCTGGTCTGTCTGTATATTTACATTTGTCTTTATGTCTTGGTTACCTGTTGTTGGTACCACTACCCTGGGGCCATTCCGTTCCTGGCAAGGGAGTGCTGTGCGAGGCCAGTGCTTGGCTCAAGGAATTGCTACCACTGTTGTTGTTAAATCTATTGCATCATCTGATGTCTTCCTTCACTGAATATACTCAATGTGCTGTTCTTACTTACTCAAAGTCTAGTTTGGTTTTGTCTCATGTATAGTGATTTAGTATGAATATATTTCTGAATGTTTGAGACACTTTCTGATATAAATAAATCAGTTGTTGTTCTTGCTTTCTGGACAAGGAGTCAGTAAGTTCACTAAGTGGTAAGTTGAAATCAGACAGGCATTTTCTGTTAAAATGGAAAGCTGTAGAGTTGTATGTGTGCTCCTGGACCCTACCAAGGTTAACCAAGTATGCTCACTATCAAATAGAGCTCCATATTGGCTCAGCAGAGGTCCAAAGTAAAAGTCAGTTTGGCTATTCCTGTCTGACTAGTCAAATTTGGCTTAGTCATTTGTGGTTGTTTGGTTTCAAGCATCTTCCGTAGGAGTTGGAGGTTATGGGCCTAACCAAAGCATGTCAAAGTCCTAAGCAAGTCATTTGCAAAATACTTGATTTTTGTTCAGATAATTAAGGAAGCTGTGTGTCAGGATATTGTTATGTGGTATGATATCATGCCACTTGTGGTTGGATTGATATTGAAGTTAGGCAGCCATGTATTTCTCTTGAAGATAGGTTATCCAGAAGATAAAATTCAGTAAATATGAGGCTGTTGTATGTAGGTAATGTTTGCTTTGGCGTGATTCACACAGAATAAACAAAAAGATAAAAATGATCTGAAAAGGGGTTAAAAGAAAATTATTTGCAGTCCTGATCAAGTTGCTGATGGAAAATTAAGTGAATTCAGATTGTAGATAAGATTTTTTTAGAAAATGGTTGTATCACAAGATTGTGGCAATATTTCTTTTTCCTGATCACAAAATATGGATGCTAGATCTCCATTTTCTTTTAGCTCACCTGAGCACTTGTGCTCGGATGAGCTTTTGTGATCGCCTTTTGTCCGTCGTGCGTCGTCCGTCGTCAACAATTGCTTGTGAACACTCTAGAGGCCACAGTTTTGACCCAATCTTCATGAAACTTGGTCAGGATGTTTGTCTACATGATATCTAGGATGAGTTCAAAATTGGGTCATGTGGGTCAAAAACTAGGTCACTAGGTCAAATCTTAGAAAAACCTTGTGAACACTCTAGAGGCCACAACTTTGGCCCAATCTTCATGAAACTTGGTCAGGATGTTTGTCTACATGATATCTCGGATGAGTTCGAAATTGGGTCATGTGGGGTCAAAAACTAGGTCACTAGGTCAAATCTTAGAAAAACCTTGTGAACACTCTACAGGCCACAGTTTTGGCCCAATCTTCATAAAATTTGATCAGGATGTTTGTATACATGATATCTCAAATGAGTTTGAAATTGGGTCACATTGGGTCGAAAACTAGGTCACCAGGTCAAATCTTAGAAAAACCTTGTGAACACTCTACAGGCCACAGTTTTGGCCCAATCTTCATAAATTTTTGTCAGGTTGTTTGTATACATGATATCTCAAATGAGTTTGAAATTGGGTCATTGGGTCAAAAACTAGGTACCAGGTCAAATCTAAGAAAACCCTTGTGAACATTCTAGAGGCCACAGTTTTAACCCAATCTTCAATAGATTTGGTCAGGATGTTTGTCTAATTGATATATTGGATGAGTTCTAAAATGAGTCACATGAGGTCAAAAACTAGGTCACCGGGTCAAATCTTAGATTTTTGTCCAGTCTTCATTAAACTTGATATGAATGCTGACTGCATGAATTCCCAGTTGAGTGCAAATTCAGGTAGGATCAATATGTAGGTCACTTAGTCAAATGTTAGAAAAACACTTTAGATGCCAGATTTTTTGTCATGATGCCTAACACAGCCATCTTACTCAGGTGAGCGACATGGGGCCATCTTGGCCCTCTTGTTTTTTGTTTTTTTTACTATTGTTAGCCTTTCCAAGAGGAATAGCATTTAACATTTCACTTTTGCCATGAGAAATATGGATATTCTTTTAACTACTTTGCTAACTTAATGAATTTACATATATTTATAATCATATATATGTGTTCTCTTACATATACTTTTGAATGACGGGCTAATTTCTTTAAAAAATCATTAAGACTTTATTATATTTCTTTTGTTTAAGACTTGAATGTTTGTAATGCCATTAAAATAATGATTGTTGAACCAAATAACATAAGTATCTGTCATGAAATTTCTTGAGTAACATTTTTTGTCTTTCTTTGTGTATTTTTACAAGTTGAAAAGAAAATCTGGCTCTACCATTTGTTTGTATGGAGACATGGAAATGTCTTAAAGAACTAATATAGAATTATAGTTTAATATTGGTAACAGGCTGATCCAGGTCTATCCACAGTGTTTCTGTAGAAATGAGCAGTGAGTCACCTTTATTTCAGACATTGCTGAACATGTTGATGCATACAGAGGAAAAGTCATACTGAGAGTTTACCAACCTTCCTATGCTTTGTCAGCGAAGCTAAACACACACACAACTACTTTTCTTTCATAACTTTACACATTTCATATGTAGTATAGAACACAAATTCATGCTTTTTACTTTTACTTTTTTCTTTGTCTATTACATTCCTTAGAAAGTAATTTATATTCTATCGCTTTTAGATTTGGCTACCCATGGCTGAGGCTTTACATTTTATTCAAGCATTTCAGCATTGCTAATTTTATCATCATCTATTATATTACACAATTTGGATCCATTTAGACAAATTCTAATTAATATATAGACCCCTGTTTCTTCAAACAAAATGAGTGAAATAATTATGCATATCTTAAGGTATAATGACTTTTTTTTTTTAATTTTTTATTTCTTCTACTATGGATCTTTTATCAATCCTTTAAATTCATTACTGACACTTTTACTTTCAAATATTTTCATGCCATTTTGATTTGATTTCTGCAAGGGTGAAGTTCAGATACCATATCTGTTATTGGCTTTCCCCACATTGAATGATTCAGGCTTGTTTTTCAACATTGCAAAGCACGTCTTGGTCCTCCCAGAAAAAGGTAGGTGTCAATCAGGGTTCATATTTGTCAATTGACAAGCCTGGTAATTTGATTTGTTGTTTGATTTCAGGCCGCAGTTTAATGGTGAAGAAGAATGACGGGATTAAGGAGTCTACTGACAGTAGCAACACCATTGAGGAAGATGGTAAAGCAGCTTTTCCTTACTCATACAGTCTGTATCCTTGTCAGGCTCCATCTCTTCTCGCAGTCTGTATATTTCTATGCCCTTACTTCACCATATGAAGTAGTAGGTTTAGTGGAATCACGCATGTTGTGTCCTTTACTTTCTTGTCCATTGGAGAGCCTCTCAACTTAACCATCTAATGTTCTGTTAATTATACTCAATAAAAAACTAAAGACTCCTGCAATATCAAAAAATCTAAATTTAAGCTGTAATTGAGAAGGATGGGGTCCAGGGCAATGTTAATGAAGATAGAAAACTGAACTGATACCACTTGAGCATTTGCAGTGTTTAATGTACAGTTTACCATTTTGTTTTCAGATATTGAATAAAATCATTTGACTTGATTTTGAAGTAAATTAGGTCATGGTCACAGTTTTTAGAAATAAATGGAATGATATTTATATGAGAGTCACAGTTTTTAGAAATAAATGGAATGATATTTATATGAGAGTCACAGTTTATTATTTCCAAACAAAAGATCCATTTAGAAATTGGATGATTTTCTATTTTAATGAGTCCTATTCAAACATTGTGGTGTTGCATGGGTATTACAGTAGTGCTCTTTCCTTTGCTTTCTCTCTTGCTTTTTCTCCCTCTCTCTTTCTTCTCTCTCTGCTATATATAATACATAATTTAATTCTTTTGGCCATACTTCAGTCGCTTAGTTTGCTCACTTAATTGCTTTTCTTTTTTCAATGTCAGACTTTTACATATTACAGGTTTTAGACTCATAACAATACTACAGGTTTCAGACTTATTACAATATTACAGGTTTCAGACTTATTACAATATTACAGGTTTCAGACTAACAATATTACAGGTAAGATCTCCTGGTCATTAATAAGAGCTGTGCTTTTCAGGACTGTTTGCTGCTTAAGAGATTGACTAGCATTTATTTTGTGTATTTTTTAATAAGGAAAGAGGGTAAAAAAGAATAGTTTGTATTGTGTTGCATCTTTAGAAGTACTCTTAAGAGTTACAACTTTCAGCATACTTGAATATTTCTATTTTTCTCAAGAGCACAGCTCTAAATTTCACGAAAGGAAGCTGATTTAGATTTGAGTCAAATGCTTTTGTAGAAAGGCATTTTACATAGCAATAATGTTAAGTCAAAGTCAAGGTCAGCTGGAAAGTTAAAGGCTCAAATGTTTGAGTACAGAAAAGTTGTAAATTTAAATTTGGGTAAAACAGTTAAAATATTTAAGATAAGATAGTAATCAGGGTTATATTAAATCAAAAAAGTGAATTAATCTTTGAATTTTTTATTTGACCTTGATGATTGCATACAGAACCCTTGTCTCATTACTAATTTTTAAGTCTAAATGTTTTTTCACCACAGAGAATCAAGTGACCCAATGGTAGATTGAAAGAAAGTAATGATATGAAACTTGGCCCTACCATTGGGTTACATGATAACCCTAGCATTGATTTTTGGTCCTATTGACTGCATTTGTATTTTGGTACTTATTCAGCAACTTCTTTTTCCAAAGTGTAAGTCATTTGTTGATGTCTTGTTATTATGTTATTATAAGTTGTTATATAACATATGCAGCATTTTGATGTTACAGATATTTATCATAAATAAGGAAGTGGATGCCTAGAACTATTGCTATTATTATTTCAGAGGGTTTTGAAGATCTGCTGAATTTTTATTTTAGAATCGGATAAGCTATAAATACAATTATGATATTGCAGGACTGTGTATGTTTCTATGTTGTATGTTTCATTGTTTGAATCTAACTGATAAGCCTAGAAATGTATACTGTGCCAAACTTTATTTCAGCAAAAAAAAATAAACATGGGACAGTGAATGTTAAGTATATGGTGTTACTTTATGTCTTCACTGAGTTTGGAATGATTGACTCTGATGTTTGTAATAAGAATGAAGGCATGACTGAACTCCTCGGCAAGAATATTGAAATGCTAAATTGAATTTTAAAATCAGAAAAATATGGTCTTTGTTCTACAGGACAAACAAAATATTTACTTGTCCGTCATAATGCATTTTCCATTATCATCAATTTGCATTTCTTCTGAAACCAGTGGACAAATGGTAATGGCACTTGGCATGGGTTGTCCTTTTGTGGTCTTTTACATGTCTGCAAGCAAGAATATTACTTGACTTTTCCGGACACAAAGTACTGGTCCAACCCAAGATGTAAGAAAAAAAAGAATAGTGCGAGACAAGACATTGAAAAAGTTATGGGGATGTAATTTTGATATAGTAGTTAACAAACTTAAGCTCCTGGTTTACATGTATTGTTTTACTGGTAAAGGGTTTGATTTTACTCTGCTTTGCCATATATCACTAAAAAAAAAAACAAGAATGTTTGAGGAGTGAGGTGGCCTTCATTCATCAATATCTTGAGTGTAAACCACATTAATTATAAACATACTGATTTCTGTGTTCTTATCTCCCTTCATCTGCACTCTCCTGTTTAGGAAAAGCAGAATTGGACAGTGAGTATACATTTAGTCACCCACGGCAACTACAACTTCCTGTTGATGCTTCTAGTTTTTAACAACAGCTGAATGCATTATGTTTTATCATTTTTTATCATTATGGATCTAATTTACATATAACCATCTTATTCAGCTGGGTGCTTCTAGTTGTAATTTATTTATTTGAATTATTTATATTTCTGACCTTTTTTTTACCTTGACCTCACAGTAGATGGTAACTTTTTTTCGTCTTTATTTTTTTTCTTCCTTTTGGGGACTCAAAACCTAGAATTTCTGACCACCTACAAAGCAATTGAAGTAGAGAGCATTTATTTCAGGTTCTAAATAAAAATATATATTGTTAGCTCTTAAATTAGACCAGCTAACCTTTCATTTAACCAAAAGAAAAACTAGTGTTTCATGTGGATGGGTCAACATTTTTTCACTGGCACTGTATACTAGCTTCAAATTACACATGGATATGGTTAGAAATAGTTCTTTGATTTTTACTTAAATGTATTCAGTGATAAAATGGCTTGAGAAGTCTTAGTTAAGTATGTTTAATATACTTACATTCTTTGCATATTGTGATAAGGGAGTTTTGCTAAGACTCTTTAAGAAGAATCAAAGAACAAAATGAAAGTAGTTACTTTTTTCAGCAAATGTTTATTACATTATTTACATATGCAGATTTAGATATAATGGTTGACATATTGCATTTTGTTGTGTATGCATATTTGGTTCTAGAAAAAATACTTAGCAGTTAAGAAAAACAGAGTGTATTTAGAGTATACAGTATCATGCTAGAACATTGAATAGTAGAACAAATGATAGGCTTGCTTGAATAGAACTGGAGCATTATTTAGTCTGAAGATTGTCAGCACCAACATATTCATTTGCAGATAAGAATAATATATGCATAATATAAAAAAATTCCCTTAAGAAACTTTGAATGCAAAATTTTCTATGTTGTATTTATATAAGCCACATATTTTTCTTCTATTTGTATTATCCACATATTTGCTGCACAAAATTATCAAGAGTTTGTCTCTTTATGGTGAAATTGAAAATCAGTTAAAAGGGTTATATGATTTAATAGAGTAGAAAAGGAAAGTTTTTTTTATAATATTTTATATTTGAACTTTGTTTTGGGGCAAGCATATTTCATAACCCTCCCAGGTACAAAGGAACCACTCATATATGTCAGTGATTCTGAATGCCAATTCAGTATGAGGGAAACATAGCATAAGAAGTTAGTCACCAGAATTCTACGAAAGCATTTCTAACAGCAATTTTAGATTGCTCTGTTACAATATAGGCTCCAGTTTTGCTTATCCAAGCTTTGAGCTTTGAAACCAACAGTTTGTATTTTCTTAGTTCACCCTTTATGATAAGCAACATAGTAATGACCCCTCCCACTTGTTTTTTTTTTTTTTAAAAAAAAAAAAGATAAAATAAATTTTGAAATAGATTTCCAGTCAAATGAGATTTATGTAGTTGAGTGTTCATTATACCCCCAGATACAAAGTATATGGGGGCTATATTGGAGTCTCATCTGTCAGTCGGTCTGTTGGTTGGTCCATCTATAAACAAAGATTTGTCCATGCTATTTCCTGGCTACCTTTCGTCAGATTTTGATTTAACTTTACAAGAATGGTAAATACCAAGCCTAGTTGTGCATATCGTTGGCACATCATGATTCACTTGATTTTAAATGAGTTATGGCCCTTTGTTATATTTCTTAAATGTATTTTGTCTGCTCTATTTCTCAGCTACGATCCTATTGTCAGATTTTGATTTAACTTATAGCATTAATAAATACTAAGCCAAGTTGTGCATTTCGTTGGCAGGTCTTCATCTGCTGGATTATAACTGAGTTATGGCCCTTTGTTATATTTATTGAATATAGTTTGTCCACATTATATCTTGGCTACCAATGGTCTGATTAAAATTTAATTTCAAAATATTAATCAGTACCAAGTCTAGTTACTGATATCGCTGGGACATCATGATCGACTGGATTTATATTTATTGAAGATATTTTGTGCACACTTTTTCTTAGCTACTTTTCATTTAACTTCACAACAATTTTTTATACCAAGCCTTCTTGCTCATATTGTAGGCATGTCATGCTTGCTTTATTTTTGACAGAGATATCCCCTTACCATATTTTTTGTGTCACCTGCTGTAAGCAGAGGTGACACATAGGGATCACTTTTGCGTTGTCTGTCTGACCGTCCGTCTGTCTGGCCGGCACACTTTTTCCGTCACGCTTCAACAGGTGACACAATTGTGTTCCAGAGAACACTCTTATTTAATATATATTATCTATTTCTCAGCTGCTATTGGTCAGAATTTGATACAACTTTACAGCATTTATAAGTACCAACACTAGTCGAACATATCATTGGCATGTCATAATCAGCTCAATTTTTTATTAGCTCGCCTGAGCACTGGTGCTCAGGGTGAGCTTTTGTGACCGCTTTTTGTCTGTCGTGTGTCGTCCGTCAACAACAATTGCTTGTGAACACTCTAGAAGCCACAGTTTTGGCCCATTCTTCATGATACTTAGGATGTTTGTCTACATGATATCTAGGATGACTTCGAAATTGGGTCATGTTCAGTCAAAAACTAGGTCACCAGGTCAGATTTTAGAAAAACCTTGTGAACACTCTAGCGCCACAGTTTTAGCCCAATCTTCTTGAAAGCTGGTCAGGGTGTTTGTCTACATGATACCATGTATGAGTTCCAAAATGGGTCACATGAGGTCAAAAACTAGGTCACCAGGTAAAATCTAAGAAAAACCTTGTGAACACTCTAGAGGCCACAGTTTTAGGTCAATATTCATTAGATTTGGTCAGGATGTTTGTTTACATGACATCTTGAAAGAGTTAGAAAATGGGTCACATGGGGTCAAAAACTAGGTCACCAGGTCAAATCTTAGAAAAACCTTGTAAACATTCTAGAGGCCACCTTTCAGCAACACTTGATAAAAATTGGTCAGGATGTTTGTCTAAATTATATTTCGGATGAGTGCAAAAATGGGTCATGTGAGTCAAAAACTAGGTCACCAGGCCAAATATTAATAAAACCTTGTAAACATATTTGAGGCCACATTTTGGCTCAATTTTCATGAAACCTTGTCAGGATGTTTATCTTTATGATATCTTAGATGAGTTTGAAATCGGGTCATGTGGGGTCAAAAACTAGGTCACCAGCCAAACCTTAATGTAACTTGGTCAGATTGTTTGTTTACATCAAATCTCAGATGAAACCAAAACTGGGCCACATGTGGTCAAAAAGTAGGTCACAAGGGCAAATTTTAGAAAAATCTTGTGAACACTCTAGGGGCCAACATTTTTATACCAGTCTTCATTAAAGAATGATGACTGCATGAATTTCCAGTTGAGGTCAAATTCAGGTAGGATCAAAATCTAGGTTACTTATTCAAATATTAGAAAAACACTTTAGACGCCACATTTTTTGTCATCATGCCTAACACGGCAATCTTACTCAGGTGAGCGACATAGGGCCATCTTGACCCTCTTGTTTTTATTAAATAATTTTTGTTGGCAATACATGTGTATCAGATCTCTACCTGGTTTTGGTGTGTTTTCATTTTTATCCTTCAAATTTATCAAGACTGCCTAACATGATAACAGGAACTGTGACAAAGCGGTATCTGGGGGTATTCATCATCTTCAATGATAGTTCTTGTTTGTTTTGCAAATATAGGATGACAGGAATTGATCAGGGAAACATTTTTGTCAAATGTAAATTAATAATTGACAGGCATAAGTGTCATGTGTGAAATTGTCCACTTGACTTGGAATATAAATAAAAGAAAATAAGTAGTTAATATATCATGTGACTTTAAGGGATGAAGTATTCTAGAATAAAATGGTAAGCAGGATAACTTTGAAGATATTATATTATATATAAAGGTCACTGAGGTTAATATAGTAAGGATTGTTTCAAGTGTTTTCTTTTGATGTGATAATATATCAATATTGTGATTGTATCAATTCATTTAATCTTTTTCTCTCTTTTTTATAATTATTATTTTTTTAATGTTTATTTCTGTTTTAATCAGTAGTCTGATATATTGTGAACAAGTAATATGTTTGAGTCTGAGACTCGTGTATTTACTGTCACGTGCTATATGGTGACTGCCCAGCAGTCTATGTATTTTTTATTGAAGCATGTCATATTTTTCATTGATTAATCCAGCCTTTGTCAACCCCAGATCATTGAATTTTGAGTATTATTTTTACTGTATAATTAAGTGCACAGTAATTTTAAGTTTTGTTGCCTTTATTCCTCATTCTGTTAATCTTCTTCATTTTCTTTATAATTCCCTTAGGAAGCTTTGATCACATTTCAAACCCCCTCTGTCAGCAGATGTTTTTGTTTCTTGCACTCTTTTGAATGGATGGTCCAAATTTCCATTGCCTCATAGACTTCTAAATAAGTGTTCAAAATTGTCATCAAATTTGGTGCTTTCTATGTTAGAAGGCCAAGGTCATAGTCTACTTTCACGCAACTTTGCAAGGTCTGCCTATCTACCTTTATTTTCATTCAGGTCCTATGCCATTAACCTTTTGCCACATATTTCACCAGCTCTCTTCAAGGTTTCCCTTGTTTTGATTGTTGTTTTTGTTGGGAGTCAAGTTACCACTTAATACATAGGTATCCCAAATAGCTTGGTGCCATTTAGATAAATTCAGGGCAAAAGCCAGTATTGTGCATTATGGAAAACCATGCTCCATTGTGTTAAAAAAGTTTTACAAAGCCTGCAAGTTACCTGTGAGCTAATTTGTTTTTATATGGGTTGCATACTTATGTTATTTCTTCGTTTATTTGAACAAGTCAAATTTTGATAGGAAATGAATCTGTTTTCCTCTGTCCTCATTACACCTTTGATTATTCCTAGTCATCACATACTAATCTTGACCTCATTAAAGGTTTTCATATATATATTTTTTTCCAGTTCATTGTTGCATATAAAAAGCATTGTATTGGGAATTTATACTATTGGAAGTAAATAAAACAAGAACTTTGGTCAAGTGGATTTTCTCAGGGTGGAGATTTATTTTATCAAAGTTGAGATGCATTTTCTCAAGGTTTAGATGTATTTTCTCATGTCTAGGTGGACAGAGTTAACCTGTTACCTCATGTAACTGCGTTTTAAGGTATTGGCAAACAGAGTAGACCATGATCAGGTTTCCCCTGTTTGCACATACAATGTTGTAGTTCATGTTCAACAGTCTGCATGGCAGATAAAAATCCATTGTTTCATGTACTTGTTTAAGTTCAGTAAATGAATATTTGTCAAGTCATGAATTTGTAAATGTATATTCATGAGGTAACAAGTTAAGGACTACCCAGACTGTGGTGACAATGTGTTATGTTTCCATTCATGTTGATGTTGTCGTTTTAACAAGCGGTAAGTATTATGGTACCTACCAACATTGTGGATACACTCACACACTTGGACATATTTGTTGGACTAACAATGTCTCAGCTCTTGGTTTTGTAAACATGTCACGGTTTTAATCATTTAGACTAAAAGAAACACTAGAAGCTAAGGTCACTTGTAAAACATGTTCTTTTCACACCCCAAGAGTTTGGTGCAATACTGTGATAACTACATTTTAAGAAAAAAATCTGTTAAAATAGTATTGCACCAAGTACTTGTGACACGGTGAGCCCACTGTGAAGAAGGAAACCTATGCTGACCTTGTGACTGGAGAAGATGAGTGCATCTTGTGTGCAGTGGGGATGTGGTGGAGACTGGAAACACAGTCAAATAGTCTCTGTCCAGTTTGTTCTCTGAGCAGCTGGAAAGTGGTTTGTCACGAAGGTCAGAGGTCTTCCTTTTGTCAAATGGGGGCCGCGTCCATTGTGATGCATGATATTTCTATGTAAGTTATTCCTATTGTATCACACAGGTATGTTGTGTTACTTTTTTATTTTTTTAATACCTATTGTCAACATTATTGAACACTAAAAAACAGTAACATTATGAATACTCATACTTATCGGGGACACTGTGTCTTTCTTGCTGAAAATTTCTTAGATTAATGCAGTTTTCCCAAGTTTTTCCCATTAATATGGTATTATGGTCCCTTTCCTATCATCTGGAAAAAGGCCTGTGTCACCAGTTTTGTTAATTGACTAGAGTTGGCATTCTGGTAAAGCTTAAGCCATAAAGTGGTGGGGGGCGGGAATTGTATTGAATATCAGCAAAAGGGAATTTTCAATGTTTCAAAACAGATTTTTGAAATAAAAAAAAAAATTGATCTATCATGTACTGCATTGTCATTGAATACAGCTGACGTTAGCTGATAATCAAGCTCAATAAAAGTGTTCGAAAAACATACATGAATGTAATACATATATTCTAAAATTAGTGGTCTCTGTAATGAAGTGGGCAGATACAGGGATGGTCTCACTACAGTGTTTTGTTTTTTCAACCAGTCCATACCAGGAGGAGCTGGGGTGAAGTTGATAGAGCATCTGCTTAGAAACTTGAATGTCCTTTGACTGGGAACAGCTTCTGTGATCTTTGATTTTTAGCTAGATTTTAGAGGTATTGTGATCCGTCTTTGTCCGGCATCCATCGTGCGTCATTAACTTTTGCTTTAAACAACACCTCCTCCAGAACCGCTGAGCAGATTTTGATGAAACTTACAGGAATGACCCTTAGATGGTACTGAGCAAAAAATAGCTAAAATAAATCTGGTCAACCACCTAAGATGGCCATCAGAGCTAAAAATTTATAAAGTTTAAATACTGTATATTATGTGTAATTTTTTTCCATACTTAAATATTTTCTCTTTAGCAGTTGAATTCAGGTGAGCAATTTAGGGCCCTCTTGTTCAAAACCTCTCACCTTATAGCTTAAGTTGGAAACTACAAACTGCTTGCAGATGCCTTGTCTCTAGTACTGGTTCATCCAGAACTGACCTAAGATGAGGGATTGGTTTGGGTGCAAATGAAAAGTGTTACTCCTCAGTACAATGAAAGTATACCAGAAATGGTAATTTTCATGTTCTGGCTGGATATCCTGATGTTTTGGTGTTTTTTTTTTTCTTTCTGTAAGCACTGATACAGGATGCTACACATGTTTTGAAGTTTTATCCATGTTGAAATGAGCATGCCTTATTTTCCAACTATTGCTGCAATGCAAGTACTAATAAGGCTTCAAAGAAGCTTGCAATATCTTGATTTGTTTCTCATGCCCTCAGTTTGTTACACTGAATTGTCTATTCACATACCCTTGTGTTGCCCATGGACCTTTCTTTAGGTTCATGATTCAGTAAGTTGAAATACAAAATCTTTCTCGTGTAGACAGAAGTGCCCAAATGACTGAAATGTTGGCAAAGGGATGTTAAACTCAAAACATACATCAGTCTGTTAAATGTAGTCCATGCAACTCTTATGTGTCACTTTGTGATTAAGTTTGATGAAGTAAAGTTTGATTAAACCTTGTTCATGCTGTCCATGGACCTTTGTGATTCTGCAGAGACCTATTTAACAAAGATTGGCAACTAGTCTTTATCGTCACAAAAGCTTGAAACAATTTGTCAAATTCTCCCAAAGTCACATTTTAAAATGTTTCCTTTTCTATTGAAGATATATGAAAGTAAATTGTATCTTTGAGTAGAACATCACATTACCATCAAAATGATACCATATGTACTAATAAGTCAGTGTTTCAAGTAAAGAAAAGGACCTGCATGATGATAACTATGTAAAATGTATCATTTATTTTGCTACACTGCTTGAATTAAAATCATCATTTAACTGAAAATAATTACTTGCAGTAGAGAAATGATTGTTTCTATGGTAACATTTTCCTCTGTGGTTTTTCCATACTTTTTCAAAACTGCTGCAGTATTCAATGATCTGCTGTGTGCCTAAGCAATATTTCCCTCAGACTTTTACAGAAGTTGCTATCTCTGTTTAATATGTCTTTGAATTCAGTATAATGACTGTTTGACAAACCTGAAGGTAGTCTATGAATCTGAGAAAATTTGACATGACATTTGAATCAGTATTTCTGCAGGACACAGCTACATACTGTTAACCCTCATAGATCATTGCGATGCATGACCAAACCAATCACAGTATCCAGTCTCAATAGGACACACATTGTTGTTCTTTCCACCTCAAGAGTAGTAAGGAGCCGGGAACTGGATAAAACCTGATCAGCCAACATGCAATTACTCACAGGCAGATTTTTTTGATTTTTTTAAATATATGGTATAGCGGTACATTTTCCCATTAGTTCTAAGATAGGAAAGTGTTATTTATTTGTCATACTACAATACATATGTATTTGTATGGGGTCAAGTAACATATCAAGTCTATCATGAAGTAATGGTTTGTCTCTAATAGCCAAA
>CM037790.1:46753838-46786338 GCA_021229015.1 Solen grandis | reverse complement strand
GTGATCTTCAGAAAATCCATGATTTCTATCTCTTTTTTTTTTCTTTTTTTTATTTGATATAAAACATGTAATGTTTTCATGCAATAAAATATTTGTAGTTGTAGTTGTAGTATGAGTGTTTAGCTGACGTGTTGGAGGTGTGTGTGTGTGTGTGTGTGTGTGTGTGTGTGTGTTACCAGTGCCATTATTTGTTTTGAAGTCAATCTCCATTTCGCTATCAATTCGAATCTTAACAGTTTCTTCGTTACCTCTGTACCATTTGGATATACCATGTCTAATGACAGATCTCTGGAAGTGAACCCTTGTCTGAACATGTTTTACCGTAAGGCAGCCTCATATCTAAATTATAATATGTAGTAAACGATACTGTCAAATCATTATTTTTCGTTGACATTTGATTTCGTGGAATCCGAAATTAAGTCTATTTCGTGGGTACACTTCTTCGTGGTTTCGTCTCTAGAAAGCAAAAGGTCTAAAGGGGCTTATAAATGAAAAGTGCTTATGGGGATTAATATTCGTGAATAAAGGCATCCACGAAATCGACAAAAAATAGTCCTCCACGAAAATTAATGATTGCACAATATATTTTTATATCTCTCAATCTACGACAATGACTACGACAAAGACATGAACTGGCCAAGAAAGTGTTAAAATCGATCAAAGAAATCGTTCAAGTCGAGAGTGAATCGGTTTGATTGAGTTTAACCGTCGCTGCAACAACAAAAAAAGTCAGTCAGCTATTTGCTCTGAATGAACAAGCCCTCACATGAAAAATCTGTGTAACCCTGTCGGGCCTCAAACCTACAGCTGTGAAGGGAAAAAGAAAAAAACCCGAAAAATAATAGAATGTCAGCGACAGTACTGACTCGTTCCATTCTGGCACTTGCATACACTGGATTTTACAGTTTAATTCACATAATCAAACAAATCATGTGGTATTCCGCATTAGATTTTTCTAATCTTAATCTAATAAAATGTTGTAGCAGCAACCGGATGATCAAATCGTTGCAGATGCGTTGAGAAATTGTTCAGCTTGTTCGCGGGGCGAGGTCACGTATCAATGCGCTGAACACTGCTATTGTATTGGTGCATTCAAAATTGATAAAACAATCGTATTGAAGGCAAACACAGAATTGGTATGTCAGCACATAAATAAACTCTACATAAAAAATGCAAAACTATCACTTAAGTTGATGGGATACCGCCGTATAATGCTTATCAGAGAAAAATGGTAGCATTTTCCAAATCATCAAAGAGTCCCGGAAGGCAATTAGGATAATCAAAATTAAAGCGCGATCATGTTGAGTTATGGTTATTGGACACTTCGACTACTTTTTCCTATACATGTTTAAAGTAAATCCTTGTGATAATTTTCAAGAAATGCTCAAGACGACAAAAATTCATTATCACTAAATAAACAAAGGGTCATAACTCTGTGTTAAAACATCCCAATTTAACATGCTGATGATATGCACAACAATACCTGGTACCTATAAATTCTGTCAAGTTTCACTAATTTCTAACCAAAGAATTTGGAAACTTAAGTGAGAAAAAAAATCTATACTGATATTGTGTTGTTAAAAACCAAAGAGCTTTGTTCTTATACATCCAAACCAGACACGCATCGTTCAATCTAGTGAAGTTTCTTTCAATTTCAAGCGAGGGGATTTGGATTATATTGCTAATTTCAAGGCCATAATTTTCAATCATGCTGGTGATTTTTCCAACTAGAAATTTTGTGAAGTTTCACCCAATTCAAGTCAAGGGTTATATTGATAAAGAATTTGTAAATATTATACGCGATTTAGTCGGAAAGGGATTGGTAAAAATCTCGAAGAATTGCCATATTCGAGGAAGCATTCAGATGTCCTAATTTGATAAGTATACATGAGCTGATAACTAGGCGTCATGTGTTTATAAATCGTTAATTAGTGTTTCGGTTTGCTTTTAATAGTACTTTTTAATAATAATTAAGTTTTACCAATGAAGAAATGACACTTTCATGAATCACCATACGTGTTTATCTACCAATCATGTGCTTGTCCACTGTTTGTGTCTTTGGTGGCGATGCGTTATTTTCACACGCTTTGGATTAAAACGGCGCTTATTTGTCATTTATTTTACCCATTTTTATATTTTTTCATAACTGAGTTATCCTAATTACAATAAAAAGAAGAAAAAATGTCGGTTAACCCACCTAAACCAAATCAAGCCGACAATATGCACAACTAGGCTTGATATTGATAATTCCTGCTAATGTAAAATTTCATCCAATTCAAGTCAGGGATTTTGGAGATGAAATGCAGTCAAGGTTGAGTCCAAAATACAAAGGGCCATCTCTTTCATCATTCATCCGACCCAAATGTGACGACATTATGCACAGCTAGACTTAATACTTATCAATCTTTCGAAATTTCATCCAATTCAAGCCAACAGTTTTTGAGATGAAGAGCGGACAAAATTGTGTCTATTGACAGTCTAGTGTACAAGCTTATTCTAGTATAACCACGGAATTCGCTGCAGGTATATAACAAGATAATGTCATACCGAAATTTCTGCACTATTTTTAGTTACAGCGCGGCAGTACGAACTCGTATTAGGCGGCCAAAAATGCAAACGAGCGGCAAGGCTGAGAAATACGGGATCATCTGCATATTCGCCTTTGAATGAAAGAATCTGAAATGCGAAAGCACGAAATCGCGACGGTTCGATGATGAAAACGCGAAACTACGATGATACGTTTCGTCATCGTAATTTCACGTTTTCCTCATCGTACCTTCGTGATTTCGTATTTTTGCGTTTCAGTTTATTTTCATATGTGATGGCCCTAACGGAATTCCGTAGAGAAATATGGCTGCTACTGCTATGCAGTGAAAATAATAACGATATGAATAACTATATTGTTTTCACCATTGAAAACTAATAGCAGCATGAGTAGAAGTGGTAGTGCATGTAGCCATGATACACATAACTGATAGGAGCAAGCTAACTTATATAAAACATATACTAATAAGTTGTTACTTTCATACTGAAATGTATAGTTTTGCTTCTTCAAAACAAGTCATTATGTATATCCTTAAAATAAATTACAACAGCATATTTTTTTAATTTTTTTTTTATTTTTTTTTTTTTATTTTTTTTAAGTATGTAGACACACTTTCAGGAAGGAAATCAATGCGAAAAATGATCAGATTTTCATACTCAAAGTACAATCCTTTTAGGTTTTGATATTGAATGTAAACTGCAAAGTAGGGACAAAATTGCCTTTTGAAGTCGTGTTGGATTTCCATTTTCTGTAGCAGATTTAAAACGGTTTGATTGACGTTTGAATGATTGATATTTCCCGAACCGACTACATCTGTTCTTTGTTCCTGGGAGCATCTATAGGCCTGGATAAAATATAGTGTCACTGATCCCAGAACAAAACCTTGCTTGGAGGCATATGTCGTCTGGCTGAATAGCGCGGATCTGACTCTGAAGAGTTAATATGAAGTTGCGCCATCAAAGTGACGTAAAACTGTTTAACAACATATAATATACAGTAGGTCACGTAACCGAGCTGAGAAATATTGCATTTCGCTGAAAAGAAAAATACTTTATGTTTAGGCCGGAAGAAAGAAATGTTGTTTGCATAATCCTTCCGTATCTCAGAATGGATTACATTTCTGTCAAATGGTTTCAGTTTCCTTCGTGTGGTTCAAGAAATACAGACCGGACACACGCAAAAAAAACAACAACAAAAAAAACACACACAAACAAAAACAAAATAGACCTACGTTATATCAATGTAACATGAGACCTCTAAGTGTGACCTTGTCCCGAGCCGGCTGCACATCACATCAGTATAGTGCACATTTCTGCAAAAATAAAAATCCTTTTATGTATGAAATGATATTTTGACCAATCGTATCGTATTTTTCAAAAATTTCGATCGGTTTAACATGTCAAACCGTTCGGTTTAATGGGTAACCTAGTATACGTTCTGAGTTAACTGTATCTGTGACCAACCTTTGTGCGCATGAGTATAAAAGTGGGATTAGAGGCGTAGCCATAAAATCAATGTTCCGACTATGATGAAATGCAACAAGAACAGTGCAAAAGTTATACTTTTTATTTTTAACAAACTGTTAATAAGCAATGAGAACTGATACGGTAGTAGAAAAGATGGCGTTCGTGTGTTTGTCTATTGGGTTGAAAATCCCACCTATAGTATTTCAGTCATTTGATGACGATGTCTACTTGAGGCCACACTGTTATATTACGCCGAAGACATGTGGCATGATAGCAAAACAAGTCATACTATTCTGACACCGGGCCAACCAGTCGTGAAACTACCCTTATATGCTGAGCGCCAAGATATGGAGATATACCAGTACCATTTTTACGACTTTGGTATGTCGCGGCCGGGAATCGAACCGACGATCTCAGAGAAAAGACAAAGTCGAATAATATTTACAATAATCATAATGATGACATCTTGCAATATCCCACCAAAAAGATAAAAACTTGGGTTTGCATCGCCATTGTCGTTTCATGTCTTGGCAAAGCGCTTGCATCGTGTCTATTTTTAAACACTTGGCACATTTGATCATCAAAATGTTATGTGGATTTCCGATGATATGTGGATTTCCGATGATACATACATCCACTTGTGGTGATAAAATTAGCAAATTGAATGGTGAGTTTACAGATTTCTAATTATTTGTGGTAAATATCAACTGCTTTTGAAAAATAAAATCGAAATGTTATTCGACCCTTCCATATTTCCTCGATACTTACCCATTTATGTCTTTTCATTTGATGCAATCTCCTTTTTGAGAAATTCTTGTTGTCATGGTTTCGGGTGTGTTAAACTCTGAACACGATGATTTAAAATGTACCCAGTGATTCTGGCTCTGAACTGCCAATCAAACGGGTAGCGGGTCAACTTCTGTATGGCGTACGTAACAAACTGTAAATCTATTATCGTTTGTATCTTATATATTACGAATTTATCGCAGCGCTTCGCTTCGAGTCGCTTGCGATAAATTCCATAGAATTTAATATACAAACAATAACAAATACTATCATTTAAGAACCACGATTAAATGTATGCATTTCTGTCTGTACTAGTTCTAATGTCATGTATACAGTCACAACCTGCAAGCCCCGTCGTGTAGTGTTCAGTGCGTCAGGGCTCATATTCAACTTTGCAACAAATGACAGGACCAAGACCACAGTTACCTGCCCTTGGTTATTCGAAGGGCCGAATGTTTGTTACCTATTTAAATGCTGAATAATGAAGAAAAACATGCAGTAAAATATTAAATCATATAGACCTTTTTAAGGTATTGAATATTGCTGATAGCGGAGTTTTGAGAATATGAATGTAAAATGACCGACCTTTGCTCTTTTCTCATACACATATTATTTGGTCTTATTAGGTCAGAAAGTAGTTGGGCAATCTCGTGTTTTAATGATTAGTAGTACTTGTATTTCTCTTGAGCATATCTAACTTATTATAGTAAGAAGTATTTGATGTGCATCTTTTGTGAAAACCTTACGAACTGTAACTCTTATAAGACTATTCCGTCGTTAAGATTGAATTATCTCCCTTGTTAAAATTAACGTTTGTGCACCAACCGTGGAGCTACCAGTTTGATATGTAGGGGTCGGGGATTTAACCCGAGTATGGTTCTCCATATACAATATTTGCACACATGGTTAATTAATAGACTTTTTCCAACTTTTTTTTCGTTTGTTTATAAAACTCGTCTTAAAAACCTAAATGTCGCACGCAACCTCTCCTTCACATATTTATATTGTGGCATCTCAAAAAAAAAAATCGTTGCAAAATATTGTTTTTATTCAAAGTTTTCTTATTCGTTCATTTTCTTCTTTTTATTTCTGTAAACTATTCTTAATAAGTGTTGGTAAGGGATTATATGTAGGTTTAAATAATAAATCTGACTCGAATTTCTCCGTTAATATTGAACGCTGAGTAACACATGTTACTTACATTTTTAAATCCCTTCAAACGCATTCTACCATTCTTATATACCGCCCCCGGTGGCCTCGGGAATGTGATCCCCGGCCGTGACATACGAAAGTTGTGAAAAATGGCACTGGTATAACTCCTTTGCTTTGCCCTCAGCATATAAGGGTAGTTTCAGGACTGGTTAGCCCGTGCAACCTTTATCTGTCTCAAGTATATAGACAAGATATATTCTCCAGTTAACTAAAATACTGTCGGTGGGACGTTAAACCCAACAAACAAACAAAAAACAAACCTTTAAAACTTTAAAACGACATATTCAAGTACTTGACAAAATTGTTTGGTATTGGTTTTGAAATCCGCCCCTAAATATTTAAACACGTCATTTACTTAGCGCTCAGTGTTGGTAGAAGTCGAGTAAAGTTCTTCAAAGTTGGACTGACCCTATTATCCCCCTAGTCATAAGTTAATTCTATGGCGACTGAGATATTAGCTGGCTTCATTCACTTTTTTTTTCAAAAACAAATCTGAAAGTGCCAATCTGGTTTAATGGCATGGATAGCGGACTAGATTTTAAATGATATTCAGCCCAATCTAAGATCAAATCACACGTTAGTCTGTCGTTTCTCATATATTATTTAGTTAAACTCGAATCTCTCTCTCTCTCTCTCCCATACTTCAGAATTGTTCCGTGCATAAAATCAAGATGACAGTAAGCAGTTGGCAGTTAGGCTGTAGTTTATGGAATTCCGTACTTTTGACATAGATCTTCTTGGGGATGATGACGTAAAACAGAGCCATTTCCTATAAACTGTAAGAGAGAGAGGGGGGGGGGGGGGGGGGGGGGACTAAACAAGTTACACACAACAAGGAGGCTTTATTATTGATGTGAAACTTGTGCCAAGTCTCTTGTTAGAACAACTATATCCCTACAGCAAATACGTTTGTTCAAACACACGTTAGTATTATAGTATTCTACAAACAGATTATGATCGTCCATGGTTAAAAATAAATATAACATGGCTCCTAAGAAGAGGGTTTGTTGTTAATATGCTGGAGTAAACTGTCGCTGCAATATAGTGACGTTGTTACTCATTCATTCTCAACCAGTTGATGGAACGAAGATTTTTTTACGAGACCAGTTTCATTAGCAGCGTGTTTTATAAAGGTATCTCTCTGCATCTTTACACATACAAAATTATCTAAGTTATCCAATTTATAACTTCGGATTGTACCTCGATCTGTATGCAGAAAGTTGCCATAGAAAGGTAACATTTTCCGAAGTATACTTCGGTATGAAATTCAGCATAACAATTCACCATTAGTTCATCCCAAGAACCAAACCAAACACTACCAACAAACATTAGTCTTATCCCAAACCCTTACCTTGACATACAACCGAGGTACAAGACTTCTACACAACGTGAGGTATGTACAGAAACACACACCGCGGTGAAAATCAAAGCACTTCAATATGACTGCCAAGTGTGATTGTAGAACAGATAGAATTCCTTTACAAGCAGAATGCACTAGTTAATAGTTCGCCCTATCGACCAGACACGGTCCAGTGATCTTGAAAATACAGGACAATCCAGTCACTGTGAGTTACCCTTTCCTAATGCTGTACGTGATATAACCTGTAATCACAGTATATATAACATGATTTGTGTATTTATCACAGCGTCCTATAATTAAGGACTTGGGTAGCACTCTATATGCTAATACTCCTGTATCTGATCGTCAGAACTACCAACGACCTAATTATGCAGGAAAGAAAAAGGCAAACTCGCCACTAGAGCGAGACATGAGCATTAAAAAACTACACTATGAAAACTCTAGCAGTGAAAATGAATCAGATGTTGAATCCCAGGTTACCCAGGATCCCAGTCAAACCCAACAGTCACCATCGCTTTTACTAAGTAAGACTACGATTCCGTCCCGGAACACAACAGTGATAGTGGTACAGCCCTCACCAGAGGTCCCACATAACACTCCCACACAAGGCAGTATTAACCAGGGCAGTTGTGACCGAACGAATGTACAAACGAATGGCTGCCAAAGTGAATAGCGGTCAGCGAGAAACGGCTACTATAAAGTAAATGAAACTGAAATACCGAGGAAAAGTGAATCATTTGTAAATGGGTTCTTAAAAATCTTATCTCTGAATGTTTGTGGAATATCTTCGAAATTAAGATGCCCTGAATTTGTGTCATTTATAGAAGAATATGATATTGTTGGCTTAATGGAAACAAAAACTGATGATACTGATAATATTATTGTACCTGGATTTAATGTCCATATATTTAACAGAAAAAAACTCACTAACTATAAATCCGGTGGAATAGTGTTGCTTATAAAGCAAAACATATCAAAATATGTCAAGGTAGACAATGACAACAAATGTAGTTTAAGTTGTTTCTTTACAATTTCCAAAGAGTTGTATGGTTCAGATGCAAGTAGTAATATAAATGAAGACCTGAAATGTGGAATAGTAGATATACCACCGACAGGCTCTAAATATTCACATGTCGACCCCTTTTTTGACATCCAAAATGAAATGTTTAGGTTTTTTAGGGATTGTAAACATTACCTTTTATTTGGAGATTTTAATGCTAGATGTGGAAATCTACCAGATTATATAATGGGAGACCAGTTTATGTTTGATATGTATGGCTTGCAACACTTGGAAGATTTCCAAAGCGAAGTTTTTGAAACTTTTGATTTATATAACATCCCATTAGACAGATTTTGTACAGACACTGTTATTAATACATACGGAAATTCTTTCATAGATTTATGTAGGAACAATGATATGTTCATTTGGAATGGTAGAATAGGATGTGATAGACAAAACCCAGTATTGACCTGCAAAAATTCAAGCACAGTAGACTATTTCATATCATCCCCTTTTGTTTTTGAAAAGTTCATGATTTTTGCAGATTATATTCAGATGTTCATTGTCCCCTTGAAGCTACACTTAAAACAAAGTTTCACCAACTAAAAATACAAAAAAATATCAAAAATATTAGTCTCCGATATAGCAAAACTATTTAAAGATTGTTCAAAAACATCATTCGGAGTCATAAAACACACTGAAAGCAAAAATAAAGATGTTAATAATATCAAACAAAATTTTCCATGGTTTGATAGAACATGCCAGATCTCACGTAATGCGTACCATAAAACAAGAAAAGCATATAATATCAAACAAATACACAATATGAAAAAACAAATAAAAGAAGAAACGGTACACTAAAACATGCTGATGCTAAACAATACTGGAATATTATTAATGGCAAGAAGGAACGAAACGAGAGAACAGCTAAATTAAATGACTTCTATGAATACTTTAAAAACTTAAATGAAAACATAATAGAAACGGATGATAATAATATAACAGACACCCAAATAAATGCTGAAAATGAAGGGAAAATATAAGATAAACGTTCCAATAACTGAAGCGGAAATTCTTGACGCAATTAAAACCTTAAAAAATAATAAATCACCAGGTTGCGACGAAATTCTTAATGAACAAATGAAATATAGTATAAATTATATGTTACAAATATATAAGAAAGTATTCAATATTGTGCTTGATTATGGAATAGTTCCAGAAAGCTGGACAATAGGTCATATCATACCTATATACAAGTACAAAAGTGCTGCCTGTGGCAGCACATTGAAATAAGCACGGCGGGAAAGAAAAACAGTCTGATAATAATTTTTATGTGGGTCAACAGGTAAACAAATTGTTTTTATTTTTACATAGCCTTTATTGAGATGTGAACTTGTTTACATAAGTATATAAATAGAAAACTAGTGCCAAGACTTGAAGGGAATCTTAAAATGAAAAAACAAGAGGGCCATGATGGCCCTGGATCGCTCACCTGAGTATACGGTTACCCAAGGAACATCAGTCTGTATTAAAACATTTTGAAATCTGGCCAGTAGTTTTAAAGGAGATGATCCCTGTAAAGTTTTCCCTATATACATAAAAGGCAAATAAGCCCCGCCCCTGGCGGCCATGTTTTTTAATGGATCAGAATAATTTTAGCAACTTTGGTAGAGGTTGACCCATGGAACATCTGTATCAATTTATTTTAAAATCTGGCCAGTAGTCATAACATGGACAACACATCCCAGTGAAGTTCCATCCACATTTATGGTTGTTTTGGGTGGGTACAAAGATATTGTTTAGATAGGGTATGTTTTTGCTTGACACAGGTTGTTTATTTCTAAGCTAACTTAAAATATTTATGATTTCTCACATCCATCAAAGCCATGTTTACAGTCGATACACAATTGTATCGATTAATACCATAAGTTGAGCACTACGAAGAAGCACTGACTGGATTTCTGGAGACAAAACTTTGTTTGGGAGACTAAATCATATCATATGCCAAAACATAAATCAAAGACAGTCGGTGCATTAATTTAATTTTTTGTTTTAAAATCCTATCATACCCAGAAATGATGTCATCATGAGAGATGTAAAAAATAATGTCCCTGCCTTGGTTCCAGCCCAAAGTGGTTCAAATGCAAAATAATTGATGTTGAATGATTCTGCTTATCTGGCATGTGCTGTAGGCCTATCTATCATTCACAAAACTGACATATATACCCACCCCTTGGGTGCTTGTGGGATCAGATGCAAATAACTGCTATAAATACTTTGCATACCCCCTTATTTGCTTGCTTTTTGGCTACATTTATTGCAGAAACTGAACATATTTCATCATAGCCTCAGCCCAATATTAATGGTATTTAATGTTGTTTTTTTTATAACTCTTCCAAACCCATCCCTCTATACAGATAATAAGAATATAACAATCAAATTAAAAGTTCGTTTAGTTTGTACTTACATGCATGTTTTCATTTGAACAGACACAACTTTCTCGAGGCTTGCAAAAAAGTACCGAGATACATTCTGGCTCGAGATAAGATCAGAAAAAAACTCACATTAAATCATATAAAAGATGTTTATATGTTTATAATCGTAACTCTGTGTACTGATATTCTCATTCTTACAAAACACAAAATATTGTAGGAGTCGAAGACAGACTTCAATATTGTCAAATTGTAAACAATTTACCATACTTTCGTTTTTACCGGAAGTTACATATCAGAATTAAAAACATCAAACCCTTGTAAATAAATGATACTTGATGACAATTACCACAATAGTTCAAAAAGTTGTTGATTATAGAAATAATACTGAAATAATTTACATCTATGACAAATCTTGGTAAAACAAATATTAATAGATAAGTAATCTCGATGCCAAAGTGCCATCGATTATTTTCCAATCAAATATATTAATACTGATTTTGTTACGCTTTCATTTAAGCAAGGTATCAATAAATACTTTTTTGGCTAGAATTCATAAATGAATAACAAACCCAGAGTAATGTATTATCATACCTTCCTATCTAAAACATTTTACGTAACATAAATAATCTCTAAGAAGTATAACCTCTCAAAATTTCGAAATTAAAACTCTTTTCAAAACTAATGTGTTTTACTTATACTCACAATAAACATGTACCAAAGTGAAAAAAATACGAACTACATACAATTTTAACTTAAAATTGTACAAATTCATGAAAAAAGTATTTATTGTTATAAAAGAGGCGAAACAGCCTCGTTTTCGTGTCCATAGACAATCTACGAAGCAAATACAATATGCCCGGCGGTGATCCGCCGTGCAATAAGAACAAAGGTAGTATATAGTCACCAGAGAATTACCGACCGATATCATTATTGAGCTGTCATGGCAAACTTTTCACATGTATTTTAAATAACAGACTCACCACATATGCAGAAAAAACAAATCTTATACATGATACGCAGGCAGGATTTCGAAAAAACTATTCAACCATTGACAATTTATTCATCCTCAAAAGTCTTATTGACATAGTACAATCAAGTAAGAAAAAACTGTTCTGTTGTTTTGTAGATTTTAAACAAGCCTTTGATTCTGTCTGGAGAGTAGGCCTTTGGAAGAAACTCAGAAAAGAAAATATTAATGGGAAATGCTTAAATGTAATAAAAAATCTATATAATAACATTAAGCCTAAGTGGTTACTGAAGAAGGATCTACAGAATTGTTCAAGTGTCTGAAAGGAGTCCGACAAGGGGAAAATTTGTCCCCATTTCTATTCTCTATTTTCCTAAATGACATTGAGAGTGTTTTACTGTCTAGTGGTATTGAAGGAATAAATTTAGAGACAAATATAGAAAATATACAAGTATTCTTGAAAATGTTTATATTACTATATGCTGATGACACAGTCATTTTCAGTAACAATGAGCAGGATTTACAATTAGCTTTAAACAAATTCAAAACCTATTGTGATGAATGGAAATTAAATATCAATACAACAAAAACAAAAATTATGGTATTCAGTAAGGGCCGGGCAAATATAACGCGAAGATTTACTATAGGATCAGATGCTCTAGAAATAGTCGATAATTATAAATATCTTGGTTTATTACTCAATAAAAATGGGTCATTTTATAAAACTAAACAACATATTGCTGAACAAGCAAATAAAGCCATGTTTGCCCTATTAAAAAAGATAAGTTCACTCTCTTTACCATATGACCTACAAATAGAACTATTCGAAAAAACAATAAAACCAATATTATTATATGGAAGTGAGATTTGGGGATATGGTAGATTTGACATATTAGAAAAAAAATACAGCTTAAGTATTATAAATACATATTTAAGTTTAAAAAATCAACACCTTCCTATATGGTATATGGGGAAACTGGCATATTTAAAAAATAGGGTAATTGCATACTGGACAAGAATGTTAGACAATATCAATAGCGACAAGAGCAATAAACTTTCTTCCAAACTATATAAAGTATTATATGACTTAAACTCACAAAATAAAATAAATTGCCAGTGGATTAAAAATATAAAACAGTACCTCTGTGATAATGGTTTTTCAGGAATATGGTACAGCCAAAGTTATATCAATAGCAACTGGCTTAAAAGAGCAGCATACCAAAAGCTTAAAGATATCTACATCCAAACATGTCAGTCTGAAATAAATCAAACATCCAGCACAAACCTTTATAAACACATAAAAAAAGAATTTAAACGTAGTTACTTCATAGATAAACTGAATTCCTATCGATGTAAGAAGCTAATTTCTGTTTTAACCCGTAATCATAGACTCCCTATTGAAACCGGACGTTGGCATAATGTACCTGCTACTGAGCGCAAATGCTTAAGATGTCAAGAATTAGGAGACGAATAACATTACTTATTTATTTGTCCCTTATTTAAAAATAACAGACTTAAATATTTAGATAGCTGCATGATACAGAGACGTAGTATGTTCAAATTCTTAAACTTATTATCAAGTGAGAACATAAAACAAATAGAAAATCTAAGCATTATGTGTGAAAAAATAATGGATTATTTTAAAGAGGTTTGATGGCAAAACACATGTACTGTATATAATGATTTATATATTATTTTTTTTTCCTTAGCTTTATATTCTTAATACAGAACACACACATCATGTGTGATAATTGGTACATTCCCCATCCATCCACCCTTCTTGATAAATGCTATAGGAGTATAACGCTCTGTGCTTGTTTACTTGAATATGCATATATATTCATCTATGCATTATGTGTAAAGAACATGGGGGGAAATGGATTATTAATTGTGAAGATGCTTAATGACAAACCAATTGTATATAATGATGTATATATTTTGCCTTAATATTGATATACTTTCTGTTCTTTTCTAAAACACACACACACACACACACACACACACACACACACACACACAGGCCTACATATAGCATACACATCGTGTTTGCATCTCCCACTCACCTACATCAGTTCTGTATTGTTTATTTGAATATATGTCATTTTGATAGTAATGTTTGATTTTATTTGTAAATCACATTAAGACATTTATATAAAAGAGTAACTTAAGCAAACTTACTCTTTCTCAGTTGTATCCTGTACAGTCGGCATATATCCCAAGTTCAGTTGTGTTACTGGCTAGTCAAAAAACCCCTATAAAAATGTTGTCATGAATATTTAATACATGTCAATCAATTTTATAGAAGAAACCATACCATATGTTTATATTCCTTCCCTATTGAAACTTGAACACTTGGTAAAATCCATTATTTTCAGTTGTTTTGATTTGTAACAGCCATGTGCTTAGTAAAATCCAGCCCATTTCATTAGTCATCCGGTAACGCATTTTTCAGCACGCTCATGATGCGTGAATTTATATTTTAACAGAAATGAAATAGTGATCGGGTATTTATGTAGTTTTAATAGACATATATTTACAATACAATACTCATAAATGAATTATTAATCAGTTTTCTATTTTATTTCTTTAATTAAGATATAATGATAATACTGAACAATTGCATGTAAATCTGTCTATGTGCCTCTCTCTCTCTCTCTCTCTCATTTATATCTAATTTGAGCATATTTAGCCGTTTTCCTTTACATCACGTGATAATTTTGTCTCATATGTTATGTATTGTTTGTAATGCTAATGCTTCCTACATGTGTAGGACTTATGCAATGTTTGTAAATAAATGATTGAATGAATGATTATTTTTCAGATAATTTTCCTTGAGTGAGAATTAGAACGACGTCAAAGCTAGTGTCAACTAAGCTAATTAGAAACGTATTCATGTTAATTATGAAAACAGAAAATGATCATATATACTCTTTAATAACATATAAATACCGAAGATTAATCATTCATAAATGAAATAATTTATCACGTGTTTCCATCACAGGAAATGAGGAAAAATAATAAATTGTAAATCAAATATGTTACATTTTATATTTGCTAACATAAATGATACATAGGTCATTATCACCAGCAAACCTAGTTCACGTCCTCTAGTTCACGGATGGAACATACCAACCAGTGCAGGCAGAACAACATCATTATCATCATCATACTAAGAACTGTGTTTATCTTTTGTTAAACAAAGACTAAAATGCAATTTCATAGGTGGATTTAGGTTGAGATTGAGTTTAGGGATAATTTTATAAACATATTTATGGTTTTAGCCATATTTAATATCAGTAAGTTTAGATTTTTAGTTTAACTAATCTGAGAGTATCCTCTCAATGACTGTTTGAAGTTGAAGATAGGCTGGTAATATACCTTTACTAGTTACTGGATAATTATCACTTTATCCAGATGTTGCAATTATTGATAAAATATTTGGGTGTTATAGATTTCTTTCTTGTATATGTATGTGTGTGTGGATGGATGGATATTAAACGTGCCTATGTGTTTACCTATTTTTTCTATATACCACTGAATACTGATTTGTTGTACATTAAATATATTTTAATTCATCTTAATTAGATATATTTTATATTCATTATTTTCATTTAAAAACAAATCATGAAATGCGTATTTTGTAGATATTTTGCAAATTCGTTGAATTTTATATACGTTTACTCGTATATAGTACAAAACATAAGTTCGCCATCGTATTGTAAAATTGGCACTAGACCTTCTGGAATATTTGAAATAAAAACTTGAAAAGCATAATCATCATTATCATCATTATAATTGTCGTTATCACCACCACCATCATCATCATAATCATCTTCATAATCAATATTACAAACACCGCCGTCAACAATGTTTTTATAATCATTTTTTTTTTTAAGTAATCATGCATTTTTGTGGAAGGAATTTTCTTCAAACTATTGTATTCAACATATAAATTCTATGTACAAAACAATACTCTTTATCTTACGAGTCAATAAATCAACATAAAAAATACTGAATAAAATAAATTAATGTACAAATATTTTTTTATGTTGACAGGTTAATTCAAGTATAAATAACAAAATATATAGGCAGTTTCAAATGCAAATAACTAATACATTTACAGTGTGTGGGAATACATACTACCAGTATTCATATTACTTTCTTTATAGATAAATTTATAACTACAAACATACACATACTAAAACAATTTTTATGAAATTAAAGTATACTGACTGCAGAAAAATGCTAAATTACTATAACTATATTCGGCACAAATAATTACCTCAAATATCTCTTTACTATCATCATAAATTAACATTTAAAGTGACAGCATTGCAGATAAACGTGTACATGAAGACGGGTTCTTCAAGGTCAAGGTCACCAATGAAAATGTTATAAATGTTCCATATGATGTTACAGTGTGTCAGGTACATAGATCTGTGGATACTCCAATGTCAAGGTCATCATTTAAGGTCATAATTGTCAAAAATATGTAAAATTCTGATTTTCAGTGTAGTTTAGTCATGGATTACTAAAACCTAAACCCAGCGTTTCAGTAGTGATTAAAGCAATAGAGGCAAAAGTCATACACACACTTTCCTGCAACTGTAGTTGCTAGTGACTCAGCTGAACTCGCTCTCTGTTTGTTTCCTAATAATCCAGTGTAAGGGTCATGAACCTGATTTTATTCATAAGTTGCATGCCTAAGTAGGTCATGCCCTTTCTCCAGTAGTAGTGAACGTAGTGTATACATTTAACTTGTTGAATATGTGTAGAAATTGACAAGGTATTTGATTATTTAAGACATTTGTATGTTTGCCTTTCTATTTCAAAGTTAAGAAATACTCTTTGAGGAACTGAGCTCGTCATCATGCAAAATACGTGTGAACTACTTTAGGTAAATAACATATACTGGAGTGTCTAATGCGAAGCGATACTTTTTTTCTTTTTTACTGGAGTAGATCTTCATGTATGTAAAATTCGTTGCAGTTCTCGCTTAAAATGGATGTTTCCAGTGCAAAATAATGGTAAAAATGTTAATAAACAATAACACATAAAAAACGGTTACGGCTATGATTAAAATGTTTGTGTAACATATTCCACTCGTATTTGTTAGTGCAGAATCGCATTACATGGATACGCACTTTTTGTCAGATTCGGTGTTTTCACGATTTCATATGCATATGCTATAAAAAGGGGGGCATAAATATTCACTCAAATCTGTGTTTAAACCAACTGATATGAAATTTTGAAATATGTAAAAGGCAAAGCCTCGAAGCGAGCGCAGATTATATTGTTTTGACTTGGCATGGGTTTATTACTGCCTCTAGTAGTCTCTTTTGATAGTACGTGCTACTGGACTTTTCCTAGAATATCGAGTTCACCATAAGAAGACGAGACTACATCCTCGCCTTTAGATTAAATTTACTCCCAAATGTATCAATATATATCCCCTTCAAATGTAATAAGTTGTCAACGGTAATTGAAAACAATAAAAAAAAAAACGTCCAAAATCAACAACAAACAGTCAAACATTTCCAAAATAACGTCTTCAGTTGTCACTATTGAACTCAAAATAAGTCTGTCACGTTTATGGTGGACATTAAGAGATAATATCTATAAACAAAAGTTGTGATGAAGTTATGTGTTCTTCGTAACAGCACATATTGGTGTGTAAGATTTAAGATGATCCAAACGAGAACAAGAAACATCATACTCATAGTTGTCATACATCTGGGGATACATTTGTTTTTCCAGAACTTTGTACCCCTTCATTTAGAGAGTCTTACAATTTTGTGGATACATGGCCAATTTTGTTGGTAAAAAACCTGTAGAGAATATATGGGCATGCTGTATTGTGATAATTGTCAAGTGTGAATTTTGCTTTAACAACAACTAAATGATTTCCGTATATAGGAATGTTGAGGAGTGCATTATACATGCCTTATTTTAAAAACTCTTCTTTGTTCAGTGAATCCAATAATCGTTAACGTGAGCGGTTGCACTCCTGTTATATTTCAGAGTGTAAGCAGGGTACCAAATTGCAATTGCTAATGGTCGTCTTCACTGAACGCTTGGCAGCTGTTGGCTTACAGATATCTGTCATCATCTGCTAGCTGAGAGTTATTGGTAGATTTAACAGGTGGTTTGAAAAAAATTGATAAAAGAAACATAAATGAAAATGGTATTAATTTGGTACCTTTTTATTAAATGAATGTTTTTATCTTTTTCCCTTACATTTAAGAAAAATGACAGTTTGGAAACAAGGATCAATAAATTTTGCAAATTATTGGTGTTTTCTTGTCAAGTACGTCACGCTCGATGTGAAATATCGCGTTAATGTACGTAGCTCGAAAATACAAATATGGTCCCTGATAAGTTATAGGATCGATGGCTAGACAACCTAGAGACCCCTTCCCCTCACAAAAAAAAAAGTCATGCATTTTGCAGAACATAAATGAATTAATTCAATTAATCCTCACACTTTATGGATATATGAATACAACAACTTGGAGAGGATAAGCCATATAAACCAAACTTGTTAACAATTGACTTCTCTGTAAATTATGTAAGACTTTATTTCATTTAAAAAGACTAGGCTGACTTTAACACTCACTCAGTCCCTCACCGCGTGGGTTCGAATCTTGGCAGGATCATTCGGATTTTCATGTGAGGAAGCATTCGAGCTGGCTTGCAGTAGGTCGGATGCCTCCGTGCATTCGGGGTCTTCCTCCAGCTGTTATTAGCTGGACGTCGCTATATGACTGAAATACTGTCGAAGCGACGGTAATCTCAAATAGTCAAGTCAAAAAGATTAGGTAATAAATACAAAGAAATTGTCCTTTTGTAACAGGGGATAAAGACATAAACATAATCCAACAGATGGTCACTATATTGAATAACAACTTATATATAGTCAATTGCCTATTTACAGGATGCATGTTATCCAGACCTGAATGATACTTTAACCAAGCCGATGCATATAAAATACCAACATACAAAATAACCACATGATTATTTCAGGGTTGAAGTATAAATTTTATGAGTGGAATTTTGTCTGCTGTGTAAAAAGAGGGAAGAAATGAAGAGAGAAAGAGAGAGTATATGTGGATCTTACTGTGACACTGGATCATAATATCTAAACAACAAGCATAGAAAAAATTCATCTTTAATATAAGAATATTCCTGAAGTTCTTTCGGAGCTTGATTTACTTTATTAATGAGAGAGAGAGAGAGAGAGAGAGAGATCTAATCTACATTATATGTAGATGCATACGATTTATCATAATCGCTCGCTATAAACAAGCAGACGAATGATTTTGACAAGAGCAAGGTCGCATGAGTAACCAAATTTTGCATGTTTCTGTTATAAAACAAAATAATGTTCATTTCTAGTGCATTTATCATGTAAAACTATTTGTTCGATATATATATATATATATATATATATATATATATATTTGACATTTCAATTAGAATATATATATATATATATATATATTCTAATTGAAATGTCAAAGTCAATATTTCACCAATCATAGGCACGTAGATTCGTCGTAAACCTGATATTTTTGTCTAACACGCATTACTCAGAGGACCTTAGTTTTGCAAGAGTTGTCTGTTCTTTAACCTACCACATAGTTTAATTAATCGAGGGAGATAATCCATGTAAGTACCGTTTCTCCAGTGGTAAACATTCAAGATGGCGACTTTCAAAAGTTTTCAAAGCGTTAGTATTTGAACAAAAAATTACAACTACGCTTTACCGTAGAGCTCGCTTCGCGAGACGGGCCTTTATGGAAAAGAATTCGGGCAAAAAATACATTTTGCCTTTTGACATGTTTATTGCTTCATTTGTCTAAGTGACAAGCATCATTTTGACTAGTACAATACAGTGTAGTCGTCGTCTGCGTTTTCATTTTTATTTTTTTACATTACACATTCATAATTCATTCACATCATATTAATAAACAACTGAAAATACATCTGCTTTTATTTCCATTTCATCACCGTATAGCACTGTGTATAGCTGGACAGTCAAGTTTGCGCATTCGTATTGAAATGGAATTTATTTCGTCGGTTTAACGAATCGATGAATGACACATGTAGCTAAGCAAAATGTACGCAAGCAGAATGACAAATGTCAAAATGTGCACCTAGCATTATGACGTTGGAGGGCGCTATGCCAGTTTGACTTGGAGCTAGTTCAGTTTACCTACTAGAGTTAACTAGAGTTACCAGAGTTGCAATAAACCTGTAGAGTTACGCGAGTTCAACCCAGCGAGGTAGGTGTGTAGACTAGAAAGCAATAAGGCGGACGGAACGCATCTAGGCAAATTTATAGAAAATTATAAATATCTATGACGTCCTGTCTTTAAATAAGCCTATAAGCCCAAGCTAAAAAAAAAGTCATAAATAAAAGATCTATTGTTTTAATCATATGTCTATTTACAAATAACGTCACAAGGGGTAAACCTCATGCATTCACTTGATTGCTAACTAGAGTATATTTATTACGTCATCAATACGAGTTTACTTGAGTAGTGTTTGTTTGTTTGTTGGGTTTAACGTCCCACCGACAGTATTTCAGTCATTTAGAGACTTGAGACAGATATAGTGCTGCCTCATTGCAGTATCACGCCGTAGACATGTGGCATGATACCACACCCAGTCTCATTATCCCGACAACGAGTCAGCCAGTCCTGCAACTACCCTTATATGGTGAGCGCCAAGCAAGGGAGCTTTAACAGTACCATTATTTTTTTTTGCGACTTGGTATTTTGCGGCCAGGGATCGAACCCACGACCTCCAGCACCCGAGGCGGACACTCTATAATTCGAGTTGAACTATAGTTGGTCAACTGAACTCGTTGTCGGTAGTTCGGAGAAGTATATACAGAAATTTCGTCCTCCAAAGAAAATGTGGCATACCTATAATAAGTCGCTACATACTACTGTTCGAGGAGAATCGGCAAAATGAAGTACGACACTGTGGCTGTTTTCCAAATTCGAAAAAGTTATTTCTTTTAAACAAATTGTTTGAAATTGAAAGTAGATCCACTGCTTAAAGACATAATCGCACTGTACATAGTACTTTCCATTGCTTTTCAAAGTGCAGGCCAAACATTTCAGATATTAGTTTGAGCTCAGGCTTACAAAGATTAATATTTAAAAAATATGAACGTCATGCAAAAGTTTATGTACGATCACATCTCTTCGATCTACATACTGTTCGTACTTTCGTAATTAAGTCCCAGAATCACTGGGCGGCTTAGGGAGCTCAAGCATCCCCCCACCAGCTGGCCTGTTAATACAATTTTCTCGGTGACTGAAATTGCCTTGATTGGGTAAATGGAAATCCCAGTCGTGAGCCCCTTACTGAAATAAAGTTAGTCAATTACCAGTCACCCAGGCCGACCCTTACTGAGAGAGCATCCACTGTCACTTATCTACGCTGTCATTATGGCAACGGAATTGTGTCTGCTTTAATCTGAATCAGGCAAACGCCTTTAGTATTGCTGAACATACATTTTATTTTCATTTTTTAAAATTATTAATGAGTTTTAATACGTATAACAAAAACGTCCCCAAGCTGGATTAGAACTCGCAACCTAGCATTGCAGACAGTGCCATAAATTTCGTAATAATGTCACTATAAATCATGTAGAAAAATATTTTCACGATCTATATATTGAATTAGCGGGTTGCGAGTTCAAGCCCGGCGGCTACTGACCATGGTTTTGTATGCGAGATTTTTTACGGAGGATATGAGTCTAGTACTGGTCCTTCCTTAGAGCGATAATAGGTTAATTGTCCGCCTAATGCTACAAACCCCCAATCGTTGTCATTCACCCCCCCCCCCCCCCCCCCCCATTACAATGAAAAGAGGGTCGTGGGTCAGGAATCTTGTCAAAACTGAAAAACAAATCTACCAAATTTCCCTCACACACCTAAAATTACCCTAAGTGAGAATAAAACTATTTAGCCCAAAGCTTAGATTTTAATATATAAAACATTTATCAAACTTAAAAAAGTTACCATATTCCCTCATTTCCCTCAGATGCCACTAAGATTGCATCCCCGTCTTTTATCCAGGGTAGCAAGCCCCCGGACCCCCTCCCCGACCCCCCACTAAAAAAAGTCAAATGGCATACATTTATTATATTCCAACTCCTGTTATGATCATATTACTTTCTCAGAGTTCCGAGTATTCAGTTTCCTCCTCTGAGTAAAAACGAAACGCAGGATTTTGATTCTACGAATTAACTTCTCTTTGATTATTCTGCTCCAAATGAGGTAGTTTAGACAGTCTAATCTAAAACAATGTCACATTGATGGTTGCTCAACAAAACTTTAAAATATAACAGCATCAAACCATGACACATGAAAGCAAAATCATTAACTGATGCAAGGTACACAAGATCATTAGTCAGTAGACAACATTGATAAACGCACTTAACATAATACAGCATACAACTTGTCAGTATGGCAAAGGCAGAATGTCACGTGTAAACATGGACTTGTAAGACGGCAAGATGCAATTTTTGCCCTAATTCTGTTCCATAGGCATTCGGCCCGTCTCGAGCTGCGCTCGCTATAATATATGCAAGAGAAACATCAACCTGTCATGTACTGGCTGTATGATAAAATTATGAGACTATCAAGTTCCTGCCCATAATATGGTGGTTAAGAAAAAGGTGTTCATTTCAGTTATATTTAGAGTATGCTGCTTTATAGGGTTATACATGTGTTGACAGACCAGTTCAAATACCCAGTCTTCAACTGTATTGACTTTATTCTTGGTATCATAATCATAAATATCATTGAGTTAAGCAGCATTTTACAAATATTCTTTCTAGTTATGTGTTCATTTTTTCTTTAATTTTGTTTTCTGTAATTTTTTTTCTTGTAACTGTTGTTGTTGTTTTGGAGTTTTTTTTCCGCTGCACCCGTTTTTCAATCATATAGCGACATCCAGCTCTTACATGTGCAGGAAGACCCCAAGCACACAATAGCACCCGAATAGAACCACAGACAAACCATAAAATCACCTGATTCGAACCAACGGCCTTGAGAGCCTGAGTATGTGGTATTAAGTCATCAACTTCACTTGCTCGGCCACATAGGCCCTGGTACTGGTGTATCGCAATTGCCTGGTGCTCAGCATGTAAGTGAAGTTCAGTGGTTGGCTCATCGTCGGATACACACGAGTAGTATTAGCAGCTCTTTACCCCCAAGACTGCGCATGCGCAGGAGTGACGTCATCAGATTATTTGCGCATGTGCGGCGGCCATATTGGTTTTCTATATTTAGAATGACATCATGATCTATAGTTAGAAATGGCATCATGATCTATATTTAGAATGACATCATGATCTATAGTTAGAAATGACATCAATGTACAGAGTTGTACATTTGACCTAGGGCTAAGGAGATTGAGGGTCAAGTCTTAGGCGGAGACACATGGTAAACACCAAAGAACATGAGATACAACAGAGGTATTGATAGTCCCAATAATATACAGAGCTGACTTGTATATTCAGTCATAAGGCTTAATCACGGACATTGAGGGTCAGGTCCTCAGCCTTAGACGGGGGCTATACAAAATCTTAAATCAATAATTTTTAAACATACCTGTACACATTATTTCAACACAATTTTTGAACATGTCTGTACACGTTATTTCAACATGAAATGGAAATAAAGATCAAATTTTCAGAATTCAGACGTGTGTGGAACACACTTTTTGAACATGTCTGTACACGTTATTTCAACATAATGACACGAATATTGAAATCATTTAAAGCAGGTTCCAGTACATTTCATAATCACATACACTGTGACCTATATACCAACAGAAAGAGAAAAACATCTTACCTATCATACATGAATACGTTTTACTTTGAATCTGGAGTAACACACTCCATTTGTTAAATTCTCTCTCTCTTAATTTCTGTAGAGTTTGTATATGATTATATAAGCACATTCTCATACTTAAACTTGTATCAAATTTAATGAAGTACATGAGCACGTACATGTATACATGTAACATTTTAATGTTATATTCTCTCTCTCTCTCACACACACACACACACACGTGATATACCATATTAAGTCAAAGTATTTCCGGTAATTATTCTTGGAAATGTATTTCCAGTATACAACTAGAGTAAACCAGAGATAACTGGTTTACAATTTGAACCGACCAATGCCATGTCTTCATTTTATATCGATTGAACAAGTCTAGACATGTTGTCTAAAAATAACCATGACTTAGATCAACAACCAATCAGAAACGAAATGTAGTATTACAACCATCTTTCATTCCATGAATTGGCGCGACATTGCACAACAACCAGCAATCATTTTTACTCCATGAACCTATGAGGCGTACACACACACACGCACGCTATTCAAGCAAAATCATAGAATGCGTTCATGTTTCTGAAAATGAAATGGACATGTTGAATAAGGTAAACTTTTTAATTTATAAATCACCTACCTTTTTTCCTCAGTATCCAATTTTATATTACACAACAAAATTTCTAAAAATGTTAATTATATCCATTTTTTATTGAAATCAAAATCCCTTGCACGTCAAACTGATCATTCCCAAAGTATTCACAGAAAGAACGAAATGTTTGCGCCAAATTCTTTTGTATAAAAATGTTTAAAGATGTGTTGGAAGATCAATAATCCAATATTATGGATAGGATTGAGCCACTTGATTTTAACTTAAAACACATGTTTATGTTTAATCGATATAATCCTGGCGAAAGTGCAGGGAACCGTGTCAACGTTGGAAGATCAATAATCCAATATTATGGATAGGATTGAGCCACTTGATTTTAACTTAATACACATGTTTATATTTAATCGATATAATGCTGGAGTGGACGTGCGAAACAGCTGCGACCTGTAATTAAAAAGTCATTAACTCTTTTAGTTTATTAAAATTCTAATATCATTCGAATATAAGTATAAACATTGATTAAATGAATGAATTTTGTTATTTTGATTTCAGAAATCAGTTTATTGATATTGTTTGAGTGCCAATCAAGTCTAAACACATGATTGATCCGATATGGATTAATTATCGATTATATATACATGATATATATTTCTTTTTTCTGCTCTAACATTTAGTCATTTGAGTATACGAATTTTATTATTTTGATTTTCTAGAACTCATTTTTTTTTATATTGTTTAAGTGCAAATCAAGTCTAAATATATGATTGATCCGATTATTTATCGATTTTATATACAAATATCAGTATTTTTTTCCCACTAATATTGAGTCATTTGAGCATACAAATAGTAACTAGATTCAAAATAAATCGGACCGGAAGTCCATGATGAATAAAAACCGGAAATGACGTCATCACATGTAAAAAATGACTCTATCTCCCTTAGTTTGAACTTCGAGGGTATACAAAAACCATATGAAAATCTTGTCCTATAAGATGGACAATGTCATGAACTACGACGAGGGATTTTCAGAGCTGGATCTAGAGATGTGTGAAGCCTGTTTAATATAAGAACAAGCAGGATCAAAGTCTTGGAACTTATAAAAGCTTATAAGGGGGAAGTGCCTCCTTTGTTCAGTTCATAAAATATGTTTTCTATAAAATGTTTAGAGTGTGAACAAGTATTCACAAGAAGGGACAATATGTTAAGACATTGTGCATTTAAACATGGAAATGAAAAGACAGTCAATGAAACGCCTCCTCCTCCGGAATTGACTCCTCCTCCTCCTCCGGAATTGACTCCTCCTCCTCCGGAATTGACTCCTCCTCCTCCTCCTCCTCAAGGAGGAGGAATTCTTCTTCGTCCCGCTCCGCAACGTATTATCTGGTTATACAAGAGATGGCAACCATTATATGACGAAATACAAAGAAACGTTTTTCCGGAAGTAGAATTCAAAAAAGGAGTACCTTTTAATCTGGAAAAAGACGAGTTTTTGGACCCTAGAGTCAGAAATGTGATCATATTAGATGACATGGCTACGGAAGCGGTGAAAGACCAACGAGTGACCGATTTATTCACGGAAGGTAGCCACCATAGAAATCTGTCTGTCATCGCTATCAACCAAAACCTGTATTTCAGCAAAGATCCTACCCAGAGACGAAATTGCCATTATCTGGTATTATTTAACAACCCTATAGACAGACAACAGGTTATGACCCTTGCCCGACAAATGTACCCCAGTAACCCCCAAGAACTGTTAAGACCTTTTGAAAAGGCTGTTAGTCATCCTTATGGCTATTTACTCGTAGATTTAAAGCCACTTACACCAGCTTCACTGCGCATGCGCACAAATGTGATGGAATTTATAAGGGAAACAGATTGTAGAATGGAACCACCAAACGATATACAGAGACAGGATACTGTTCCGGTCGAAACTTTGCAAAACATCATGATTTCTTGCGACGACTGCGGTTCTATGTTTTCAGACATTAGTAACTTACAAAAACATGTCAGAGCATGGTGTCCAGCGGTGTTGAAAAGAAAAGCTGAACATACTAGTAATGAAGATGAGCCTACGAGTAAAGTAGGCCGTCGAGATTGGATCACCTGCGATGATGGTTCTGATAATGAAAGTCCTATGGACGAACAAGACTTCATTGAAGACATAAATGAATATTTCGAATCCTTAGCCAAAACAGCTGGTGAGAAAACGGAAACAATTTGGGATGAAAAATACTACGAATATAGAAATGAAGGAAACTCAGAACAGAAAGCCCGTTCAAAAGCCTACGAGTTTGTCTTTGAAGACGATAAAAAAGAATTCATGCGAATGTATACAGATTTTTTGAGAACAGCGGCTAAACTAGAGGGAAGCGTCGTTCATCAGAAAATTCTTCGAGAAATTTTGGATTCAGACAATAAAAAGAAAGTGATTAAACGAGTATTGAAAAAGTACAATCATTGGTTCGATGAGGTCATTGGTCACGGAGAGATAGATTCGGAATCTAGTGATGATGATGATGATGAATAAGTTTATAAGGGGAGAAGACTAATAGACATTAACAAAAACTAATAATGAACATTGACAGTTGGTCACAACATTTTCGCCTCATGGCCGAGGGAAAACTACGTCCTAATCACAAAGGACACTACGTTGTAGAAAAAATACAGACTGGTGGCACGTCTAAAGAACCGACCATTCAGTATGTTACCCCTGTGGCACAAGCGGTAGAAATGGCCAAGTCAGAACTCAAGAGACAAGACTCTCCACCAAGGGAAAGAAAGTCTACTTCCATGAAACGTCAGAATATGAGTTCCCCTGTAAAATCAAACAAAAGATTTCGACCACAAGGAATTCCGGCCAATTCAACCTTCTATGTTTGAGACTAAGGACAATATAATTGTAGAACAGAAAATGTGTGCATGTTCAAACGATTTGTATTGCAAAATAAAAAAAAAAGTAACAGATTTAAATTGTATAATTGTAGAACGGAAAATGTGTGCATATGAAAACGAATTGTATTGCAAAATGAAATAAGTAACAGTTTAGAATTTGTATAATTGTAGAACAGAAAATGTGTGTATTGCAAAATAAAATGAGTAACATATTAAAATGTGTTTGTTTTTACAATAGATCAAAAAATAATTTTAGACTTGATTTGCACTAAAACAATATAAAAAAAAATGAGTTCTAGAAAATCAAAATAATAAAATTCGTATACTCAAATGACTAAATGTTAGAGCAGAAAAAAGAAATATATATAATGTATATATAATCGATAATTAATCCATATCGGATCAATCATGTGTTTAGACTTGATTGGCACTCAAACAATATCAATAAACTGATTTCTGAAATCAAAATAACAAAATTCATTCATTTAATCAATGTTTATACTTATATTCGAATGATATTAGAATTTTAATAAACTGAAAGAGTTAATGACTTTTTAATTACAGGTCGCAGCTGTTTCGCACGTCCACTCCAGCATTATATCGATTAAATATAAACATGTGTATTAAGTTAAAATCAAGTGGCTCAATCCTATCCATAATATTGGATTATTGATCTTCCAACGTTGACACGGTTCCCTGCACTTTCGCCAGGATTATATCGATTAAACATAAACATGTGTTTTAAGTTAAAATCAAGTGGCTCAATCCTATCCATAATATTGGATTATTGATCTTCCAACACATCTTTAAACATTTTTATACAAAAGAATTTGGCGCAAACATTTCGTTCTTTCTGTGAATACTTTGGGAATGATCAGTTTGACGTGCAAGGGATTTTGATTTCAATAAAAAATGGATATAATTAACATTTTTAGAAATTTTGTTGTGTAATATAAAATTGGATACTGAGGAGAAAAGGTAGGTGATTTATAAATTAAAAAGTTTACCTTATTCAACATGTCCATTTCATTTCCAGAAACATGAACGCATTCTATGATTTTGCTTGAATAGCGTGCGTGTGTGTGTGTACGCCTCATAGGTTCATGGAGTAAAAATGATTGCTGGTTGTTGTGCCAATTCATGGAATGAAAGATGTCATTGGTTGTAATACTACATTTCGTTTCTGATTGGTTGTTGATCTAAGTCATGGTTATTTTTAGACAACATGTCTAGACTTGTTCAATCGATATAAAATGAAGACATGGCATTGGTCGGTTCAAATTGTAAACCAGTTATCTCTGGTTTACTCTAGTTGTATACTGGAAATACATTTCCAAGAATAATTACCGGAAATACTTTGACTTAATATGGTATATCACGTGTGTGTGTGTGTGAGAGAGAGAGAGAGAATATAACATTAAAATGTTACATGTATACATGTACGTGCTCATGTACTTCATTAAATTTGATACAAGTTTAAGTATGAGAATGTGCTTATATAATCATATACAAACTCTACAGAAATTAAGAGAGAGAGAATTTAACAAATGGAGTGTGTTACTCCAGATTCAAAGTAAAACGTATTCATGTATGATAGGTAAGATGTTTTTCTCTTTCTGTTGGTATATAGGTCACAGTGTATGTGATTATGAAATGTACTGGAACCTGCTTTAAATGATTTCAATATTCGTGTCATTATGTTGAAATAACGTGTACAGACATGTTCAAAAAGTATGTTCCAAATATTGTTTGATATAGTTTTATATATTGTATGTTTATTGTATGATGATCATATGTTGATTATTGATTTAAGATTTTGTATAGCCCCCGTCTAAGGCTGAGGACCTGACCCTCAATGTCCGTGATTAAGCCTTATGACTGAATATACAAGTCAGCTCTGTATATTATTGGGACTATCAATACCTCTGTTGTATCTCATGTTCTTTGGTGTTTACCATGTGTCTCCGCCTAAGACTTGACCCTCAATCTCCTTAGCCCTAGGTCAAATGTACAACTCTGTACATTGATGTCATTTCTAACTATAGATCATGATGTCATTCTAAATATAGATCATGATGCCATTTCTAACTATAGATCATGATGTCATTCTAAATATAGAAAACCAATATGGCCGCCGCACATGCGCAAATAATCTGATGACGTCACTCCTGCGCATGCGCAGTCTTGGGGGTAAAGAGCTGCTAATACTACTCACACGGCTTCACTCATTTGTCAGCTATGTATGGAGAGTAACGGAATAAATCGCTCGTGGGTTTCCGATGCTGGGTGTGGTATCGATCATGGTACAGGTTTGTGGCATGATATCACAATAAGACAGCACTCTATCTGTCTCACGTAGACATTATGACTGAAACACTGTTGGTGGAGCAGTAACCCACGCAAAAACATTTACAATGTGTTTTGTGTATATTTTGTGTTTTCGCTATACTTGTTTACATTAGTTATTGAAAAATATATAATGTCTTTAAAAGAAAAAAGATTTAAATGAGTTTTGAACTCAGTCAACCAGAATGATATATCAACTACTCAATCTTAAATAATACCACTATTCCACAGAGTTTTTCAGAATGTTTTCAGGCTTTACAGACAAGGGTTTACATAGATCCACCGACGTAGTTTCCTAGGTACAGTAGACACTTGCCTACACATATTTTTTTCTAATATGATCTATATAAACTTGCTGTATTGGAAAGGGGAGGATGTAACACAGAGAGTTGTAAATCGGTTTCCAACATTCAATATTTTCACAATTTACAAAATTGTGTCGAATAATGCATATACCGAATGAAGAAAGCATAGCGTACGAAGATAAACCGGCAATTGTTGTTGATGCCGCGTTTTTTTGTTGTTTTTTTTTATATTTTTTTTATTCAAAACCGTGAGCAACCACTGTTAATATCTTGTAATAATGTTAAATGTTAAAAAAACACTTTATGAATCAGTTACTGATTTTAACCCCCCCCCCCCCAAAAAAAAACAACAACAAAAAAAAAAAAAAAAAAAATTAAAATCTTCTATCGTTATAAAAAAGGACACCATAATTTACCTTTGACTTCTCCTTAAAATCATAGGCAACGGGTTTTAAAACTTGGTTTACAGACCTTGCAAGGCAACCTGATTCAATAAAGCTCAGAAAAAACATTTGGAACTTAAAATATTCAAAATTTAAATACAAACCGTCAACTTGAAAATTTAATGAAACAGCAGTTTAAAAATAAGTATTACAGCATAATGTAGAAAGTGTGAAAACACATTAACACTCAAACTCCGCCGCAGTAGTTACCTCCCCTTACAGTTGTCGATAACCACTGCCATCAGAAGTAGATTTCGGCTGATATAGGCCGGATTTACTTTTATCACTTATGACAAGTTTTGAATATATCATCTCAGTTTCGTTATATTTCACGAAAATAACATTCATGATTTCGAGGAAAGTAAAAAATCAAATCATATAACATTAATTTATTGTTCCTTCCCATGGGAAGGAACGTTTATAGTCATACATTTCAACTTGACAGTTTCAGATTCGCTTCCTGCGGAGATATTATCCCGCTTAGTATCTGATTTGCCTCATGATACCTACGATGAGACAGGATCCAATCGGAAGTGACGTGATAGCAGAAACCGCCATTTATCCGCCATTTTAACGGCCATTTTAACGTTTTTGATGACGTGTTGGTTTTCTGTTAAGTTATCAGCAAATCAGTGGCGGATATCGTATCACATGACTCTGAGGCTGCCGAATATGGTTAGGAGTTTACACATTTGAAAACAAAGATTGCGTGTGTTTTTCTCTCTAAACAAATAGCAATTAAAGTGACGAATTCTTATGATCTGAGGCCAAAAAGGCTAATTTATCTTTCATAATGTCAAAAATATGGCTTTCACTTCATATTTCTAAGTTTAGAAATGCCCTGGAAGGAACTTTTGGTAGGCTAAAACTTGTACAACTATAAATGTTGGTCACATGGTTTCAACTATCATCAGGTGACTTGTGTGGTGGCAGTGGTTTAAAGTAGCGTAGCGTGACGTAACCGGTGCGCGGAGTTTGATTAACACTATACATATGGCCGTAGCGGACATGTCTAATTTACGGCACCAGGCCCAAAATGCGGTCTCAGTATGTATAGTGCTTGAACATTACATAACTTAATTTGTTGTAAAGCCTTGTAAACGCCTTGTAAACATATATTAAATTTTACACATATCATCAACTCAAAAAGAATGCCATACTCCTACGGCAAGCAACGTTATCAAGGGAAATAATACCTATTGGGAATATGGTAGCACACCACACTAAATGTAGCCACAGCTTCGAATGGCCAGGGAGGATTTCTTGAATAGGGTAAATATTCTGGATTTAAATGGCTGTTTGTCTTTTAAATGCTTTTTAGCATCAAATTTGTTCTTGTGACTTCTAATATGAACTCTGGCAATTTCGAAAACAGGGCCAAGAATCATTTGTTCATGCATGAAAATGTCAAGGACGCCATTTTCTGTAAACAGTGCTTTTCATCTGCATGGTGGTAAATATCAAGTCATTTTACAAGGGGGTACAAACTTTTAGCAATTGCCAAAAAATATTCATGCGTGAGCACCACATTTTTGGGGATAGTTTGCAAGTATAGGGAGTTGCTAAAGCAGAAACACTTTGTTTAAAGCCCTTCTATTTTTAGATATTTTTTGCCAGAGTGACAAAATGTGGTGTTTGTGGTCTCGGCCCACAGTAGATTTTTTCCTTCAACACGATGAATCACAGCTTCTTGTACTGCTTGACCACTGTAAATGTCACAATTTTGTTGCAGATTTGCAATGCAATGACTAATATGTTATCAATAAATGGTGTCTTTTTTTCCAAGGTGTTTTATTATGGAGTCAGTAATTTTGGACATCTTGCTTGCGGGACGTGGACAACAAAAAGTTGGATTTTAGTGTGGAGTGCTACCTATTGTTAATTAATACCGGGACCTGTACTTACATCCCTTAGCAAATAAAAACGTATCTGTGCTGAACTGTTTCTTCATCATTGTCCCTGTTTTTACTGCTGTTGTTGTTGATAATGATGATGATGTTTGTTTTGTTTTTTGACATTAATACCGCCTTAGTAGCTTACAGTCTGGAAATTTCATGCATCTTGCAGACCCTAACTATTCCAATAATTATATGATAAATGAATTACCTGTTTAATGTGTCTTCATTGATCTATAGATTACTGTAGAATCATTAATTTTAGTGAATGACTTTATCCACGAATATTTATTCCCACGAAAACTGTTTATTTCATAGACCTAATGTTTTCTAGTAAATGGTTCCATGGTTCCAACGAAATTATTTAAATCAATTCC
>CM037790.1:46703738-46753738 GCA_021229015.1 Solen grandis | reverse complement strand
CCCCCAAACAACAAAGTAAGGTTGGCTCAGATCTATAACAGACTGAGTTATTTCCCTTTTTATTCTTTAACAGATATGATAGATGGCATCTTTTTACAGTTATGGTAGCTTAAATATGTAAACTGCATTTTTTACCTGCTTCCTACAATAATGCAGCAACATTAAACTCCACTTGAGTTTATTTGAACCTTTCCTGTTTTCAGAGCAGTTTGGAACGATTCAAAATTAATGTGCAAGATGATTTTTGAACAGGGTTGCTTGCAACCCTGTTCTATGGAAGCAACAATTTTGTACTACACAACATTCAGATTTCCCGCTTGTTTACTGCGCGGAAAAAATAGTTCCAAATTCTTCTTCCTTTATAATTTCTCAATGGTGATTAATTCTTTGTTTATTTCAATACGGCTGCATTATGTATATCAATGCTAAATTGAAATGTGTTTGAAATTGGTGCTGGAATTCACAAGTTATAAATTGTAATAAAAAAATTAATGCGCAAAGTGGCACAAATCGCAACAAAATTCGGAGATTTTTCAGGTCAGCATCCCTATATAATGGCGCGTAAGTCTCGTTTACTTTCACTTTTGAAATTCCACATCCGGGTACATCGGCAGACGATTGTGTACTGTTTCGCCTACGGATGTTCCCACCGAACCGGTGGAAAACAGACCTGTAGTCTGTTTCGCTTCCCCACGAACGTGAAGGAAAGTAGAAAAAAATGGGTCGACCGCTGTATTATAGCACCCTATTTTGAGGGGATATTTTGTTTTAAATTTATGAATTTTCGTGGTTTTAATGATTTTCATCATAATAAACCTATATTGAGGGGGCAAATATGTTTCTAAATTTAGTTTTGTCCATATCTGACCAAATGAAACCCTTTATTTCTATCGTATTTATAAATGTCGCCCTATTTCGGACATGGAACAGTACTTCGGATATTTCTCGTAAATGACTCCGATATTATCCAAAATGGATATTATAACTATTAACATCATAAACCAAAGGATTTGAAAATTATTTAACGAGAGTATTTAAGACAGCGGTTATTAGCATATTTAAATATGCAAGTGAATGTAAATACCCGAAGTATATAAGTATATCAATATACATACCTTTACATTTAAATTCAAAGCTATGAGTATCAACATGTAGAATCCATTTATTACATGTATTAAACATCACCCTGGCAGTGATGAAACTTTATGGTTTTTGCGAAAATGACATGGCACTAAATAAGCAGTGCTTTTGCATATACATATGTAATCATACTATGAAATGTTGATTCATCATTGTATGAACTATTTTTGTTGGACCTATTCAGACGTGCAGACAGGGAGGTCAACAGCAATGACCGAATTTGCAGCTGTCACTTCATTGATGGCAAGAAGGAAAATGGACCAACCATTTTCACATTCAGCAAAAATGTTGGCAGCTTTCCAGAGATACCCACACCACAAAGGTATACATGAATAAGAATGTTTTATTATTTTCAACCAGAAATAATTGTCTAACAAAATATTATAATAATATTATCATTCCAGATAGAACTTTATAAAAGCAAATGTTTAAACTGATGAACCTCGCACTCAGTTCCAGAAATGATTGACACTGTGTCAGGATAATGAGACTGCATGGGTTAGGTATCATGTCACATATCTCTTGTGGCAACACTATATCACAGTAATAATCTGTCTCAATAGGACTTCATATTATTGACTAACTCCTAGTTTCAATTAGACTGAGTCTTCAAATGACTAAAATATTGTTGCTTGGACGTTAAACCTGAGAAACAAAACTGATTGAAGCAGAATAAAGGTACTTACCAATATTGCTGTAGGCATAATATTTGCACAAGCTAGCAGGGTATTGGCTTTACAAAATGATTTTTGATTTGTAAAGTTTCCAGACAGCACTCATTTAATTGAGGTATGTTTTTAGTACACACACCACATGTTGTAATTAATATTTCAATAACAAAGGCAAAGTTTACAAAAGCTCAAAACCATCATCCCTTTAACAAAAACAGCTTTTAGGTTTTTATTTATCAAAATGATATTACAGTAACTGCTTCTTTCCAATATAGACGAAAAAGACAAAAGGTAGAGTCATTTAGTGAGATAGTGTCCACAACTGAGGAACATGGAGCTATAGGGGATGGAGCTTCAGCTCTTGATCACAGCTACCATTTACAAATTCCTGACTGTGAGGATACTGATGGAGAACACACAGTACAAGTGAAATCTGGTATATATGAATAAATATAATAAACTTGTTTATGCAAAAACCATTCCTTTTATATTTAACTTGATCACTTGCTGTCCGACTGAATTAAGGAAAAAAAGCATCTTAAGAAAGTAAATAAAATCTTCAGTTATCGAGTTGAAAGAGCAGTTGCTTGAAGTAGGTTTATGTTGAATACCCATATTAAGAATATATTATGAAGTTGGAAATTTGGCTTGGCACAGCCGGGGATTGAACTTGGGTCTCTGGATAACAGGTCCAACATTATAACCACAAAATGACCACAATCTCATTTTCATTTGAGTTAAAAATTAAGCACAAGATGCGAGAACTACTCTGTGCCGAAGTACATGGTGACTTAAAGGGTCTCCAATGCCAAGTTATAATCTGCCCAAATTATCTTTATGATAGGGGTTTTAATCATTAACTGTTCTTTTAGTTCAAGACCTGGAAATGGAGATAGCTGGTCTGGAAAGAGAAGTAGAAACGTTACGGCTGCGAAAACCAAAAATGAAGTTACAGGACATCATTCAAGACACAGATAAGGTTAGCCTCTATATAATTATTCAATGCTAATTTCCTCCCCATCTAAAGCAAATATATTTCTGGTAAATATGATGATTTTTAACGATATGAAGGAAAATGTATTGTTTTGCATTAATAATTTCCTGTCTCTGCCATAAGTACAAACACACTTTTAGGCAATGGTAGATATACTAATCAAATCGTCATATAGAAGTAGATCCAGAGGGGGGTACCGTGGGTCCTGACCATACCTGAGAATTGGCTAATATGCCTTAATCATGCATAAAATAGTGGGGAAAAGGGACATGACCCCTCTGGAATTTGGCATCCCTTCCTCATACCGTGATTTTCAAGTGTGGTCTCCCCCACCCCCCATGTACAGTTAGTGAATTTCATACTTAGAACTGGGCATGGTAATTATCCCTGTCGGCCCCCTTTCTGGGTCCACACATCTACGATTTGTCTTCATCATATCAACAAAATGCTTTCGTTTTATTCACAGATGTTGCTGTATACTTCCTTGCCAGCGGATAATTTCAACGTGTTGGCCAACATGCTTAAAAGAATGGCACCTTTCAATTATTATGCTGGATGGACAGTTACCTGTTTCAGTCTAGAAGACCAACTCTTAATGGTCCTGATGAAGTTAAGGTTAAACTGCAAGGACTTAGATTTAGCAGAGAGATTCAATACAAGCAGGGCAACTGTGTCAAATGTTATCAACACTTACATTTCTTTGCTGCATGAAATTCTATATGATGGTGTCTTGAAAGCTGTTGGTATCCCTAGTCAGTTGAAATGTAAGGGGTCTATGCCAAAATCTTTTGAAAACTTTAGTTCTGCCAGGATAGCTATGGATGCTACAGAGGTCTTTCAAGATGTTCCATCTGACATGAACTGTCCGTCTCTTTCGTACAGTAACTACAAAAGTAGGCATACTGTCAAAGCCGTTACCTGTGTCGCTCCTAATGCAGCATTAGTATATTGTTCTGATTTGTATCCAGGGTCAACATCAGATGCAGCCATTGTTGAACACTCTAGGTTACTTGACCAGTTACAGCCAGGCGACATGATATTGGCTGACAAAGGTTTCAATATATTTGACAAACTGCATGCTGGCGTTTCATTAAATATTCCTCCTTTCATGTCAAGCAAAGGTCATTTTACCAAAGAGGAGGCAGAACTTTGTTTTAAGATTGGAAGAAGTAGGATTCATGTTGAGCGAGCTAATGAACGTATAAAGAATTATGACATTTTAAGTCACATACCAGCCCAATACAGGCATTTATCAACAAAAAATGTTCAGGTTTGCTGCTGTCTTGTAAATCTTCAAGCACCATTGTTAAAGGAAATTGCAGATATATATGAAATTGTCCAGACTTAAAAGTGTCAAAAAAAATCTTAAATATCTCACTTTGAGAACATAGTTTGTTGAGTAAACCTGGTACATGTATAATATCTAATTCACGGTATTTCAGTTATTTTGAGACTGTGTACTTGAGACAGATATAGCGCTGCCACATTGCAGTATTACTTCAAAAACATGGCAGGATACTGTACACAGTCATATTATCCTGACACTGGGTCAACCAGTTTTGGATATACCGGTACCTTTAAATGGTTAGCGCCATTCAAAGGAACTATACCAGTACCACTTGACCAGTTTGAGAATATTAATCCTAGCATTTATTTTTTATTGTAATTCTTATGCAGCACAGAAATGTAATGTTAATTTGTTTGTTGGATTTAATGTCCCGCCAACAGTATTTCAGTAATTTGGAGACAATGTCTATTTGAGACAGATATAGTGCTGCCACACTGCAGTATCATGCCGTAGACATGTGGCATGATACCACACCCAGTCACATTTTCCTTACACCAGGCAAACTACCCTTATATGCTGAGTGCCAAGCAAGGGAGCTATAACAGTAGTATAACTGCCAGTACCATTTTTATGAATTTGGTATGTCGTTGCTGGGGATCGAACCAACGACTCCTGCTCCCACAGTGGATACTCTAACCACTTGGTCAACTGGGTAGGTCAAAGAGGATAATATTTAAATATCATTCCTTGTAAAAGCATGGTCCGAAATAAAGGCTGTAAGCATCATCTGTAAACATGGATGTTTTGTAAGAACAGAATTGACTGTTAAAACTTATTCTCATATTATTTTGAGGCCTATTTTCACTTTTTGTTTTCTCTGGCTTGATAACTTATTGTATTCCAAAACCAATGTACTTAAGCATTTTTTTTCAAATGTACATTTGATCTTTTACTTTAAGCATTTTTCTTTCAGATGTGCATTTGATACTTTACTTTTGCAATATTTGCAGCTGCTATCATTTTAGGTGTGGCAATAATCAGAAAATATTTAATGTTAAAAGGATTTCCAATACTGTCAAACAGTAAAGTCTTTGCTATCTTGTTTGTTTCACATACTCGACTATAGATTCAAAGTAGATTAGATACCCATTTTTGACAAAGATTTTTCAAGACCTTCCCAGGTGCAAAGTACTGATCCAACCCAGGAACTATTAATGTAAGCTTTAAGAACCTTTTTCCCAATCAGTGTAAAATATTTAAGTTCAAAATATTTGTTACTAATCTATGTCTCAAAGTACAAAAATGTGGATATTAAGCTTATCAATTTTATTGTTAAGTTTTGCTTCCCCCCCCCCCTACACACACACAATAAAAACAATTTTTATAGATAAGATACGATATTCTTTTATTATAGTGACATGTGTACATATATATAAATATCAACACATTTCATGTACAAATACACAATACACCTGGCCCAACGGGCCTATATGTCACCTTTTGCAAAATAAATTGAGGAAATGTTCTCAAACTTTACAATGTCATTGTGATTGTGCTTGTCACTTATCGCCCAAACATTCACAAAAGAAACTATTAAGTGTTCAAACAATATTTTAAGTGCCATGTTTACCTTAATAACTAGTCATTTGTTTCATATAATTGGAAAAATGTGAATGTGATAAATTTGCATAACAATGAAATGTTCCTTGTTAAGGGTGTCAAAATGCATCTGTATGAGGTAAAGGGTTAATATACCCCCACATATTTAGAATCTGAGGGCACTATATATAGAAGTCGCATCTTTCCGTCAGATAGGCAAACTATGTACTATTTCTCTCTACCAAAAGTCAGATTTTGATAAAACTTCACAATATTTTAGTATCATGTCTAGTTTCACATATTGTTGGAACATCTTGATTGGATACATTCTAAAGGAGTTGTGGCCCTTGCTTGTATTTATTTAGCATAAATTGTTCACACTATATACATGTATCTCAGTTACCATTTGTTTGATTTATATTTAACTTCATAGTAGATGAAAGTATCAGTATAATTTTGTACATTGTTGACATATCTTGGCACATCAAATTCCTTCGCTAGTCATGTAAATTTTTTGATATACATGTATTTTGTTAAATTTATTCTATATATTTTGTCTACACTGTTTCTCGGCTACAGTTAGACTGATTTTAATTTTTACATTAGTGTATTTTGTAACTACCCTTGATTAGATATTCAGTAATAAGTACAAAGCGCACAAGTGCATATATTAGATATGTCATGCTTGCATCAATTTTCATTGATGTATGGCCTTTTGTCATTTTTCTGTAGAACTGTTTTTAGCTCACCTGAGCACAACGTGCTCATGGTGAGCTTTTGTGATCGCCTTTTGTCCGTCGTCCGTGCGTGCCTGCGTGCGTGCGTCCGTCGTCAACAATTTCTTTAAACAATATCTCCTTCTAAACTACTCACTGGATTTTGATAAAACTTCACAGAAATGTTCAATATGGGGCCCTTTACCAAAGTTATTTTGATTGGTCAAAAATCTAGGTCACAGGAGCTAAAAATTGATTTTAAAAATGAAAATTTTAAAAATCTTCTTCTCCGAAACCACAAGGCCTAGCCCTTTGATTTTTAGTAAGTAGCATGATCTTATGACTCTCTACCAAGATTGTTCAAATTATGACCTGGGGTCAAAATTGGCCCGCCCCAGGGGTCACAAAAAGGAAAAAAATCTTCTCCGAAACCACAAGGCCTAGCCTTTTGATTTTTGGTACATGATCTTATGACTCTCTACCAAGATTGTAAAAATTATGACCCTGGGGTCAAAATTGGCCCCGCCCCAGGGGTCACTTGATTTAACAAAGGCTAATATAGGAAAAAAAACTTGAAAAATCTTCTTCTCAGAAACCACAAGGCATAGAGATAAGATATTTGGTGTGTAGCATTGTCTGGTGGATCTCTACCAAATTTGACCAAATCATGACCCTGGGGTCAAAATTGGCCTTGCCACAGGGGTCACTTGATTTAACATAGGCTAATATAGGAAAAAACTTGAAAAATCTTCTCAGAAACCACAAGGCCTGGTGTTTAGATATTTGGTGTGTAGCATTGTCTAGTGGATCTCTTCTACGTTTGTTCAAATCATGGCCCAAAAAAAATCTTCTTCTCAGAAATCACAAAGCCTGGAGTTTAGATATTTGGTATGTGACATGGGCTAATAGACCTCTACACAGTTTGTTCAAATCATGACCCTGGGGTCAAAATTGGCTCTGCCCCAGGGGTCACTTGATTTTACATAGCCTAATGATATCAGGTGAGCGATCCAGGGACATCATGGCCCTCTTGTTATTACTTTTTATGCCTTGTGCTATTTTACCATATCATATCAGCAGTTTAATGTTTCAATATGTATAAGATCTATCAGTCATGTGTGTGTGTTTTTTCATTACTCAGCTGTTTTCATTTTAATCTGATGTGTTTACAAAAACTGACAAAGCAGCATCATCATTATCATTGATAGTTTTTGATATTTATAATTCTTAGCTCACCTGAGCACGAACTTGTAAAAGTACAAAAACTGAAAGTTTATTTTTAGCTTGACTATTAAGAGAACAGTCCAAGCTATTGTGGTCGACTATTCATCGACGTCGGACTGCTGTCCATGTAAAACATATTGTCAACTTTCCTTGCATTAATCCTTATATAAAAAATTCATATGATCTTTTGTGCCAAATGCATGTAACAAGTTCTTTTGATCTTTTGTGCCTGTATGTAAATGTTCTATATTCATATCAGACCCACTTCAGACATCAGCATTCTTACAGATTATTTCACTCATTAATAATGGCTTATTATAAAGAGATAAACTTATTTCAGAAATATATATGCATGTGCCTATTTATATTACCGGTACTTTAAACTTTTAGTATAAAAGGTATCAACATAAAACTTCATATGTGGATAGATCTCATCAAGGGGTGGGGGGTGCAGTGACCAACAACCATAACTTTCATGTGCATATTTGAGTTATTGCCCTTTGTAAATTTTCATACTTCATTTCTGTCTAGGCTGTAACTCAAAAAATATAGAAGGTATTAACATGAAACTTAACCTTTTCTATGTCTTTTGCCTCCACCTAGCGGTGCTTTTGTTTTTTTTCTTTTGTATACATTTATTTTGAATATAGAAAAGTTGCAAGTAGTAATTTAATGTGTTTTGTTGTTATTGTTGTTTGTTTTTTGTTTTATGCATTTTGACCATACTACTGCAAACCATTATTACGGTAAATTTTAGCTCAGTTACTTGAAGAATTACGTAATGCCATTTAATCAACATGTATTTTAGTGAGGTTAGTAAACGCCATCCTAATCATGCTTTATGCAACGTTATGTTGACAAGTCCTTTTCATTCATATCATTTACAGATGAAGGTCGAGTTTGGTTTTAATCCACTTATTTCTGACAAAAATATGGGCATTAGATTTACAAAACTGTCAAACATTCTAAATTAGATCATTTTTAATATTTTTTCATTATATTTCAAGCATTATTTCAAGCAATATTTCATGTTTATTAAATTCATATACTGATGCACTGTGTCATTCGTAGAAACTATTGCAAGGTTAGTGCAAAATGTTATCGTTTGTTTGATATTCTTATTATGTTCACTACACAAACATTAAAATGATACAAAATGTTTGTTTGTCCACTGTTTCTTACATTACAGGTAATAATTCCTTGAATTTTTATCATCACGTGCTGCTGGTTTAACAATAGCTCCATTCACAAGAGCACAATGGGTTTGTGTAACTATCAGAGACCATTGTTTACAACACGTTGCGCTTGATCTTCAAATATATTTCTGCCCATTGTATTTAGCCTACCGTTCATGCTGGCCGCGGGGTTAGATTGTCCACTAAAATTGCTTGGTCCAGTGAGAGCATAATGTTACTGGGTGTGATATCACACCACATGTGTACAGTAAGAAACTGCAGTGCGACAACACATTATCCATCTCGAGCAGACGACCTCCAAAAACCAGACCATCTCTGATTGCCTAGTAGTTCTGAAGCACGTCATTGGTTTATTCACATTTTGCCACATACCGAAGTTTTTAAAAATGGAACTGATATACCTCCCTTGCATGGCACTAAGTATAATAGGGGTAGGTCTAGAATATATTGGCCAAGTGTCAGATTGTAACTGCGTGTGGTATCCTGCTGAAGCAGTTGACTGAAATGCTGTCGGTTGGTATCGCTGTACAGTTGTACATGTATTAAGCGGTCAACCTGCATCTAGCGGTCAGTTTTTGATATCCCAAAATAGGATGTTATATGTTTAACCTTCATTGAACGATCACCTCTGTTCAGAGGTCACATTTTAGTACCCTTGGTTGGCCGCTTAAGACAAGTTTGTATTTCAATTTTAGAAGAAAATGAGAGCTATTGTACTCGCAACAGTATTACTCATCTGCAGTTAACCCAGGTTCAGTTGTTAGAGCGTCCGCCTCAGATGCATAGGTAGTCAGTTCGATCCCCAGCCACGACATACTACAGTCGTTAAAAATGGTACTGGTATTGCTCCCTTGCTTGGCGCTCAGCATATAAAGGTAGTTCCAGGACTGGTTGGTCCAGGATAATGTGACTGGGTGTGGTATCATGCCAGATGTCCACGGCTTATACTGCAGTGTTGCAGCACTATATCTCTTTCAAGTAGACATCGTCTCCAAATGACTGAAATACTGTTGGTGGGACGTTAAAACCATCAAACAAACAAATCAGCCCAGGTTGTTTGCGCTCTAGCAAATGTAAACGGATCTCAAAAATGCTACATCAGCAAAGTTAGATAACCTACATGAATTGACTATAACCAAACAAAAATTGTACACCAGACAAAAACTTTCATCTTAAAAAACCCTGTTCTTTCAGCGCTTTCAGCGCTTTGATTTAATTCTTTAATTTTTGAACCTATGCACTTTCTTTGGTAAGGCAGTAAGAAAGAGGAGGGGGTCTCAACAGGTATCTGTCAGCCCCTAAGTGCTAGGCGGCAGTTCTAGTTTAACAAGAAATATTTGTAAAACATATACGCCCCCCCCCCCCTCATATGCTTGGTGGCCGTATCACAAAATAAGGCCAGTAAATCAAGGTCATTGTGGCCTTGACCTTTGACCTAGGGACCCCAAAAAGGATAGGGTTCACCTACTGGTCATGACAAATCTCCATACTAAGTTTGAAGTTTCCAGGCTCAGGCATTCACAAAGTATTGATTGGGAACTGTTTGGTCACTATTTACACAGCAAAGGTCACTGTGACCTTGACTTTTGACCTAATGGCCTCCAAGCATTAGGGTTCGTCTACTGGTCATGACAAATCCCCATACTGAGTTTGAAGTTCCTAAACCCAGGTGTTCCCAAGTTATTGATTGGAAACCATTTGGTCTATGGACAGACAGACCGACAGACCATCCTATAGACCGACCAACATGTGCGATGCAATATGGCCCCTCTTCTTCGAAGGGGGGCATAATTATTATTGCACTGTATAATAAACTGAATAAGGTACCAATACTTTCACATTTGGTTTGTAATTTTATGGCAATATATAATGCCCTTTCAATCTCAACCAAGCAACACCAACTTTGATACCTTGAGCAAAATCTTGAATGATTATTTTCACGCTAAGCTTTCTTTTATAACATAAGAGCCCGAGGGCTCTAACCCACTCACCTGAGAAAAGGCTGAATGTCCCATTGATAAAATTTTAGCCTATGTAAAAAAAAAGTGACCCCCGGGGCGGAGCCAATTTTAACCCATGGGCCATGATGTGAACAAACTTGGAAGAAATCTACTTGACAATGCTACAAGCCAAATAACAATGCTTCATGTCATATGGTTTCAGAGAAGAAGATTTTTCTAGATTTATCCTTATATTAGCCTATGTTTAAGAAATGACCCCCAGGGTGGGGCTAATTTTGACCCCAGGGCCATAATTTGAACAAATGTGGTAGAGATCCACTAGACAATGCTACATGCTAAATATCTAAGCTCCAGGCCATATGGTTTCGGAGAAGATTTTTCTAAGTTTTCCCTTTATAAGCCTATGTAAATTGAGTGACCCCGGGCGGGCTAATTTTGACCCTAGGGTCATGATTTGAACAAACTTGGTAGAGATTCACTAGACAATGCTACATGCCAAATATCATAGCTCTAGGCCATATGGTTTCAGAGAAGAAGATATTTCTAGATTTATTGCTATATAAGCCTATATTAAAAAAAGTGACCCCTGGGGCGGGGCCAATTTTGACCCCAGGGCCATGCTTTGAACAAACTTGATAGAGATCCACTAGACAATGCTACATGCCAAATATCTAAGCTCTAGGCCATATACTTTCGGAGAAGAAGATTTTTCTAGATTTATTGCTATATAAGCCTATGTTAAAGAAAGTGACCCCCGGGGCGGGGCTAATTTTGACCCCAGGGCCATAATTTGAACAAACTTGGTAGAGATCCACTAGACAATGCTACATGCCAAATATCTAAGCTCTAGGCCATATGGTTTCAGAGAAGAAGATTTTTCTTGATTTGTTCCTATATTAGCCTATGCTGAAGAAAGTGACCCCCAGGGCGGGGCCAATTTTGACCCCAGGGCCATAATTTGAACAAACTTGGTAGAGATCTGCTAGACAATGCTACATGCCAAATATCTAAGCTCCAGACCATATGGTTTCAGAGAAGAAGATTTTTCTAGATTTATTCCTCTATTAGTCTATGTTAAGGAAAGTGAACCCCAGGGTGGGGCCAATTTTAACCCCAGGGCCATGATTTAAACAATCTTGGTAGAGATCCACTGGACAATGCTTCATGCCAAATATCTTAGCTCTAGGCCATACGGTTTCGGAGAAGAAGATTTTTCTAAGTTTTCCCTATATCAGCCAATGTAAATAAAGTGACTCCCGGGGCGGGGCCAAATTTGACCCCAGGGCCATGATTTGAACAAACTTGGTAGAGATCCACTAGACAATGCTACATGCCAAATATCGAAGCTCTAGGCTATATGGTTTCAGAGAAGAAGATTTTTCTAGATTTATTCCTATATTAGCCTATGTTAAAGAAAGTGCAATGTACGACAGAAAAAGGATCCGTGCCAGGTGAGCTTATTAAAAGCTATTAAGAAAAAAGTATATGGATCTAACTGGTGCTTGTACTGTAAAGGCACTTTTAATTTGTTCAATATTTATTGATGAGATTCTCTTCTGAGTGTGTCTCTAACTGAGGACACTAACTTTATGGCACATACAACTGAGGACATCAACTTAATGGACATGCAACTGAGGACATTGTAAACATGACTTGTTTGAAAGTAATATAGCGTTATTAAAAGCAGTATAATTACCTTCAGGGGTTTCATTCTCCTCTATATGTTCCACAGGAACACATTCTGCAACACATCTGGCAATCACCATATCTTCGCTACATACTCCTTCAATAACTTGAGGCAAATGACTGTCACCACCAATGGCTGAAGTAAAAAAAAAAAGAGATTTGTCACTTGACGTAAAATCAGTTTCACATCCTGTTGACTGTTTAGGAAAAGCTATCAACTTAGCATGGTATCAAAAGAGATTTTCTAGTATGGTGTAAAGTTTTATTGAAATCTGCTCAGTAGTTAAGGAGGAGAAGTCGTTTGAATTAAAAAGTTGACGACGCACGACGATGACGGACGACGGACCATCACAAAAGCTCACCATGAACACGTTGTGCACAGGTGAGCTAAAAAAGGGCCATGATAACCCTGAGTTGCTCACCTGGTATCATAAGGTTATGTGAAGTCAAGTGACACCTGGGGCGGGGGCAATTTTAACCCCAGGGTCAGAGAAGATTATTTTTCATAAATATATGTCAATATAAAATCAAGTGACCCCTCGGACAGGGTCAGTTTTGACCCCAGGTTCATGATTTGAACAAACTTGATAAAGGTCTACTAGACAAAGCCACACACCAAATATATAAGCGTTAGGCCATTGTGGGTTTGGAGAAGAAGATTTTTTTATTTTTTATATATATGCCCATGTTTAATAAATTGACTCCAGGGGAGGGGCCAATTATGACCCCAGGGTCATGATTTGAACAAACTTAAAAGAGGTCTACTAGAAAAACCCACACACCCAATATCTAAACTCCAGGCCTTGTTGATTTGAAGAAGAAGATTTTTATGCACATCCAAGGTCATTGTGTCATTGAAGAAGATTTTTATGATTTCACTTTCAAAATCTATTTTTAGCTCCTGTTACCTTATTATGTAACAGACCAGAATCATTTGAACAATTTCTAAAGGGGACAACCTAAGTAACATCCTGGCTAAGTTTGATCGATTCCCCATCAGTTGTTTCAAAGAAGAAGATGTTAAAGTAAATTGTTAATGGATCAACTCATGACGATGTACGACAGAAAAAGGATCCGTGCCAGGTGAGCTTATTAAAAGCTATAAAGAAAAAAGTATATGGATCTATACTGGTGCTTGTACTGTCAAAGGCACTTTTATCTAATTTCAACATCTTAAGCTAAGAAAGGTTCAATATTTATTGATGAGATTCTCTTCTGAGTGTGTTTCTAACTGAGGACACTAACTTTATGGCACATACAACTGAGGACATTATAAACATGACTTGTTTGAAAGTAATATAGCGTTATTAAAAGCAATATAATTACCTTCAGGGGTTTCATTCTCCTCTATATGTTCCACAGGAACACATTCTGCAACACATCTGGCAATCATATCACCATCTCCAGTAGCCAATGCTCGATTACCACCATGACCAATTTCTTCTTTTACTGCATATACAGGATAAACAGCATCAGTGTCGTCCTCCTGACTCAGAGTTTTGGCAAGATAATCAATGACCACTGGATTATCACTCGTATCAGCAGATTCTTCACCACCAATGGCTGAAGTAAAAAAAACAAAAAGAGATTTGTCACATGACATAAAATCAGTTTCACATCCTGTTGACTGTTCAGGAAAAGCTATCAACTTAGCATGGTATCAAAAGGGATTTTCTAGTATGAGACAGGTCACCAACTTAATCACCAGGCAACCATTTGTTCAGATGGTGACGTGCTTCAAAAGGGGAAATCCCGTTGTCACACAAGGACATTTGGAAGCCAGCAACATGTATACATCTTGTGACACAATAATGGGGGCTGAAAGACATCTACATGCAGACAGCAAAAACTTCTGCCAATTGCTGCACCGTAGAGGATGCTTGGGCATGTATTTTAAACGCAATCAGATTTATTATATTTTAATGATTTAATGTCAGATTTTTCCAAATGATTGCATATTTTATGCAGTTTACCTTGGGGATAACAATGTTTTGGTTTTATGACTTCTTGTCCGACTAAACAAACAAGAGTTGTCAGAAGACAACTTAGCTCGCTGTAACAGCACTTTTTTTTAAAAGTACATCAAACTCCAAGGTAAAGGTCACAAGGTCAAAAGTCATGGTCCCAAATGAGAGGTCTTGCCATTAGGTGTCCACATGTGAAAAATCTAAGCTCTATCTCTTGGAGTTCAAAATATATAGGCCAGGTTAAAGTTTTTGTAAGTAGGTCAAACTTCAAGGTAAAGATAATTTTTTTTGCATCGACTGAGACTTATGGCTTCACTTGCCATGAGGTGTCCACATGTGAAATATCTAAGCTCTATCTCTAAGAGATCAAAAGATAAAGGCCAGGTTAAAGTTTTTGTAAGTAGGTCAAACTTCAAGGTAAAGATAATTTTTTTCTGCATCGACTGAGACTTATGGCTTCATTATATTCCTTTTCTTTGCGAAAAAATCTGGGCAAAATAAAGGACACCATATAAAGTATGCTTGAAGGACTTATTGCCCTTTCTTTTAAGACTTCATTCATGATAGTGCATATTTAACAGTCAAGGGGTGCTACAAACCCCTTTGTATTGGTGCCTGTATTGTCAAAGGCATTTTTATCTCATTTCAACATCTTAAAGTCTCTGTATGTTTAAGTTCTCATAAATATTTTAACCCAAACCGAGTGCACTTACACTAACACTTATTCCTGCTTTTTTTGCCACCAAAAACCCATAGAACTCAATTTTTATGCAAAATTTACAACATGACAGTTACTTAATGTGTATACAGCTTTCATTCTATATATAGCACTCAACAACGTCAACATGAAATTAACATATAATTTACATAATTACGTGTCAGCATTCCTCATGATATTCAGTTTTTTGTGATAAAATGGAGGTAGATTATGGCTTGAAACAACACAGCGTAAGCAAGTGACCAGATATTTGTGAGTGATGAAATCATTATGCTATAAATACTCATTTTCGTTTAACAAAAAGGGGCTTTGTTAAGCGCATATTCCACCCACTTCTGTCTCGAAATTAGCATATAACAACTGCATCATGCAACTAGTAGTACCATTTGATAGTAGACGATATTCGGGGGTGGTTTCCCGTAATATCTGTTTTATCAAGCCATGCATGGGCATCAGGGTTTTATTTTACGCTATCGGAGACTCATTTTTATTTATCTAGGCACCTTCTTTTCTCTTCTTTTAATTAGTTTACACTAAAACATACGGAGACTTTAAGTTAAGAAAGGTTCAATATTTATTGATGAGATTCTCTTCTGAGTGTGTCTCTAACTGAGGACACTAATTTTATGGCACATACAACTGAGGACATCAACTTAATGGACATGCAACTGAGGACATTATAAACATGACTTGTTTGAAAGTAATATAGCGTTATTAAAAGCAGTATAATTACCTTCAGGGGTTTCATTCTCCTCTATATGTTCCACAGGAACACATTCTGCAACACATCTGGCAATCATATCACCATCTCCAGTAGCCAATGCCCGATTACCACCATGACCAATTTCTTCTTTTACTGCATATACAGGATAAACAGCATCAGCGTCATCCTCCTGACTCAGAGTTTTGGCAAGATAATCAATGACCACTGGATTATCACTCGTATCAGCAGATTCTTCACCACCAATGGCTGAAGTAAAAAAAACAAAAAGAGATTTGTCACATGACATAAAATCAGTTTCACATCCTGTTGACTGTTCAGGAAAAGCTATCAACTTAGCATGGTATCAAAAGGGATTTTCTAGTATGTGTAAAGTTTTATTGAAATCTGCTCAGTAGTTAAGGAGGAGAAGTCGTTTGAATTAAAAAGTTGACGACGCACGACGATGACGGACGACGGACCATCACAAAAGCTCACGATGAGCACGTTGTGCACAGGTGAGCTAAAATAATATATATAACATGATAACCCTGAATTGCTCACCTGGTATCATTAGGTTATGTGAAGTCAAGTGACACCTGGGGCGGGGGCAATTTTAACCCCAGGGTCAGAGAAGATTATTTTTTCATAAATATATGTCAATATATAATCAAGTGACCCCTCGGACAGGGTCAGTTTTGACCCCAGTTCATGATTTGAACAAACTTGATAGAGGTCTACTGACAAAGCCACACACCAAATATATAAGCGTTAGGCCATTGTGGGTTTGGAGAAGAAGATTTTTTTAATTTTTTATATATATGCCCATGTTAAATAAATTGACTCCAGGGGAGGGGCCAATTATGACCCCAGGGTCATGATTTGAACAAACTTAAAAGAGGTCTACTAGAAAAACCCACACACCAAATATCTAAGCTCCAGGCCTTGTTGATTTGAAGAAGAAGATTTTTATGCACATCCAAGGTCATTGTGTCATTGAAGAAGATTTTTATGATTTCACTTTCAAAATCTATTTTTAATTCCTATGATCTTATTATGTAACAGACCAGAATCATTTGAACAATTTCTAAAGGGGACACCTAAGTAACATCCTGGCTAAGTTTGATCGATTCCCCATCAGTTGTTTCAAAGAAGAAGATGTTTAAGTAAGTTGTTAATGGATCAACTCATGACGATGTATGACAGAAAAAGGATCCGTGCCAGGTGAGCTTATTAAAAGCTATAAAGAAAAAAGTATATGGATCTATACTGGTGCTTGTACTGTCAAAGGCACTTTTATCTAATTTCAACATCTTAAGCTAAGAAAGGTTCAATATTTATTGATGAGATTCTCTTCTGAGTGTGTCTCTAACTGAGGACACTAACTTTATGGCACATACAACTGAGGACATCAACTTAATGGACATGCAACTGAGGACATTATAAACATGACTTGTTTGAAAATAATATAGCGTTATTAAAAGCAGTATAATTACCTTCAGGGGTTTCATTCTCCTCTATATGTTCCACAGGAACACATTCTGCAACACATCTGGCAATCACCGTATCTTCGCTACATACTCCTTCAATAACTTGAGGCAAATGACTGTCACCACCAATGGCTGAAGTAAAAAAAAAAAAAAAGAGATTTGTCACTTGACGTAAAATCAGTTTCACATCCATTTTGACTGTTTAGGAAAAGTTGTCTATTAGTATAAGATCAGCTGAAAGTCAGTCTTATTCACTTTGACAAACTTCCAAAATATTTTTAAAAATGTGTAGCATTGACATCTAATCACTACCAAAATAGTACTAGTTACATAAGTTAATAAGGTAATAAATAAAGAGACATACCAATCATAAAAGTAAAAAAATATAAGTGAATATAACAGTTATCTAAACAAAAGAAACAAGATGGTCCAAAAGGTGCTCAACACAGAAATATTGTATTGATTCTTTTTAGAATAGTTTTACTCTTTGCAAAATCCAAGCAAAAATAATGTAAGATCATTTTAAATTCACAAACCAAAGACTTATAAAACCTTAATAATATTACCAATAAATATGCCAAATTCCAGACCGAATTGGCTGATATCAGCCATAAACAGCCATAAACTAAACAATTTTTGTTGAGGTATTTTTGATATAAGCATTATTGTTAAGTTTGCTAAAGAAATAAAGATGCATAAAGGTAAGCAATATGAAAACTTTTAATGTTAAATATTTAAAGGGTCATAACTCCTGACCTAACACAATAAAACTGATAGTCATCAAACGTTTAATCTCATTTAGAGCATATCTGCTCAGATGAGCTTATAAGGTATTCTATTTCTATATCTATTTAACTATTACCTTGATTCCTTTCCTTCTCGACATCAAATGGATCATCGTCATCCTAATTATCTGAAATGATATCAAATCAACAACATACAGATCAGTAGATCTACTTGGAACACTTTACATGAAAAGTCGAAAATCATTCTTTCTCTCAGTAGCAAAGAAAGAACAAAACTTAGTTGCATTTTTAAAATTCAACATTTAAAGACAACCATAATTTTTTTCAAAAGGGCAGATAAATTTATGAAACTATTCAAGTTAATAATTTTTCACTTTAGAACCATATACATGAGCATTTCTAGGAAATAGAAAGCTCTTTCAATAAAGTAACTATGAACCCTTTCAGCTGGCTTGTGGTAGGACGGTGATTCTACCCAAGTGTCTCTGTGCATCTGAGGTATTTCTCAACCTTAATTAGCTTGACATTGCTATAATGACAAATACAGTAAAACCTCATTTAATGACCACGTCATTATTGAGACCGCCATTTTAAGGACCCTTTTCCCATATTTCCTTGTAAATGAAACTTGATTATCAGACCACTCATTATAAAGACCAATTAACAACAGTCCTAAGGGTGGTCTTATTACTGAGGTTTTACTGTACTGTTAACACATCATAACTACATTCTGAAAGATCCTTAAATATTTCAGATGTCTTCAGCCTTCAATGTTATGGTGCTAGTGATAATGCCAAAATATTTAAAAAAAATGTTTAAACAATAACATTTTTTATTTCTAAAACAAAAATAATTTAAAGTAAAATATTAAGTTTTAGTTATATCAACATTCATTTTGACAGATTTTCATATTTCTGATAAGTAGCCCATTTTCATTTTAGATAATCTGAGAAAAAAATGCATATAAATGCAGAGATAAAACACACAAAACAAAGAGGGCCACATTGGCCCTTTGTTGCTCACCTGAAAAATATTGCTTCCTGATCAACATTAACTAACAGACTTCAAAATCATATTAATCACACAGATATTCAATGTGTTCAATAATAAAAGAAAAGAACAACCCCTTCAGCAGGGCCAATTTTGACCCTTGATACATGATTTGTCCAATCATGGTAAAAATCTACCGGTAGACAATTCAATATGTTCAAATTTTCCCTTTATGACCTTATTTAAAAATCAAGTGACCCTTGGTGGAAATTTTGACCCCAGGGCTATGATTTGTACAATCTCGGTAGGCATCCTAAAGGCAATGTTACACACCAGAGGCAGATATTTCTAGGCCTTATAGTTTATGAGAAGAAGATATTTCAATATTTCACTAAATAACCCCTGGGGCAAGGCCAAATTTGACCCCCAAGGTCACCATTTGTACAACCTTGGTACTTAAGCTCTAAGCTCTATGCCTTAAAGCCTCTGAAAAGAAGATTTTTTTTAAGATTTCCCTGTACATGTATAAGCCTATGTAAAATCAAGAGACCCCTGGCGGCCAGTTTTGACCCCAGGGCTATGATTTGTACAAACTTGGTAGACCAATCAATATTATTTTAACACATTTAGTAGAGGGCCTCATAATTAACAATCCTGTGAAGTTTGACCAAATCCAGTCAGCTGTTTAGGAGATGTCATTTAAAGAAATTATTGACGCCAAAAGGGCATGCACTACAGACGGCGGACAAAGGCTGAAAAGCAATCAGAAAAGCTCACCATGAGCATGTTGTGCTCAGGTAAGCTTAAAAACAAAAGATAAACAAAGCAAAAACAAAAAGAAAACAATGAGGGTGCAGCTGAATCATATTACTTTCTGATCATTAAATATTGCCCTTTACAACTTAGTACAAAATCCAGGAAGAATTTAGTTCTGCGACTGCCATATGATTATTTAATAGGTTACCCCCATAGGTTGGGCCATTTCTGATCCTAGATTCATGATAAGCAAAAGGTAGATGTCCACTATGCCATGCTACTAACAATTTTCATATATGTAACCTTCAGGCTTTTAAGGTTGCTGACAAAAAGATACATTTTTTTATATAACATTAAGTCTGTATGCAATCAAGAGACCTCTGGGGGAAAGCTAATTTTGTCACAATGGTCAGGATATGAACAAACATGATAGATGTCTAAACAAGAGGGCCAAGATGGCCCTGTGTCGCTCACCTGATTAAGATGGCTGTGTTAGGCAAAATGACAAAAGATCTGGCATCTAAGGTGTTTTTCTAACATTTGACTAAGTGGCATACATTTTGATCCTACCTGAATTTACCTGGTGACCTAGTTTTTGACCCCACATGACCCAATTTTGAACTCATCCGAGATATCATGTAGACAAACATCCTGACCAAGTTTCATGAAGATTGGGCCAAAACTGTGGCCTCTAGAGTGTTCACAAGGTTTTTCTAGATTTGACCTGGTGACCTAGATTTTGACCCCACATGACCCATTTTCAAACCCATCCTAGATATTATGTAGACAAACATCCTGACCAAGTTTCATGAAGATTGGGCCAAAACTGTGGCCTCTAGAGTGTTCACAAGTTTTTCTAAGATTTGACCTGGTGACCTAGATTTTGACCCCACATGACCCATTTTCAAACCCATCCTAGATATTATGTAGACAAACATCCTGGCCAAGTTTCATGAAGATTGGGCCAAACATGTGGCCTCTAGAGTATTCACAAGGTTTTTCTAAGATTTGACCTGGTGACCTAGATTTTGACCCCACATGACCCATTTTCAAACCCATCCTAGATATTATGTAGACAAACATCCTGACCAAGTTTCATGAAGATTGGGCCAAAACTGTGGCCTCTAGAGTGTTCACAATGTTTTTCTAAGACTTGACCTGGTGACCTAGTTTTTGACCCCACATGACCCAATCTCAAACTCATACAAGATATCATGTAGACAAACATCCTGGCCAAGTTTCATGAAGATTGGGCCAAACATGTGGCCTCTAGAGTATTCACAAGGTTTTTCTAAGATTTGACCTGGTGACCTAGATTTTGACCCCACATGACCCATTTTCAAACCCTTCCGAGATATCATGTAGACAAACATCCTGACCAAGTTTCATGAAGATTGGGCCAAAACTGTGGCCTCTAGAGTGTTCACAAGCAATTGTTGACGACGGACGACTGACGACGCACGACGGACAAAAGGCGATCACAAAAGCTCACCCGAGCACAAGTGCTCAGGTGAGCTAAACAGACCATGTTAGAGTTTGTGCCAGATACCTTCAAGAAAAGCAATAGAAATTGAATATATTATTCCAATATTGCACTGACCATTTTTATTCAAGTGTGCACAATAACGATTAGTGTCATACCACATATTTTTGTTTTAACATACACTTTAAGGAAATCCAATTAAAAATATATGGAAATAAAAGAGCAGCACAAAAAATGTAGCCATCAAAGTTGATTTTAGCTGCATTATAATGGTTAGGTTATGTGTACAACACTTCCGCAAAGTTTCATTGTAATCCACTAAAAGATGTCCAAGTTACGGAGTGGACATGAAACAGGAGACAAATGAAAGACTGACTGAAGGGGAAAATGTTGCTAACAGGTTCTAATGGTGGGAAGTACCAACATGTAATTGTAACTGTAACTACACTCACAAGAATTTTCACTATGCTGAAAAAAAGGAATAATATATTTAGCAGGGATTTAAAAACACAATATTGTAGTAGGAGTATAAACAAGAAAAATTTATAACAGTGAACTGTTACTAGATCTAAACATAACATGTTGGACAACACTTGCCTATCACAAGATCCGTAGCATAGTAATTTCGCGGAGAAATCTCAAAAAGATGTGGGTTATTTTACTAGAAGCACTTTGAAGAACTTCTGTAAGATTCAACAAATTGTATCACTTTCATATATGAACAAAAAATACTGTCATCAAAACAAACGTGACATCATAATTACAACACAGGAAAATGTAGACATTTTCTTTTTTTAAATGATCTATTAGTAAGCAAATGATCTAAGTCAAAATGAATGACCACAAAATTAATCTAGGCTACAGAAATTTAAAAGTAAGTGCAGGGTTTGCTTTAATTGATGAATGGGAGTAGTGTGAATTAATTAAATATTAAAGGAACTGTATTTATAAGTCAGTGTTGACTCTTTCGAACAAAATGGTAGTTACAAATTTTTTATGTATACGTCATTCAGGTTTTCCAGGACTTGCTTTATTGGATGCTAATATGAGGGATCAACAATGGACTAGCACAACAAATACAAACTTTTGATTTCATTATTTGAGTTATTTTGTCAATGGCGAAAAAAATGAAAATATAAAGATTCAAATTCAATGTTTAAAGGAAAAGAAAGAAATGTATCTTGTCAAGAAATTTCTCTTTATTGTGCAGGTTTAAAGTCATATCATACCAAATGAGTTGATGATTATGTCAAGATGCCATGTCATATTTATGCTGTACAAAAAATTATATCATTAAAAAAATTCTGCTTCAAAAGAAACTGGGTCATAAGTGGGGTTTTGAAGTGATTTGCATGCATGGACATCTATTTTGACATGTGTATTTCATGAATGTTACATTGTTTTTGACTCTGTTGGTGGATTTTCTTTCAACAAAAAGTATTTGAGTAAACAACCATTCCTGTAGCCAATTTTCAGCATGATTTACTGATATTATGAACATGTTAAGTTAATTGAGTCATTAAAACAGGGTATAGTATACTGTATAAAACTCCTTGTGTTCCATCTCTTATATATGGTACTGTACTTATAGCAATTGGCACAAAAAAGTTTTGTCAAGTTATTTTGAGCAAAATAAAGAAATAAAATAGACCAGAATAAGAAAAAAACTGAAAAAAAAATAGTCACATACTTCATTGGGGACACTAGATCTACCAATACCATTATGCGATATGTATCGGCCCATATGGGGTCTCCCTAATCAGCGACAAGAAGAGACAAGAAGCGTCAACAATATATTGTTGACGCTGAATACGACTGATTAAATTTAAAATGTCTAAGTCAATTAAAATCGGTTATTAATAGATTTGATACCTTGTATAGGATTATTTTTCACTAAATATTATGTTGTTTTTTTTATTGAATTTATAATTATAAAGTCATTAATCTGGAAAATAAATCTCTTGTCACTTCTTGTCGCTGAAAATCTTCATGTCGCTGTTTAGGGAGACCGGCACATATGTATCGATATATAGTAAACTTGCAAGAAAAAACTAACTTCAGTTTGGCTACCTTTAAATTCATTCCTGAACTTTTCTTTCTCAGCCTTCCGAAACCAAAAGGAAATGCTCAAATTCCTTAGATAATGGAGTTGTACATAATAAGGGAGATCACCTTTAGTGTTCGAAATTTGCTGTAGCCCGACGATAGCCCGGGGCTACCAATACCGAATTTTGACAGATACAAGTCCGTCCGGGCTAACACTATTTCTGACACTAAAAATTGAAGAAAAAAATCTGCTAATCAAAAGCTTCAGAAATCAATTATTTTATATTCAAAAACATTTTTCCTCACCTGGAATCATCATTAATTTTTGCTCCTTCAATATTACCTATAACCGGTACCCGGTACCCGGAACATTGCATCCCTTTAAAATCTAAATATTGATGCGGCTTGAATCAGAATTTCTAAAAGCTAAAAGCAGTTGGAAATATCAGTAATGAATATATATATATGTATATATATATATATAGAGAGAGAGAGAGATTACCTTATTGATCAAATGCGGCAGCCATTTTGAATATCGCCGATGGAAAAAAAAAACTAAAAAAGACTGTGAAGGTGTCTTTGTGGAATGTCATCACTTTGTTATGTATTTTCTTAATGACTTATTGAATCTTAAAACTTTTTTTTTTAATTCAATATTGTTTTAAATCACATATTTCAATGATTAGTTCATATTCATGTAAACTTAGAGATGTGAAATTTCGTCCCCAATGATGAATGTACTGTTATCATAAAACCAAATATTTAAGAACATTTTTTAGTGATTAAATAATTGATGGAATAGTGTTTTTTTTTTTTTTTTTTTTTTTTGTTCTTAAAAATAATTGTAATATTATTTTAATGAGAATTTTTAATATTTGTCCAGATAATGGTTTTACAGATGTGTATTTTTTTTTCTGAGCAAAAAAATTCATGTTCCAATTATGGTTTTTTTTTTTTTTTTTTTAAGACAGATGGCAGATGAAAATTTCCACTTTCAGGACATCTGATCCGTCTTAAAATAATCTTAAATAGTCTCAAACTCTCCATGTTAGTGAAATGTGCTTTGGACTACTATATATATATATATCTAGTAGCCTGAAAGTGCTAGTGGATTTAATTCTGAATTTCGTATCTTGTATATTCTGTCTTAAATCTCCCTCTAGTATATCGGCATAGAATTACCCAGTATATTTCTCAGATTATATGTGTTGACATAAGCAACAGCATTGGATGATATTTCTCTTTGGTTTTATATATTTCTGTCTTGGACATTTTTTTTCCGCTATCTATAAGATGTTTATGGTAGTCTTCTGTAGTACTTTGTTAGTGTATCCTTATTAGAAACATAGGTCTATTTAACCCTTTCTCTCATATAGACTCATTCTGACACACTCAATATACCAAATAAAGCCTGATCTGCAAAAAGCCACACTTTAATCTCACCAACTTTAATAGAAAAATTTATATTACCATACCATTCAGAAGCAGCAAACAGCATAAAACCTGATCAGAATGAGAGTTACTTGCAGGCTGATCTAGCTGGTTTTATGCTGTTTGCATAGGTCTTTTCATGGTATCCTCTATGGAAAGAGTTAAAATGATTTTTAATGTCCTTTTTGCGTGACATTGAATCTTAGAGTTAAATAGTGGAATCCATGACCCCCCCCCCCCCCATTTATTCACCCACCAAGCATGTGCAGGCATCTGTTTTCTGATAAGCCAGGCTGCCAAGTCGTCACCGATATAGTTCAAGATACAAGTGTGCATATGTTTACTACATGGGATTGATATTGCCATTCACAGTTAATAAAAAAAAGTTACAGTTATACAATTACATAATCCTAAATACCAGAAATGATTCTTAATGTTCTCAATTATTCTTAGCATAAATTTTCCTCATTTTTTTCTTTCTTTATTGTTTTATTTCTTACCTATTTTGTTCATTCTTTCTTTATATCTCATTTATTTTGTTCGTTCATTTTTTCTGTCATTTATTTGATCTTTCTTATTTTATTTTTATTTGTAAAATTTATCATAAAAAGAAACGCAGAAAAAGTTTTGAATTAAAGAAATAAATTCTGTATTACTAATTTCTTTCATTCTCATATCTTCCCTCAACACATGTTAATGTCAGAAATCAACAAGAATTTTATTACTTGATAAATTCTGCTGAATAAATGTAACAAAACGTTTCTAACAAAACAAATACATAACCAAAAAAAAAAAAAAAAAAATAAATATTAATTAATTATTATACATAATCCAATTAATAAATTTCATAAAAATATGTAAGGTCTAACAATTGACTAAACAACCCACATATTATGACTATCATTCAATAAAATATTTATGGCTTGTGTAAAACTAGATTACTATCTCACTTCCGTACTAGCAGGTAATTTAGTTTTGCAGTAACCCTTCAGAGGTCTTACTGTGACAGATTAGTACTATCAATGCAGTGATGGTGTAAAACTAGATTACTATCTCACTTCCGTACTAGCAGGTAATTTAGTTTTGCAGTAACCCTTCAGAGGTCTTACTGTGACAGATTAGTACTATCCCTGCAGTGATGACCAGCAATTGACCCTTCCTCAGATATTTGATTGACAGGCCGATTGACCAATCAGATAACAGGATTTTGACTTATCACTGACAGTAAGCCACGTCCGCCATTACCTTAGACAACTGGGCTAACTCAGCTGGTCTGGTCACAGCAGGTGGGGACCTGGCTCAGTGGGATACCAAATTTTTTGAGATGCCTTTATGGCATATCTAATCAATGTAACGCAGTATGCCGGGATGGCAGATCTGACTCTCATTAAACACCAATCAATGTAATTAAGTGTTTTGCACATGATGAATGGTTGATCTATTTTACACAAAAGAACATGTGTTTTGTTTGTGAGCACTTGAACTAGGTATGAATAGAAACTGTCAAAATAACAATTGGGGAGGAGTTACATGAAAATTTCTTCTGATTTTTCATGCTAGGAAACCTTTAATCTGGCTTTTAGAATGTTTGTGATTCTTCACAGGTGTTTCTATACACTTGGCTTCCAACTAATTATCTTGACATCACTATATGACTGAAAAAATACTGTCGCCATTAAAGTTAAAACATCAAAACAACAACACATAAGTAAAACATAAATACATGTAAAAACTATATGACATACCTTATTTCTCCAAAATAAGTCACCATTTTGATCCCCATAATCATATCGTATTTCCTCTCCAATGTTGATATTTCTTGTGGCAAACAGACAGATATGGGGAATGGATTTAAATAGTTGCATTCTCATTCTACTATTACATTTGGAAGATCCTTCGATGGCATCATTTACATACCGTCCCAACCGGTCAGTGTCAACAGCATCGATCCTATTTAAAGTCAGTCAATTTTGGTAAAGCTACCTACATTATTCTACACTTCTTGTATTAGTGTTACAATTATTTTTTTAAAGTAAAGGGTTATATAAATTCAATATAATAAAATAACTATACAACAAGGTTTTATCTGAATATGCAATTTACAATGGCAAAATCTTCAGTATTTCTTCAGAAGATGTTGATCCTTTTTTTAGTAAAATGTAAATGAACAAGTAACTTAAACTTTCAATCAGGCCACCACCCGTTGGACTGCTGTTAACTGGTCCCTGTTATTGATTATGTGCTGTGATAAATGAGTTTCATTTGATTAAGAGGAAACAGGAAATAAGGGAGAAAAGATCTGACAATAGTAGTCTACATTGTGAGATGGTCTTTTTTATTAAGGTAGTCCTTATATGAGGCTTAATTGTAACTATTAAATGTTTTCTGCAATACTTGAGATCTTTAGGGGTTAAAAGGTGATTTTTTTTTTAATACAATAAAAATCAGTATTTTGGCCCGGGAAAAAAATAGAATTGACAAACAGAATCTAAATACTGATATCTTTTCATTTTTCAAGTTTTCATAACACTTCTAAGTTATCACAGGATCTAAATTTACAGACATACAGACATATAGATAGAGGGTCTGAGGGTCAAGCATACAAACTGTGTGGAACTGATTAATATACAACAATCCTTGATGGAAAAACATTCTACTGAACATACAGACATAATGTCTGTTACCAATGGCTAACGGGCATCTGCATAGGAGTGGGAAAATCCCAGTCCTGACAGGGAGCAGGAGGTCTTGGATTCAATCCCAGGCAGGTACATACAACAGTCATGTACTCCATGCTTGGCATTTAGCATAAAGACAGAGTTTTCAGGATTGGACGTGTCTATTTGAGTACTGTTGCTGGGACAGTATTTCAGTCATACAGCGAAATCCAGCTATTTACAGGTTGAGAAAGATCCCGGATGCACAGAGGCATCCGGGTAGTACCACTGATCTACCGCAAGCCAGCTGGAAGGCTCAGGATTGGATGTTCCGATGTGAGGATAATGTGATTAGACATGGTATCATACAACATGTCTATGGTGTGATACTGCAATATGACAGCACTATAACTGTATCAAGACACCGTTTCCAAATGATTGAAATACTTAACCAAACAAACAAAATAAATTGATGGGTTTTTTTTTATCCCCAGCTGACTAAGAAATGGTGACCAAGATTGAATTTACATTTCTTCTGTGTACACTGTGGTACATGTAGGAAACGGACAAACAGATTATGAATATGTTATAGACTTCAATCTCACTATTGTGATTGGCTCTCATGGCAAACTCATCAAATTTATTTCAAACTCTTACCATTTGTATGTGCCACAAAACTTAAAGCCAAACAGGTAGTTGTGGTTAACACTATCAGCCTCTTTGGATGAAATGTGTTTGCCGACATACTCCAAGATAAAGTCTCCTTTATTGAAAGTTTTTTTTGCAAATACCCCGTATCCTGTTAAAACATAAGTAATATACATGCTAGCATCTGCAGCTGCCTTACCAGTATATCATTAGGATTATGCATGTATATATTAATTGAAGAATAGTTTAGTTTTATAGGGCATGTCAGACAATCTGACACTACAAATGTTAGAGACTGAGAAAATGTATCTCCATTTCATATAAATCTGAGTTTAACTTTGCTCATATTATCACATTTTGAAATAAAGTAATGAAAAATAGTGACGTGTATATTATAAGCATTCTTATAAAGTTTTATAAGTTTATTTTATATTGAAATAAATAAGTTTGGTTTCTATAGAAAAATTAGAAATATATATATGCTTGAAGTGCTTTAATCTTATCTATCCACCAATTTTAGTTGATATTTAAATTTTGTGTGTGTGTTTATTCTTATTTGCATCATTTTTTATCATTTGAAAGAAAAAAACAACTAACTATCCACTTACCAACCTTAGCCTCAGGGCATGAAAAACTTACATTTTGTTAATAATTGCCATATAATTTAATATATATGCTGAAATATATTTACCAATATAGTCTGAGACTTTACGGGTTTCAAGTCCATCTTGGTCTTTGTCTGTTTGGCACCATAGCCTAGCTGATTGAGTTGGCGATATTCTAGGCTACAGAACACATATGTTTTTGTATTACCACACTATCTAGTATATTGTGAACAATAATGCATGCTTTGCTCAGGTAAATGTATCTGAGAATTGATCACATTAAATCAATAAAAACATAACTTGTTTCTATCATGATATTTTTGACTGTGTTAAATATTAATGAAATATACCTGTAAAGGTTAAGACTAGCTTGATTTGTGTAATAAAAGTACTATTTTATCATTAAGATTTTAAAATAACATAATTAATCGGTGAAGTCTTCTTCTATTCTTGTATTACTGATGTCATATAATAAAATAGTTTTTGACATGAGTAGTAATAAATTATTCAGACATATTAATTGATATTTATACATAAAGCGTGTGTGTGTGTGTTTGGGTTTACTGTCACTGCGACAGTATTTCAGTCATATAGCGACATCCAGCTAATTACAGGTGGAGGAAACCCCGAATGCATAGAGACATCCGGGTAAACCACCGACCTTCCGCAAGTCAGCTGGAACAACCGGTTTCATATTTTCAGGAAGACAATACATGTTGTATATAAAAAATTATGATGTTTGTCATAACAACAACTTTATTTTGCATATGCACAGTTTTTGTAACATCAGCCATTTTAAGATATGTATAAAATGTTGCTCCATTGATAACCTAGCTCATTGGTTGTGAAATTTATAAAATGGAAATATCACAAAAAGGAATAAAAATACCTTTCTAGTCTTTCCAAGTGCTGCGTCTACCTATATGTGGTGGAAATAAAGAAGAAATATACACGCTGTTCAAGTTTTAGTCGTTAAAATTAATTTTTAATGTCTTTTTGAATGTAAATTCATTTTCTTAATCCACAGAAACTATTCAAATTAATAATGATTTGACAAATTAAAAATGTTGATGTTCATTAATAGATCTGGATCTATATCAAAAAAGCAAAACACGACTTTGCTAGTCCCTACGAGTATACACCCTCCATTTAAAAAAAATGTAACAAATATGAAAGTAATGGATGGTGGTTAGGACCCCCGATTGCAGTGACTTTTTTAAGCATGGACCTTTGTATTATGAAAAACATAATGCTTTATAAATAACATATATAGCTACCATTTTAACAACTCCATGACTTTTTATGTGTGCATATGACCAATATGCCAATGGCACATCATTGAGAGGATTTATTTTTAAGTTTGAAAAGAGATGATAAGCTTATGATAGAGTTGAATGAATATTATTTTGACGAATTTTTAGAATACAAGTAAAAACAATTGAAATATGAAATTCACATATTTATACTTACAGCCCTTTTACCTCTTGACAACATGAAGATCTACAATGCAAAGAAAAAAGAATGAGTCAAACAAATTACTTTTTTTCTTTTTCATTTTTAAAATAAAGATAAATAAATAAACAAACGAACAATAAATAAATACATATTTTGAATTTAATGAATAATCAGCATCATTTTAATATTTAATTCATGAAATTGGTACCTCAATTATTTCATTAGTAGTGAGATTTTTTTTTTTTTTTTTTTTTTTTTTTTTTTGCAGCAGGAAAAGGTATGAATAAGAACGAGTCCGAATTAACTGCAAAGAAGTCTCAGTATAAACTATTCTATTTTCGAAAATGTTAATGCGTGAGCAAAATTAACGAATAATGTTTCTTTATTTATTTTGTATAAGATATAATGGAATTAATCTCTGCTTCTTCCAGTAACATGCATGCACTGCGTTTAAAAAATTTAAATCCTAACTGCCCGCGAAAACGTGTGACTTTTTTCTATCTTAACATGCCAAACACACGTTCGAATTGAATTAATTCTACAAAAAAACAACATTTACTTATTTTCAAATATAAAAATATAAAAAAATGTTCTAGAACAACTTATTGAATTATTAATGAGACCAAAATAAAACTAACGTACCTTTAAAATGGAAATCTTTCCCAGTGCAAGGTCAAATGAGGACACGTGGTGGGTCGTAATCTCTAAACCAAAATATGGAGAATTTATTGCGTCGACACACTGATCGAACGACCCACCGGATGATACCTCCTAATGAGGACTCATTATATTTTTACTTTTATTTTACGTTTCATGAAGAAATAAGCATTTTGAGATGGTTGAAGATTATTGCCAAATGAGCCGTCCTCAATTGAAAATCGTGTCCTCAATCGTTGCTGTTATTAGAAGTTCGTGCCCTCAATTGACGGTGCTTACTCACACACACACACACACACACACAGTTATAAGAAAATATATTTACAGAAAACGATCAGTTTATATTACATACCTACACGCACATACGCACAAAAAATATAATAATAATAATACCTAGAGTGATTACGGTGTCTTTATCTATCTCACTTATATTTACATTATATACAAAGTCTCTAGTTCGACGTATCCATCTGTCTAATCTCTTCTGCGAGGACGTAGGTTGTATCGGTGTGTGGTCTTCTGACTGACAGTCGTATTCTTGATGGTGAGGTTGATCTGTCCAATTCGGAGGTACATCCTCAGCCTCACTGAAGGAGAGAGATCAATCACTAAATTTGGTTTTCAACTAGATCGCTCAAGCGAATACGACCACCACGCTGTACACCTCTCGCCAGTATCATTCGCATCTGTTTTTGTTTCTTGTTGAGGTGGCGGATAGCGACAACTACCGCAACAACACCAATTATAAGCGAAATAAAAACAAGATGTTGAATTGACATAATGTCAATGGTGATCATCGATATTTTTACACTTAATATTACAACGTATTAAAATATATACATTTTCTTTGGTGATACTCTAAGTTCTAATGCATACAGTTTTCTACTAGTTATGATATATTTAGTCAAATCCGTGTTAGTGTTTTTCTCCATATAGAAAATAAAGGTTACCTAATAAAGTCCGTAGAATTTACAGAGTAGTCTATGAATAATAGTCACTTACACAGATATTAGTCTATGTTATTATAGTATATATACTAAATGATATAAATAGGAATATCTAGCTATCTATATACATTACCCATATAATATAGGGGTGGTGGGTACTGCATATTTCAGAAAAAAAGGGTGGATGGGTGGTTAGCATCATCATTATACCCTATGACAATGTCCACACCGCAGGTGTTCAAATCATTTCCCTAATTCCCACTCCTCGCCTGCGATATCAAGGAACGCGGTATCGAGTGTTACATAATCGAATGTCGTCTGGGGGGTGGGGAGAGCGGATATCCATTGCCTCTGCCGAATATCTACACCACAGGTGGCCAAAATCCGTCCCCTTCCCAAAAAACTCCTCGGCTGTGATATCAAGTCAAATTGCGGCTGTTATTTTTTTATTTTTTTTTTAAATCCTATATATCTGTTTAATTAACCAATTAAGACTCGTCCCTGTTATGCATCATTAGATTAAGGCTTTTTTTTTCTCTCTGGTATGTATACTCATGTGTATTTAACCAATAAAGGTTTTTCTCTGGTATGTATACTCATATGTATTTAACCGATAAAGGTTTTCTCTGGTATTTATACTCATATGTATTTAACCAATAAAGGTTTTTCTCTGGTATGTATACTCATATGTATTTAACCAATAAAGGTTTTTCTCTGGTACGTATACTCATATGTATTTACTTGTGTTAAAACCAGCTGAAAAAGAATATGCTAAATTTATGTCGATTTAACTTTAATTGATTGAAATACTCGAAATGCCCGATATTTAGGTAATAATTTGTGAACGCAGTAAAACAGTCTGAACCAGTTTCATTTTTTCACGCTCTAATTATTGTGGTAATATTGATAAATAATAATTTCTAGCAATAACATAAGCTTCAGTCGGATATACTATACGGTGTAGGTGGTAATGGCGCAAGCTCACCTTTCTATGTTAAATATGGACACTTTCGATGTTTCTGATTTATCTGTTAAAAAAGATAGACGAAAAGTAAGCCTGTGTTTGGAAAATAATTGCCACGTATCTGTTTATAAAAATACGGACGCACAGATCGTGGTAACAATAAGGAAGGGAACGAGATCTGTCACTGTATCCAGGGAAATATTTAAAGAAATGTGTGATCTGAAAGAAACAGTATTATTTTGTTCAGCATTTGTGGAAGGATGTCAGTAAACGAATACTTACAAAAAATTTATTTTGATCCTTCTCATCCTGCCGCATTCTCGGGGCCAGAGAAACTTTACCAAGTCGTGAAAAGAGATGGGAAATATAAAATAAGTAAAAACAAAATTCGCCGATGGTTGTATAACAGGGAGGAATATTCTCTGCAACGGGATGTGAAAAGAAAATTATCTAGAAGACGAATTATTACATCGGGTGTGGATGTGGAATGGGGACTTGACCTGGCGGACGTGGGGAATTTGGCAAAATCGAACTCGGACGTTTCTTTCTTGTTGATATGTATAGATTTTTTTTCGCGCTATCTTTTCGTTGAACCGCTGAAAAAAAAGTCAGCTAGGTCTGTACAAGATGCATTTGATAAAATTTTGACTCGATCTGGGAGAAAGCCTCAGATCGTTTGCACTGATAAAGGGAAAGAAATGAATAATAATTTGTTTAAAGATTACCTAAAAAAAAAATAACATTAAATATTTCACTACTCAAAATGAAGACATTAAAGTATCTATAGCAGAGCGCGTTATTCGCACTTTAAGAAATAAAATGTTTAGAATGTTTCAAAAGAACAGGACGTATCAGTATCTCAATAATTTACAACGACTCGTGGATAGTTATAATGCCACACCACATTCCGGTTTGGGGCGCGGTTTATCCCCTAAAGACGTTAATAAAGATAATGAGGCTCAGATATTCGATCGCTTGTATAATATACAGGTAAATAAACCGAGAGATATATTAAAATTTAAACCCATATTCAAATATAAATTGGGAGATACTGTTAGGTTAGTATATACAAAGCACATTTTTCGGAGGGATTATCAGCAGAAGTGGACCCCGGAATTATTTAAAATCTCGGACAGAATAATTAAACAAGGTCGAAAAGTTTACAAAGTAGTCGATTTTGATAATGAAGCGATCGAAGGTACATTTTACGAGCAAGAACTAAGCAGGTTCGATGTAGATAAAAATACCGCTTACAAGATCGAAAAAATAATCGGCACGCGACGTAGGCGTGGTGTGACTGAATATTTAGTAAAGTATGATGGTTGGCCCGATAAATTCAATTCATACGTCACGAAGGATATGATTGAACAATTAGTTAAGTAATAAAAATGTCGTTTTACGTGATCATTAATAGTGATAAAAACGAAAGATACTTTCCCGGTAACACTCCGTATAATTTTAGGTGTAAATTAAATCGCACGCTAAACTTTACGGGTGATTGGAAAGTAGCTTTGACCGAATTACATTTAAACGAAACTGGTAACGATGTTGAAAGGCTATATATATATTCGGATATGTGTGGAGAAACGTTAGTCGACGGTGATAACGTACAATTACTCAGACGCGTGACAATTGTGAGCAATAAAACTATCACATTTAATAATCTTTATTACATACCTGTGGTGAAAAGTGAGACAAGTGAAATCGCTTTTTGGTTGAAAACGGAACGAGGAGTGGAAGCTGATCATTTGAAACGTCCAATAACATTAATTCTACATTTCGAGCGAATTTTGTAAAATCGCGATCGAATTCTAAACATGGATAATAAGAATCTGTATATTCCCAACCACGAAAAGTGGGTGCGATATTTCGAAAACAAAATTAAAAAATCAGTTCAAAATAAAACGAACAATGATTTGCTTATTAATGAAAGCGCACCCGAATTACGAGTAATTCCGATTGATAAAAAGGAGAGACGGCATAATGATAGCTATTCACCAGTTGGACATATAACGCTAACGTCACCCAGTCAACAAACCGTTGACCAGGCAGAAACCGAATTGACCAGAATGATTAAAAAAGGTATAAAACGTAAGTCTGGAAAGAGACGCGGATCAAACAGCAAACGACCGCGGAGCGGGAAAGGACGACATAATCGTTCTAAAGGAAAAACCAAACGTGCACAGTCGAAGCGGTTAATAAAACGAGAAAACAATATTTTTGTCTAAGATGGCTACTCTTAATCCTGACTTTTTTAGTGAGGCTTTACCTAGCCAACTCTCATTATTTGACTTGGAAGCGACGCAGACTGCTGTAGAAAAAATATACTATCATCAAATTCAACCTATTAGCCAGATCAACGATGCATCTCCAATCCAGTTTTCAGTGCGAGGACACAACGGGATGGAATTTATTGATACAAAAAACAGTTTTATGAGCATAAAGGCGAAAATAGTTCACTCAGATGGAAGCGCCTTAAAAGACACGGAGTATGCGGGGCCCGTAAATCTTCTCGCTCACGCGCTTTTCGATCAGGTGGATGTAACGTTACAGGGAAAGTTCGTTACCTCGGCAACCGGACACTATCCTTATAAAGCTATGATACAAACATTACTTCACTCTGGAATTGAATCTGAATCGAAGCTGGCCTCTCAGTTGTTTTACAAAGACACGCCCGGGCATTTGGATGATGATGACGCAAAAACTGGCCATAATGATGGATTTAAAAAACGCGCCTCCCTGTTTGCGTTAGGTAAATCGGTTCGAATGGTAGCGCCTATAGCCCATGATTTGTTCAGTCTAAATCGATACATTTTAAACAATGTATCGTTAGATATAAAATTTTATCGCACCAAGCCGGAATTTTACTTAATGAGTGATTCGATGCAACCCGACTTCAAAATCGTTATTGAAGATATGACATTATTCATAAGTAAAGTGATAGTCAACCCAGCTGTCATATTTGCTCAAAGTAAGGCGCTGGAAATTACGAACGCCAAATATCCGTATACCAAGACGGAAGTCCGCATGACAGCCATTTCACAAGGTCAGGTAAATTTTACAATAGACAACGTTTGCCAGGGACTAAAACCTAACAAAATCGTGATCGGATTTGTGAATGGACAATCTCTCGCAGGCGCTTACAACGTATCACCTTGGAATTTTCAATCTTTCGATTTATCAGAGATAAATGTTACCGTGGACGGAGTCTCGGCCCTCGGGAATGCAATAAGATTGAACTTTGATTCAAATAGTGGTATTGACTGTACAGAGGCTTATCATTGGCTTATTAAAACCGCCAGTAAATGGACGACAGATCGGGGAATTCAGATGAGCTGGGACGATATTGCTAAAGGCTACGCGTTGTACGCTTTCGATCTTGAGCCGACATTCACCGGCAGAGACTACCTGACGTTGGTTAGACAAGGGATCGTGAGAATATCGGCGAATTTCGCCTATCCACTACCAACCCCCGTAACCTGTGTCATATACACTGAAGGGGTCGGTTATTTCGAACTAACACAATCGAGAGATGTTATTGTTTACCAGTAATTAATATATATTTTTGCATTGTTATAATATATTGTAATGTAATATTATTAAGGTTAATACCATTATACCATTTTATTATTATTATTATTATTATTATCATTATTTATAATATATAATTGTATTTCATTAATATTCTTATAATTATCATTGTTTCTTATCTTGGTAATTGTATTTCGTTGTTATATTATTACAATAGGTTAATAATATGGAATGGTACAAAAAAGAGTCTTTAATTAAATTCGAATCTCCTTGCACGATTACCCTCGTGTCACCATCTGGAGGTGGAAAAACGACTTTCGTTTATCGTTTGCTACAAAACTCCGCCGGTATTTTTAAAGACACATTTTCAATTTTGTTATATTGTTATTCCGCCTGGCAACCGATTTATGAGGAAATGTTAAGATCGATACCCAATATTTCAATTAAAGAAGGACTACCTTCCGATGAAGAGTTACGCACGTTAACCAAAGATAAAAAAGCTAAGTGTTTGATTTTAGACGACTTAGCCGATTCAAAAAATGCATCTGCGAAATCGGAACAATTGTTGACTATTTATTCTCATCACGGAAATATGACTATTCTGTACTTAGCTTATAATATATTTCAGAAGTCAAAGCCAGCAAGAACCATTAGTTTAAATACTAAATATTTCATCCTATTTAAAAATCACAGGGACACCGCACAAATACAACATTTCGCGAGACAGCTTTACCCGGGCAAGAGTAAATTTTTTTTGGAAGCGTTTCTTACGGCTACTAAAGAAGTGTGGGGATATCTCCTTGTGGATCTTCACAATTTATCCGAGGATCAATTTCGGTTAAGAACTCGAATATTTCCGGGGGAGGATACAATTATATACCAGTTTCCACAATGATGAGGGATTTGCTAAGAAAGGAATCGCTGTTTATATTTTATGTAACTAAACTGGGTGATCGTGATTTGAAACTCGTTCTTAAATCTTTGACAAAATCCCAGATTCGTGCAGTGTGTGGAATACTATATAACGCTATACGTCAATCTTTCCCGATTAAAAGGAAAGATATAGAGACACTAAAAAGGTACAATTCTAGCTGGAGGATTAATTAAAAAGAATAATTTTATCGAAACGTAGAAAAGAAGTTAGACTTATACTTAAATTCGCCGTGAAAGTGCTACAAAAATAAAAAGTGAATAATGTCTACGAAGGAATTAATTCTTATATCGAAAGATAAATACCATTCACTGCTGGAAAAACCATTTACTAATACCGAAGATCGTAGCTCTCAAACCGAACTCGAAATGGAAAACCATCATACAGCCGCGGAATCCCCGCCGTCTCCGCAGATTAAACCCGAAGAAAATATTTTACAATTGGTGCGAGCTACAGAAACATCCGTACCTGGAAGGCGGATAAGAAAACGCGTTGCTAGGAGAAAGTTTAAAGTGAATTGGTTACCGTATTAAACCTGTTGCATTTAGACAATTATGGTAGGGTGTGTTTCCGCGGAAATGAAACAAATTGGTGTGATAATAGAGGGTTTATGGATATTTGTTTTCTATATTGCTATCGTTATAGAGAGAATATTGTTATAATGAATGTTGTTGTAAAGAGGATCAATTTACATACATACATACATACATACATACATACATACATACATATCGACATACATATCGTTGTGTTAATTTAATTAAAAGTATATACTAATGTTCATGTTTATTTATCATGAATTTATGTATATAATTATTTATACAAAATATATTTAGTTTTCAAAATGTTTAATCTCTATACACTTCTGTTACGGGGAAATAAATGAATACAACAAATTTAACGTTTTCGATTTTTCATTCATATTACCAAACTGAATACGACAAAGAAGAAGAAAAAGAAGATTTTATAACAAACATTGTATACATGCAACATTTTGGAATCAGATCTGTGATCAAAAGATAAATACTATATTTATTTTGACCAGTCTAATGTTCTAGTTGAATGTATGATAAAATGTTACTTACTCAAAGCTACGATATATTTATTTACAAATTTTCACAAAAGCTTTTAAAATGGTATATGACCATCCTCATGCCACATGTCTACGGCGTGATACTGCAGTGTGGCAGTACTATATCTGTCTCAAGTAGACATCGTCTCCAAAATGACTGAAATACTGTCGGTGGGACGTTAAGCCCATCAAACTAACAAACAAAATGGTATATGTTTCTATGGTATAACTATTAAACAGGAAATATAATTAAAAAAAAAAAACATTTCAAAGCTGTTAATCACGTGACCATACACATTGTATTAGCACTAATTATATATTTTCTTCAATAATCGACTTGAATCGACGAGAACCAAAGAAACGGACTACTTTCGCTTAACTGGTGTTAAACACATATCTAACGGTTTCGTATTTATTCCATCCTGACACACTAATCTTTTACAGTAAAAGTAATATATAGACTTTTTCGCTTGTGAGTACGAGAACATAATGTTACTAAAGATGGAAATGCCTCTGTTAGTACCATACACAGTAGACTGAGTTTGTAAAACGTGCTCAAACTGAACGATAGGATCGACATAGTCTTTATTTACTCCTTTAAGACTGTACTTAGTCTTCCCACTAATTTCGCATTTAGCTGCGTAAGTTTTTGAACATAATCCTGTCATGCGGGACGCCTTAAACTCCACCTTCATCAAGCCTGGAGTACGATTGTCATAATTGTTATGATTCGGGCAACATTCTCGCGGAAACCAAGCATCGCCCTGTCCGGGGTGTATTTCGCTGTCGGATTCGCATCGTCGGAAAACGTTTGCATCATATTGGGAGAGCATGTTTTCTTTTATGACCTCTCTTAAGGTGGGTTTAGAAAATGCAATATAGGCAGAGTCAGTGTCCATTTCTATGTACTGAAAATCGCGTCTATCTGTGTAGAGGTCCATGAAATCATAATAAAATCTTAACATGTGTAATTTAGCGAGGTTCAGGATTGCGATACCGAGTGACAATGGGTGATCGATCCTTAAACTCTGTTTTTGGAATTCAGCCTCAAACAGGTCAGTTTCCATTTCCGACATAGTTAAAAATCTTTTGTTATTGACAGCCATGCAAGACTTCCGAAAGCCTTTGACATATTTAACGTGTCTGTGTTTTTCTTTATCCATAATTGTTCCCCCAAAAGCCGAATTACCTACAAGTTTAAATAATAAAGCTAAAATTTTTTTCGATGGATTATCCCCAAGGCGGCGAGCAGACGTTATTTCTTCTCCGAATTTGCGAAAACATGTCATTTTAGAATATTCAATAACCTGGTAGATATTCGTTACCAGTAAGCCGTGCGATATATACCATTTTAACAGAGGAGAGAAAAGCAAAATTTGTTTTGCTCTCATTCCTCCAACTAATAATCGTCGTGGCTTTTTTGATAATCCATTCTTTTCGACATAGTCCTGCATAGGCGGTCCGATACTCTCAAACGGTACGTCCGTGGTTAAAAATAATGGACTCATTTCTTCGAAATATTCGTAAGGAGATAGTTGAGTTTGCGGTTTCATTTCAACTTCATCCCACGTGTCTGGCACACGTATATCACATTCGATAAATCCAAATAGACTATCGTCCATTATCCCCCTTATAATATCCGTTTGCTCTACCTCTGAAGAATACTTTCTATAAAATGAGGGTAAGCTTTGTTGTACGAACGCCTTCATATCCTCGTTAGAATTTAACATATCCCTATATTCACATTCCCATATCGCATTTACCTTATAGCCCTGGTTCTTAATAAAATCCAATCTTTCCTTCGTTCTCTCATAAATAGCAATGCTCTTATCATCTGTCATATTCATACAGGGGCACCTGTGGTAGTAATCCCCTAAGAATTCGTATATTTCTCGCGTGTTCGGATCGTATCCATCCACAAAGTAAGGCCCTACCCTAAATTCACTACCATTATTCATTTTATGCTGTATATTTTTACCTTCAGAATGGTTAAGCCAATTCATCCAATCGTACATAGCGTAAAATCGTTTCACCTTATTTTCTGGTTTGAAATTATTTTCTGCCCTGCGTCGAACATACCGACCAACGGGCATTTCTTGACAAATGGCGTATAGGTAGAGACTATTCGCGTCGTAACCATATATGGATTGACAAAGTCGGTCATTTCTACCTCTTATTAGAGTCTTTCCTACCTGATGTTGTCTGCAAAATACGATAGAAGGGCCTCCTGTTAGATTATTCTTGAAAGTATCATACAGATCCGCATCGTATTTATCGAAGAGAGAAAAAGACACCCCCTCCTGCAATCCGCTCCTGTAAAACATTTTTCTAGCAATACCGGGAACAGACACGAAATCTTTGAAAACGTCTAACCCTTTTGAGAAAAAAAAACCTTGAAAAGTAGCAACACCTTGTACAAAAGGACCTACATCGAGCTCGGAGTAGTATTGTAAATAGTCGCGGAAAGTTGTCATATTTTTCTCTATCCATATATTTTTTAATTTTTCATACGTTTCATCGATAGAAGAAGATGGAATAGATGTTCTCCGAGAATTTTCAATGCCTCCTTGTGGGATTTTTTTTCAGATTTTATGAGTCTACCATACTTGATAAAGCATTTATTTTCTAAAAGATTGTAATTTTTTAGAGTTGAGTAAAATGCCTCTTTAGGAGGTAAACAGGGTTCTTCTAGTTTATCAAACTTATCAAAATATTCGTACGGAAAATAGGATTTCCGTAACGGGACATCGAAAGCTGCCAGAAATGCATCATACGATGTACCTGGAGGGAGATAATTACTCATATCTGCGAATCGTAATTCATCATTACTGACGCAGACATAGTTATTATTTTTCTTGATTATAAAGTGTTTTTTTTTTTTTGTACAACCCCAAATGAGTAATTAATTTCGCCTTTATTAGATTGATATCGTATTTACCAGAATTAAATCCTATCACGGGCATTTGCTTGCAATACGTTCAAAGTCAGAAATAAGTTGGGACAATCGCTTTTTCATTAATTTATGTGTAAAATCAGAACGTTTTTCATCATCATCATCATCATCATCAACAACAACAGCTAAATCATCATCATCAAGACTTTGGTTAAGGGGACGAAATCGAGCTATTAATTCATCATCATCATCATCATCGTGTGTTTGGTTTAGGGGGCGAAATCGAGCTATTAATTCATCATCATCATTATCATCATCATCATCGATACTGCTAACTTCAGCATCACTCCAGTCATTGTATTCTACTCGCAATTCATTATTAGATGAGAGATTATGTAATGATTGTGCCACACATTTTCTTTACCTAACGCGCGCGTAAATTCTGCGGATGGGGGTTCAAATTCATCAGTATCAATTGCACAATCTGAGCTATCATCCTCCTTTGAGCGCGTGTTCGTATCACACCATTTCGCTTTTAATTTCGATAATTCTTTGAAAACGTTACCCCACCTTTCTCGCGAAAGCTGCTCGCACTTTTCCGAAATTTCATTTAGTCGACTTATCATTTCGAGTATTAATGTGTCGAGATCTTTATTAAGTATGAATTGTTCTTTTTCAAAGCCTTGCACGTTGCTACAGAGACATACTGAAATAGGGGTATGCGTCGCCATTAATATTCTTTTTCCCACTTGTTCATTTTGTCCGTGGTATGGTACCACCATAGCTTCCATATCGAACACGGAAAACCAGGGATAATATCTCAATTCTCGCGATACAACAATCCCGAACTCTTCTAACCTATCAAATATAGTTTTGTTTATAGTATCCTCCAGGAAATATGAACTTTTTCGCAGCTTTTCACATGATTTGAGGTGACGATTTAACTTAAAGGAATTCACGAACATCTTATCACAATCTCCGCACTTAAATTTGCTACTATACGTCTTGAAATTTTTAATGTATGATAAATGATTGTCGAATAAATTCAAATACAATGTGTTTGGTACACCATTCGTTTCGAAAACGTTGCGAGACTTGTAAATAACGTCAACTGATTTATCTTTATTTAACTGATAAATGTTAATATTAACATTAAAACATTGTTCTACATCTGGTATATTGTTTGTGGATATTTCTGAAGAGCGTAATTTCCGCTGCTGAACATATCGCAGCCAAGAGTGATGAAGACGTTTAGTCATTGTTTCTACATTCACTTTCCTTAATTCGTGATACGCTAGGCATCTGAACATGCACATATCATCATCATATACCTGTCCTGTGTCGGGGTTTCTGTGTAAAGCGATGATTGACTTCTTCTTAAGTACATAGCCGGGAAGTTGCACACCGTGACCCAGAGGGAATGCTGTCCGATACACTGAATAAACGATATTAGTTATTAGCACGGGTTTATATTTCGTGTCCGGTCGTTGTAATAAAGCATGTCGGACAACATCCATTTCGCTCAAGCGGAGTCGTAATCGATTTAAATCCTCCCTGTTAGAAATTAACACTGGTGTTTCGAACAAGGAATCGAGATAATATGGAGCGAAATATCTAAACTGTCCAGTCTCGATGTGTCGGAGAATGATGCCAAACGACAAATTGATTTTAAAAGCCGAGTCATTATCCTCGTATATTTCTTCAATCTGGTCATATAGCTGATCTAGAGAAATGTCTTGCGTTGTTGGGAAATTATAACGAATCGTATTTGTCAATGCTGTCCTTTTCTGCTTTAAAATCAGATGTCTGTGCTGGTTGTAAGTTCGTTGTAGATTTTCGTCAATGGTACCATCAACCTCCTCCCAAGGTAAAGTATCATTATCATTCCAAGGAGATGGTTGAAACGTAGCAGCGTTTGCTTGAGAATGTATTGTTAAACGGTGATGATATAAGTCGGTGTGAGATGTTGTTGAGAATTCACACTGGCGACAGCGAATTATATCATTTACACGTCGCCTTTGACTCGGTTGGGAAATTTCATCGTTCGGTTCCCCTCTCCTCTTGCGTGGTACAGACTGTCCTTTTCCCTGGAGTCCACTTCCCCCCGCGGTCACGTGACCCGTTTTGTTTTGGTGTTCCACTAATTGTGATGCACTTGGGTACGATTGATTGCATGCCTGACATGAAAACTCTGATGTTTTCCCGCATTTTCTCTCATGCTTAAGCCTTCCATAATACGAAGAATATTCCTTCTTACATTTCTTACAGTACGTTCTTTTTCTTTCTGGTATATGTTCCTTATTTTCTTTAATCCGCTCACATCTTTCACGATGTCGACGCAGATTAAAATTTGATGAGAATGTCTTCTGACATTTCAAACATGTTCTCCCATCCTTTTGGTTACTGAAAATAATGAAACGATATTAATTTAGTGTATTATAAAATGATTAATTAGTTAATAAATGAATAATTACTTGAATTAATTTTTAATGCTAACGTCTTTTACTGGATTTACATTCAATTTCTTACAGTATAATGTATTATGGTGCATATTTAACTATGCACACATACGCATTGATGTGAGTACATGCATAAGATTAAAACTAATAATAAAAATTAAATAAACAGTTTTCGTTGCATCAAAGAGAGTGTAACAACTTACTAATTATCTTCCGTGCATTTATGAGATTTAAATTCCTTATCACTTTGAATCTAGTAGAACATTTATCGCAGAAATTCATTTTCCCCCCATCGAACTTCCACAAATTTATACCTTCGAATGACTTATGAAATGTGTATATATGTATAAATAGACAATGTTAAATACTTCAAATTATATACAGGTATGAGATACGGGAATGAGTTTAAATCAACCATCCAACATTGCTATAATTGATATTTAATTAAAGATACTATCACTCTAAATATTTCTTTGTATATTAATAGCTTGATAATTGATTATATTATTGCGTTATAACTTTGTAATTAGTAACTTCTCTTCCTCGGGGTGAGGGGACCAGAATACGATTGACAGGATGTTCCGCCCCCCCACTATCTCAATCCCGGACGTACAGACGATCCTAGTTGACGTATGCTCCTCCCCCGCAATCCTAGTCCCAGACATAAAGTCCATTCGGTTGACGGGCGCTCCGCCCCCCTGCTTTGTAAATCATCGATATCTACCCGATCCGGTTGACAGGTGCACCGCCCATCACCTTACGAAACGCGACTCTGATTGACTGATGACTTCGCACACCCCGAGTCATCACCCCGCCCTCAATCTCTCCTAGAGTCAACTCTCCGAAAAAGTCACCCCTGTCATAAAGCTACAAACATTACTACTGTTTTAGCCTATTGAAAAAAAATGCAATTTTTGCCCAGGGGATGTTGGGGCGTGAAATTGCGATGGTTTCCAATTGTACTAGTCCCAACTAGCATAAAACCACCGATGCCGACTTTTGGGAACGCACCGAAAAGTGCTTAAATGGCGCACAAACGTACTGTTTTAGCCTATTGACAAAAATGCAATTTTTGCCCAGGGGATGTTGGGGCGTGAAATTGCGATGGTTTCCAATTGTACTAGTCCCAACTAGCATAAAACCACCGATGCCGACTTTTGGGAACGCACCGAAAAGTGCTTAAATGGCGCACAAACGTACTGTTTTAGCCTATTGACTAAAATGCAATTTTTGCCCATGGGGTTGTTGGGGCGTGAAATTGCGATGGTTTCCAATTGTACTAGTCCCAACTAGCATAAAACCACCGATGCCGACTTTTGGGAACGTACCGAAAAGTGCTTAAATGGCGCACAAACGTACTGTTTTAGCCTATTGACAAAAATGCAATTTTTGCCCAGGGGATGTTGGGGCGTGAAATTGCGATGGTTTCCAATTGTACTAGTCCCAACTAGCATAAAACCACCGATGCCGACTTTTGGGAACGCACCGAAAAGTGCTTAAATGGCGCACAAACGTACTGTTTTAGCCTATTGACTAAAATGCAATTTTTGCCCATGGGGTTGTTGGGGCGTGAAATTGCGATGGTTTCCAATTGTACTAGTCCCAACTAGCATAAAACCATCGATGCCGACTTTTGGGAACGCACCGAAAAGTGCTTAAATGGCGCACAAACGTTATGTTTTAGCCTATTGACAAAAATGCAATTTTTGCCCAGGGGATGTTGGGGCGTGAAATTGCGATGGTTTCCAATTGTACTAGTCCCAACTAGCATAAAACCACCGATGCCGACTTTTGGGAACGCACCGAAAAGTGCTTAAATGGCGCACAAACGTACTGTTTTAGCCTATTGACTAAAATGCAATTTTTGCCCATGGGGTTGTTGGGGCGTGAAATTGCGATGGTTTCCAATTGTACTAGTCCCAACTAGCATAAAACCATCGATGCCGACTTTTGGGAACGCACCGAAAAGTGCTTAAATGGCGCACAAACGTTATGTTTTAGCCTATTGACAAAAATGCAATTTTTGCCCAGGGGATGTTGCGGCGTGAAATTGCGATGGTTTCCAATTGTACTAGTCCCAACTAGCATAAAACCACCGATGCCGACTTTTGGAAACGCACCGAAAAGTGCTTAAATGGCGCACAAACGTACTGTTTTAGCCTATTGACAAAAATGCAATTTTTGCCCAGGGGATGTTGGGGCGTGAAATTGCGATGGTTTCCAATTGTACTAGTCCCAACTAGCATAAAACCACCGATGCCGACTTTTGGAAAAGCACCGAAAAGTGCTTAAATGGCGCACAAACGTACTGTTTTAGCCTATTGACAAAATGCAATTTTTGCCCATGGGGTTGTTGGGGCGTGAAATTGCGATGGTTTCCAATTGTACTAGTCCCAACTAGCATAAAACCATCGATGCGACTTTTGGGAACGCACCGAAAAGTGCTTAAATGGCGCACAAACGTTATGTTTTAGCCTATTGACAAAAATGCAATTTTTGCCCAGGGGATGTTGGGGCGTGAAATTGCGATGGTTTCCAATTGTACTAGTCCCAACTAGCATAAAACCACCGATGCCGACTTTTGGAAACGCACCGAAAAGTGCTTAAATGGCGCACAAACGTACTGTTTTAGCCTATTGACAAAAATGCAATTTTTGCCCAGGGGTTTTTGGGCATGAAATTGCGATGGTTTCCAATTGTACTAGTCCCAACTAGCATAAAACCACTCGATGCCGACTTTTGGGAACGCACCGAAAAGTGCTTAAATGGCGCACAAACGTACTGTTTTAGCCTATTGACAAAAATGCAATTTTTGCCCAGGGGTTGTTGGGGCGTGAAATTGCGATGGTTTCCAATTGTACTAGTCCCAACTAGCATAAAACCACCGATGCCGACTTTTGGGAACGCACCGAAAAGTGCTTAAATGGCGCACAAACGTACTGTTTTAGCTATTGACAAAAATGCAATTTTGCCCAGGGGATGTTGGGGCGTGAAATTGCATGGTTTCCAATTGTACTAGTCCAACTAGCATAAAAACCGATGCCGACTTTTGGGAACCACCGAAAAGTCTTAAATGGCGCACAAACGTACTGTTTTAGCTATTGACAAAATGCAATTTTTGCCAAGGGGATGTTGGGGCGTGAAATTGCGATGGTTTCCAATTGTACTAGTCCCAACTAGCATAAAACCACCGATGCGACTTTTGGGAACGCACCGAAAAGTGCTTAAATGGCGCACAAACGTACTGTTTTAGCTATTGACAAAAATGCTTGCCCAGGGATGTTGGGGCGTGAAATTGCGATGGTTTCCAATTGTACTAGTCCCAACTAGCATAAACCACCGATGCCGACTTTTGGGAACGCACCGAAAAGTGCTTAAATGGCGCACAAACGTACTGTTTTAGCCTATTGACAAAAATGCAATTTTTGCCCAGGGATGTTGGGGCGTGAAATTGCGAGGGTTCCAATTGTACTAGTCCCAACTAGCATAAAACCACCGATGCCGACTTTTGGAACGCACCGAAAAGTGCTTAAATGGCGCACAAACGTACTGTTTTAGCTATTGACAAAAATGCAATTTTTGCCCAGGGGATGTTGGGGCGTGAAATTGCGATGGTTTCCAATTGTACTAGTCCCAACTAGCATAAAACCACCGATGCCGACTTTTGGAACGCACCGAAAAGTGCTTAAATGGCGCACAAACGTACTGTTTTAGCCTATTGACAAAAATGCAATTTTTGCCCAGGGGATGTTGGGGCGTGAAATTGCGATGGTTTCCAATTGTACTAGTCCCAACTAGCATAAAACCACCGATGCCGACTTTTGGAACGCACCGAAAAGTGCTTAAATGGCGCACAAACGTACTGTTTTAGCCTATTGACAAAAATGCAATTTTTGCCCAGGGGATGTTGGGGCGTGAAATTGCGATGGTTTCCAATTGTACTAGTCCCAACTAGCATAAAACCACCGATGCCGACTTTTGGGAACGCACCGAAAAGTGCTTAAATGGCGCACAAACGTACTGTTTTAGCCTATTGACAAAAATGCAATTTTTGCCCAGGGATGTTGGGGCGTGAAATTGCGATGGTTTCCAATTGTACTAGTCCCAACTAGCATAAAACCACCGATGCCGACTTTTGGGAACGCACCGAAAAGTGCTTAAATGGCGCACAAACGTACTGTTTAGCCTATTGACAAAAATGCAATTTTTGCCCAGGGATGTTGGGGCGTGAAATTGCGATGGTTTCAATTGTACTAGTCCCAACTAGCATAAAACCACCGATGCCGACTTTTGGGAACGCACCGAAAAGTGCTTAAATGGCGCACAAACGTACTGTTTAGCCTATTGACAAAAATGCAATTTTTGCCCAGGGGATGTTGGGGCGTGAAATTGCGATGGTTTCCAATTGTACTAGTCCCAACTAGCATAAAACCACCGATGCCGACTTTTGGGAACGCACCGAAAAGTTCTTAAATGGCGCACAAACGTACTGTTTTAGCCTATTGACAAAAATGCAATTTTTGCCCAGGGGATGTTGGGGCGTGAAATTGCGTGGTTTCCAATTGTACTAGTCCCAACTAGCATAAAACCACCGATGCCGACTTTTGGGAACGCACCGAAAAGTGCTTAAATGGCGCACAAACGTACTGTTTTAGCCTATTGACAAAAATGCAATTTTTGCCCAGGGATGTTGGGGCGTGAAATTGCGTGGTTCCAATTGTACTAGTCCCAACTAGCATAAACCACCGATGCCGACTTTTGGAAAAGCACCGAAAAGTTCTTAAATGGCGCACAAACGTACTGGTTTAGCCTATTGACAAAAATGCAATTTTTGCCCAGGGATGTTGGGGCGTGAAATTGCGATGGTTTCCAATTGTACTAGTCCCAACTAGCATAAAACCACCGATGCCGACTTTTGGAACGCACCGAAAAGTGCTTAAATGGCGCACAAACGTACTGTTTTAGCTATTGACAAAAATGCAATTTTTGCCCAGGGGATGTTGGGGCGTGAAATTGCGTTGGATTCCAATTGTACTAGTCCCAACTAGCATAAAACCACCGATGCCGACTTTTGGAAGCACCGAAAAGTGCTTAAATGGCGCACAAACGTACTGTTTTAGCCTATTGACAAAAATGCAATTTTTGCCCAGGGGATGTTGGGGCGTGAAATTGCGATGGTTTCCAATTGTACTAGTCCCAACTAGCATAAAACCACCGATGCCGACTTTTGGGAACGCACCGAAAAGTGCTTAAATGGCGCACAAACGTACTGTTTAGCCTATTGACAAAAATGCAATTTTTGCCCAGGGGATGTTGGGGCGTGAAATTGCGATGGTTTCCAATTGTACTAGTCCCAACTAGCATAAAACCACCGATGCCGACTTTTGGGAACGCACCGAAAAGTGCTTAAATGGCGCACAAACGTACTGTTTTAGCCTATTGACAAAAATGCAATTTTTGCCCAGGGATGTTGGGGCGTGAAATTGCGATGGTTTCCAATTGTACTAGTCCCAACTAGCATAAAACCACCGATGCCGACTTTTGGAACGCACCGAAAAGTGCTTAAATGGCGCACAAACGTACTGTTTTAGCTATTGACAAAAATGCAATTTTTGCCCAGGGATGTTGGGGCGTGAAATTGCGATGGTTTCCAATTGTACTAGTCCCAACTAGCATAAAACCACCGATGCCGACTTTTGCGAACGCACCGAAATGCTTAAAGGCGCACAAACGTACTGTTTTAGCCTATTGACAAAAATGCAATTTTTGCCCAGGGGATGTTGGGGCGTGAAATTGCGTTGGTTTCCAATTGTACTAGTCCCAACTAGCATAAAACCACCGATGCGACTTTTGGGAACGCACCGAAAAGTGCTTAAATGGCGCACAAACGTACTTTTAGCTATTGACAAAAATGCAATTTTTGCCCAGGGGATGTTGGGCGTGAAATTGCGATGGTTTCCAATTGTACTAGTCCCAACTAGCATAAAACCACCGATGCCGACTTTTGGGAACGCACCGAAAAGTGCTTAAATGGCGACAAACGTACTGTTTAGCCTATTGACAAAAATGCAATTTTTGCCCAGGATGTTGGGCGTGAAATTGCGATGGTTTCCAATTGTACTAGTCCCAACTACATAAAACCACCGATGCGACTTTGGGAACGCACCGAAAAGTGCTTAATGGCGCACAAACGTACTGTTTTACCTTTGACAAAAATGCAATTTTGCCCAGGGATGTTGGGGCGTGAAATTGCGATGGTTTCCAATTGTACTAGTCCCAACTAGCATAAAACCACCGATGCCGACTTTGGAACGCACCGAAAAGTGCTTAAATGCGCACAAACGTACTGTTTTAGCCTAGGGACAAATGCAATTTTTGC
>CM037790.1:46653638-46703638 GCA_021229015.1 Solen grandis | reverse complement strand
TGTATCTACCAGAGCGCTGTCTATTGCAAAATTTGCCAGTTCTGCAATTTTATCATATCAAGGGCCATAACTTTGAAGTGTCTGGGACATTCCGACTGGTTAAAGAAGTTGGGTAAGATATTGTGCCCATTCACATTGTGACATTGGTTTACAGAGAGCTGACACTATAACTTTGCAGTTTTTCATCAAATCAAGGACTGTATTCCTGAATTTTTTAACACTCTGACTGTGATTATGAAACTTGGCAAAGATATTGTGCCCATACACATTGTGACCAAGTTTGGTAAAGACAACCTCAGTGGATGTGGCCCGCCGCAGGTGAATCCATAATATGTCCCGACATTTACTGGGCATATAAAAACAGTTTGGACAGACAAAATACTTGCTCTCCCTGAGACCAAAAAAAATAAAATGGAAATGATCGATTACTGTACTTACTGATTTTTCCCTCAGTTGAAGTGCCCTGAAATATGAAAAAGAACATTATACTACATAGAAAATAATGTTTTTGACCTTAACCAACTTGCATAAAACTTCTAGTTATTTTCTTCACTAGCTCATTGATCAAAACAGAATGTTCAGTTATCAAGATTGACTGCCTGATGAATGCCTATTGTAAGGATTTCTAAATCCAACTGTTCTGAAGGGAATTACATAATGCAATGTATTTTTTTCTTCAATAATTTACTTCAGCAATATATACAGATGACTGAATAATAAAGCAGAGATATAATGTGCATTTATATTCTTAATGTAATAGAGATCAATAGATAATCTAAAATGAATACATCTCTTTCATTATCAGCACATCAATTAAATCTTTTGAATATCGCCTCTTTCATTCAATCAATATTTTCTTTAAGCAGAAACAACTCTTAATATTTAATGATATCTTTGTTAATAATTTCATTATCTAATGGAATGATTAATGGTTATAAATTATGGTGAATCATTTTATAGGGTCAACAGATTTTCTTGCTAAAACTTCTTAATTAAAAACGAGAAGAAAAAAAATATATTGTATTAAGTTAACTAATATCAATAAAGTGTCTTGATATTTTTTTATTTCTTACAAAAAGTTGGACTAAATGAATGTCCACTTGTTTCATTCTCTGTGATGGTGCTCATTGTTATATACAAAAGGTGTGACAGGAAGGAAGCACAGCCGTGAAGTGTGTGTAAAGTCAAGCTTACATTTGACAAATTATTCTTTTACTCAAAACTTCCTCAACTCAATATTACTTAAAACATATGCATATCATATAGCTGAAACTGGAGAAATGCATGACTAATTCTACAATGTATTTACATGCTGATAAATATCATTAATGCTTTACCTCATCAATGTCATGTACAAAATTATGTCTTCATGTATATTATTTACTGAACTATAAATGAAACAATAGATTTTTCTATGCCATGCAGATTGTGTAGAATCTGAATTGCAATAATGTATGAGCTAATTTTTTAAAAGAGGAGACAATAATCAGACAGTTCTTATAGGAGCTGCCTAATCTGGGTCTCCTCTGCTTGCCAATGCTTCAGAAATGAGTTTTTATGAGGTAAAGGGTTATAAAGAAAACAATATTTCAACTCATTTTACTTTAAGATGAGAATGATCACATTTTTTTTTTTCATTTTTGAGTTGAAAACATTTAAGTTGGTAAGTTAAAAAGAAAACATGCTGAACAAGTAAAGGCCTCAAAATGACACCATGGAGACACTAAGTCATGAGTTCTGGTTCTTACTGCAGCAATGTTGAGGCTATACATATCAAGTCTACAGATCAACCGCTACTGCTACCATCACACAGGCTTGAACACGACAAGCACAGCCATTTAGATTTCTATTGAAAATCAATCCTACCTAATGTAGTCAATATTTATTTAAGCAGTATTCTTGTTACCCAACATAACATAGGGCAATAAAATGTAATCTCATTGCTTTCGGCATTTTACATTAACTTATATTTTTAGTTTTCATTATTTTTATCGTCTGATTATTTTTCTATAAGTCATACACATAATTATTGATTTCTATGATAATGCCTTTGAATATTGAAAATAACGGTAAATAACCTGTTCATTTTCATGCTTAGATGTTCAAACAGGAATTGATTTCATCTCCAATATGATTACAAATTAAACATTCTTTCTATTATTCAATCTGCCTGCTTATATTTGTAGTTCCTATATATGAATATTTTATCATCAAATAATAAAAAATATTGAATTTGCACAAAATTAAATATTTTTCTTCACAAAAAGAAGTTTAAAAGAATCAATTCTTTAAAGGTCCATTATATTTCATAATGATTCAATTTTCATGAAAAAGGAAACATAAAATAACAATAACATATTGCAGACTTCAACAAATGGTACATAATGTACAAATATCTTCTGTAAAATAAGAGTTAAACGCATTGAAACTGTTGATCAAATTACGCAATTTAGTATTTTGGATGGAGGTCAAAACACTCTCATTGTTTACATTTTGCATGGCGTGTATTCCCGAGGCCAGTCTGTAATCGGAGATAATTTGAATTTTAAAAACTGTAATCAAATCACAACTTGTTTATCTGCTACTGTAAAATCATAATATTTTGTGGGGGATTAATTTCGTTGCTTTCGTGGACACCGCTATCCACGAATTTATGTCCCCACGAAAAGTTTTCATTTATCATGTCAAACAGCTCGCCCATATTGACGACCTTCTCCCATACCCCAACAGACTCTTGAGTAAACTGATTTCAATAATATATATAAAGTTTATGTTCTGGAATATAATGTATTAAAAAGGAAAAAAACAAATCGCCAAAGAAAACTTTATAATGTTAGTTGTATTACTTTTTGTGTTTAATGTACAAGTGCAACTAATTTTGAGTTGGTTTCCACCATAATTTACAGTACTCAACCCACTTTTGTTTATACTGCGGTCGCTGTACTAGTCGTGTTTTATGGTACATAGTTTTATAATATATACATGATATATGTACATGTATATATATATTACTCGTTTTATCCTTTCATTTGTGAAGTTTTGCTTCATTACAAATTGTGTCATAATTTTTTTTGAGTACACGAGTGTCTTCAAGTTCCTGCGTAGATAAGCTGCATGGGTAGGAGAGATCCACCCTGTATTATGGCCAATATAGCACAGTGATTTGTCTTTGTCATCAAGACGACTGATTTGACACCTGCTGTGCCCCCATTGTCCACTTGCCCCCAGGCACTACAGGACATCCTGTCTAGCCCCAGTTGATGACGAGTGGGTCCGGGATATCATGCTATGCCACAACTGTGGTGACCTCGGTTTTTATCCAAGCAATACATGGCCGAAATATTATGAAAATTATATGGCCACAAGCTTAGATTTATTTACACTTACTTTGGTCTGATTAACGCTCCCTAAAAGTAAGTTTTGAAAACAGATCTTAATATATACTAAATGCCATGTCATTAACATATTATGATCAATATTAGGCTGCATTCTTTTCAACTTAAATTTTGTAAAGGTCTTCAAATCAACGTCCAGATAACGTTGAAATAAATTATTATTTTTTTCTAACGCACCAATCCACGAATTCTTGTCCCCACGAACATGTTTTTTTCACTGAATCCACGAAATTTCATCCCCACGAAATAAAATGATTTCACAGTATGTTATCAATTTATGCACTAGTGATTTGTTAACGGAGACATAAGAAATGTCTATTGAAAATTGATGAGGATATGCAGAAAATGCAAATTAGTTATTTTTGTAAACAAAATGATCTTTATAAGAAAATTTGTTCTTATTTATGCATTGTAGTGCAGCTGTCCTCAACAAGTATATACAGATTGCATCTCGTAATAAATCTGTAGCACTCACTTTGCTTTTCTGTCTGAAGAATATACACCGCTTTTGGAAGTATAATGGACCTTTAAGAAATCCCTGAATACACCTTATTTGTGCCTTTAGCTGTTTTTGATTACAGATGTTATTGTATTAATTGTTCCATGTACATGTATTGTGTACTCCTCACTTTACCAATACCCAAGGCTATATTTTTTCACATTTTCAAACCATGGAATAGAAGTTTGAACAATTTTAAGATTGGTCTGTAAGATTATTATGATAATTACAGGATATATTCTTAGCTTAAAAGAAATGATTCTCCCTATCCCGTTTCACTGTAAGTCATCTAGCATGGAGTAGAGGATTATTAATGCATAATTTACATTTAAATTGATAAAATAAATTTCTAAGTTACTACATCTCCAAATTTCAGACCAACAAAATGAAATATGCTTAGTCTTAGTAAATATTACTTTTTGTATATCAGTAGCTGACTATACTGTTGGCAATTCAAAAGCCACAAACAGTAACATGTGTTGCTTGCTGTGCAGTTGTTATAAAACCATTGATAACAACAATTCAGCTGCTAAATGCTGGTGGTTGATCATATTAAGAGAGTTGCAAATCAAACATTTCAATACTGAAATCAGCAAACACTTCTAGCGATTTATCATCTATCAAACTTCACTTCCAAGCAATAAAGAACAACAACTAAGTATGGTAAATGAAGTTCATGCTCAACATTAACAGATTATGCTTTTGTCCCCCCTATTTTTACACACACAAAAAGATACAAAAACAGAAAATCAGTCAGTTTATAATTATGACAGAAAGAAAAAAAACTCAAAAGAGTTCATGTCATACAGATTACCTGAGATTTATTCACTGTAACAGCAGGTTTGTTGTCAAGTGAACTACCCGTGTCTTTACCCGTCTCTAGCCTGTCCTGTTCCTCCATTTCAGCCGTGGGCGAGGAGCCCACCCCGGGAATCTGTCCCTCCACACTCTCTCTGTTACCAAACACAAACTTCCTATCCCGTGTGGATGGTGTGTCCCCGGGGCTTGGCCTGTTGGACATGCGGGCCTGGTTCTTGTCTCGCTGAGGCGGCAGGGTCAGGGGTTTACCGTGGAGACCAGCCTCTGCTGCCCAGGCTTCTTCTTGGAGCTGCTCCACGTCTGGCTGGTCAAACTTGACATGGGACAGGTTTGTGTCCACTGCTCCATCCTGTCGCCTAGGCTACAGATGGTACAGGGGCAGGTTATCACATGACAATATTAGTAAGGGAGGGATGGGAGGTTGGGAGGGCTTGGCAGGTTGGTCTCAACAAGTCAGGGTTAAAGGTTCAAACCAACCTCTTGAATTACTGTGTTATAAATGGCTACCTTATTTCTAGCAATAACAATCAAAACATATTATAGTTGTGAAGTCCCTTTGAAAATAATACTTTGATGATGCTAAAAATGGCATCAAAGATTCAAGTTTTATTTCTTTCTATGTTTACTTGCACAAATAAAATAGCCATTATTGATTAGTTTAGTGGGGCAAAAAAAGGGGCAAACCTGGAATTGAATCAGGCGTGACTTCTAGTATCTATCTATACAGCTTGCATTTACTTAGGAGCATTTGAGCCGAAATTCCAACATTTCTTTTCTTGTTCTAGTTAAAATTCCACTCCTTGTCATATATATTTAACAAACAATATTGAATTTTCAATATCATTACGTACAGATTATATCTTTGGCACAATGTTCTATCCTTAGTAACAGTAACACAGTATTGTACAGCAAAAGTACATACTGACAAGGTTCACATTAAGGATTTCTTTTCCACCAAAATTATCAACAGTATGCTAATTACATTAGTTTTCTGTTTCCTTTATAATGATTTATACTGAAGACCTGACATCAATGTTCATTTCAAAACCGTGTTCAACCTTGCAATAAGAGGACATATAGCTTTAACAATAATTGTACTATTTTCTGAGAATACTTGAAACTGGTCATACCCCTGATAATGGTAATAATGGCATGTGTGCATAGCAATAACACTGCTTGTGAAAGCCTTCAATGCATGTTTGCTTTGCAATTTACTACATCTATTCTAGCAGTGCTAAAAGCCTTTTACTTACAAACTCCGGGTGATGTAGAAGATTTATTTCTAGGCTCTTTCTCTGCTCTGACATACTGCGTTTCCGTGACAACATACTAGGGGGGTTTGGAGGAAGGTCCTTCAGTTTACTCATATCAACCCGTGGTGGTAATTTGCGGTCATCCATGGGCTGCTTCTTCTTAATGGTTCTCTTGTCGTCCTGGTAACACAAACAACACTGTAGTTACATGTCTTCCAGGCAATACTCAAGTTGGTCAATTCTGATGATATAGTTAAGAATATATTGTGTATATTAATATAAAAATTAATGCACATTAAACCAATGCTGGTTAATATATATCTAAAGTTAATATACATGAAGCCAACGTTGTACATATGACATGTTTTTTTGTTAATGTACATTTCACTAAAACTGTAGATACATGTCATTGGTTAATATCCATGAAATCAATGCTGAACATACATGTCAATGAAATAAATCCTGCACATATATGTCCATGATTACAGCATCTGAAATCATTGTTGTACCTATCATGACCATGGTTAATGTAAATGCACGTGAAATCAATCCTAGAAAATATATGTCTATGGTTAAGCCTGTGAAATCAATGCTGTACTTAAAATGGCCATGGTAACGATATGTGAAATCAATGCTGTACCTAACATGTCCATAGTTAAAGTATGTGAAATCAATGCTGTACCTAACATGACCATGGTAATGGTATGTGAAATCAATGCTGTACTTAACATGTCCATGGTTAAGGTATGTGAAATCAATGCTGTACCTAACATGACCATGGTATTAGGGTATATGAAATCAATGCTGTACTTAACAAGTCCATGGTTAAGGTATGTGAAATCAATGCTGTACCTAACATGACCATGGTAAGGGTATGTGCAATTAATGCTGTACTTAACATGACCATGGTTAAGGTATGTGAAATCAATGCTGTACCTAACATGAACATGGTAAAGGTATGTGAAATCAATGCTGTACATACATGACCATGGTCGTGGTCATCATGGGAGTGGTCTGTCGATGCTCGACGTGTCAGTGATGGTGCGCGGCCAGATGTGATCCTGCGCTTCTTCATCAGCCCACGAACATCAACCTTGACCCCTTTAGACTTCTTGCGACCGTGATCAGAGTCCTCTCCATCCTCATACTCAGCAGATGGTTTCTCAAGTTTACTTGCTGGTGTCCCTTTTAGACAGAAAAACAAGCATTTAGGTTATATAACAATAATAGAGGTATGAAGACTAGGTTTTTTGAGAATGGCAATAACATGCATATTAGCAGTCTAATACTTTGAGTATATTTAATGCAGAAGTAATCATATCTGAATACAGGTGCTATACATCATTTTCTTTTTTTAATAATATTTAAAAAAAAAAATTGAGTAATTGTACAAACATGCTCATTTTGAAAAAAAATGAAGTAAATTTTTTGATGGGAAAATAGCACCAAAATATGATAGAGAGAATGCTCAAGACAAGCTATTATTATAATTAAATGAAAATATTACACATCACAATGAACTAATTTACATCAGATACATAATTATAAAAGTAAGAATCATGTACATGTACATCTAAACCTATCAGCAGTGTACTTTTTATTCTTAAAGAACCAAATCTTGATTTATGTGTTTGTCCAGAGCAGACATGAAAATCTAATTCAGTTTTCAAAAATTCAAAACTGCTAAAACACAGTGATGCATATAATGACTAGTACATTCAAACTCACCTGAACTGAAATATAATTGTTGTTTTTAGAGAAGCCAAGAGGTTGTTAATTACAACCCTATACTAAGTAAAGCACTATGTCAACAAAGTGGCATAAAATTTACACAAAATACATCACAGAGTTATCTTACTTGTTTTCTAATACCAATTTTACCCAGGAAAAAAATAAGCTTTCGGTGACAGTTGCTTAAACATAAAACTTAAACCAGGATGCAACACTCACACAATGTAGTGCTAAAAATCACAGTCAACTATTCTTTTAATAAGGTCTCATAAAATAATTTGTTTCCTATTATGAGTCATATGAAGATAATCACAGAACGGTTTCAATGACCATTTTTGGAATGTTGATCATAAGGAAAACAGTCTAATATGTTAAATACTAAATGTCTATTAAAGCCCAAGAAAATATTACCAAATAAAAAGTGTTGTAGTTGAAAATATTAATGATTTTTCATCTGTTTATTTAGGCAACTATGTTTAAGATTTCAGTATGCTGACCAAAGTTACTGGCCCTGTTTTGTGTTTAGCTAAATATATATGTAAATATAGAAGATGTAAGATGCCATTTATTGGTCTTCTTTTCTCACCTTTAGGTGGACACTTGCAGTATTAGCTTAGAAAATATCAGCAGAGAAGAAAAACAAAGTGAAGAGGAGGTATTTTTACAACAATACAACAAATCCAATGTCAAACAAAACTTTACAAAATTTTATATGTTTAAATAATCCTTTTATCATACTAACAATGTTGCATTCATTTAAAGATACATATTCTTTATCCAACAGGATTTCTTTGTAGCATTAACATGTTTTAATTATGCATGTTAATGTAGCATTTTTTTCTCAAGTATAAAATTTTCATCTAAGAATACAATTCTAAAAAGTAAAACATAAAAGTTCATTTGCAGAATATGAACCATAGCTATATCAGTATAAGCAATGTCACCAGATGTATAATGATGTTTTTGACATCTTTTGTTTCTTTTTTTCCAAAAAGAACATTAAAATATAACAAGCTAATAGATGACATTGATAGTCCTCACTCATACTGCCCCTGGCCAGGTCACCCCTACTGTGTCAATAACCTTGACCTTGTGCTTAAGACCTTGGGTTAAAGTCAAGACACATCTACTAGTCATAAATTAGCATTTTCAGTTGATAGTGAGCTTCTATTGATTTATAAAGATATACCCCCAGACACAATGAGTGACAACTAAAGACTTAAAATGAACAGAAAACAGCTGGGTATACTAATTAAAGTAAACCATTGCAGTCACATAGCAAATCTTAAGTCAGAAAACATATCTTAGGTCTCAACAGAAAAACAAAAACAGATAAGCTACAAAAGATATGAAGAGAACAGTAATATACACACAAAGTATGAAGTATCTACACAGACAACAGTTGTTAAGTAGAGATTTGTTTTCAAAATAACAGTTCAACAACACCATATATATAACTTACAGAAACTCATCTCCCATAGAAAGCTTCAGAAAGAGAAACACAGGACCTGTTAATTCATGAGACATCAAGACAGTGTTTCATTGGAATATTAGTACCCTGACACCGCTGTGTAACATTGAACAACTAATCACATTTCATTATTCTTAAAACTTTTAACCAATTTTAAAACATAGTTGATTTTGTCATGGAATGATGAAAATTGTGCAATGTTACATATGACCAAGTTGCTATGGCAACTTGAGAGAGACTATTATATGGTTACATTTGGTGACACACCAGCTCAATCTGTCTGCAGTTTAAAGCTGAAAACATTGAAACATGACATAGAGTATTGGATAGTCACTTGGGAACCTGTTCTTTAACATCACATACTGAACTTTTAACCCTTTACCTCATGAATATTCATGCACAAATTCATGATTTCATCTGAATTTTCTGAACTTAGAATAGTACATTTCAAGAAAAAAATCATTATTTTCACACTACCATGAAAATCAAAAGTATGTTATTTTATTAAGAGACCTGTTTATTATGAGACCACTTTAACAATTTCCCAAGGGCGGTTGCTTAAAACAAGTTTGACTGTATATGGAAAAAATTTTCTTCGTTATGCAGGCTGTGTAGAATCTGAGCTATTATATTGTATGAGCAAACAGAGGAGACTGTGAGTCTGCTTGTTGCACAACGCTGAGCCACCCTGATTGTTACGTTAAACTAATCAAGCTTTAGATCTTAATATGTCAGTCTCTGAAACTAATTGTTTGCCAAAGCATTAGACATGTCAATATGATGAGGTAATAGAGTTAAAAGTTTCCCTTGCTTATCTTAAAATAATGTACATAATACATTTCTAACATAAAATGCTAATATCTTAATATGTCAGTCTCTGAAACTAATCAAGCTTTAGGTCTAAAATCTGATATAAACTATTTATCTATGTTCACAACTGATTATCTAATAAAAGCTGTGGAATATATGCTTGCGTTTCTCTGTAAACATTCCCTCTGATTTGATGACAAATTTTAGCCCCATTGTGCTCTATTTTGTTTACCAGGCCAATCACCGGTCACATGATATTCAAGAGCAGCTAGTGGATAATCCATTGATTTATTTCAAATATTTCTGTGACCATGGAAAAGTCCATTCACAGAGTTGATCAGGACTGGCAAAAGTAACACAGTAGAAAAATGTGTAGTGAAAAAAAGTGCAGGGTGAGGTCTCCGATAAACTACAACAATAATGAGCAAAACTGAACTATTCAAACAATGCAAAATATATTAGAGGTGCATGAATGCTTCATGATTTGTGGTATGAACAAATAACTAACCATATTGATGAAAGTTTGATTCTGTTTTTCATCAATGAGCAATTACTCTTAATCTACATCAAAGTTTTAACAGACAGTTAAAACAGAAAAAAATCGAATCGATTAGCAGCTGCACAAGCCAGATTTTAAAACTAATTTTAGCATCTTTTTAACACATTTTCAAGTGACGAAAAAAGTAACAAGTAGTATTGCATGACATTATTTGTGAATATAAATAAATCAATGAATATCAATTAAAATTTAAGATTTATAGTTTTTGATGTTGTTTTCCCTATGTGCAACAGGCAAATGACATAATCCTTAAATCTTTTCCTTGCTTAACATCACTTTTTTTGTTAGATATATTCTGAAAGAAAATAGATTTAACTTATATAAACATCATAAAAATCATTACATAAGATATAAGATGTTATTCAGGTAGTATACTGGACAAGCAATGGGAGAAGGTGCCGATGCCAACAAACACTGTGACTTCTACATGTATGGCCCACTCTGCTGCCTACACACAGAAATAAAGGGTGGATCAGGGTATATACACAATGACTGGGTGGATGGGTGGGTGCACCTTACATGTCAGTCTGATTAAAGTCAAGGGTTATTGTTGTGATTCTACAGTGATCAAGTGCTGGGTACCATTTTACCAAAAAGCATATCACTGGTTACCTGCTTCTGCAGTTTGAACTTCATCATGGTCTGTGGCTAGCTCACTTTCATGAGTATTTTGTAGAGCACTTGATGCAAGGTCTGGCATGTCAAGCTGACCACCAGACTCGTGTGTCATGGAAACACTTAGACTCTCTTGTACACAGACTCTCTTGTACACCCGAGTCAGTTACAGACTGACTGTCTGGTAACATGGATTCTATAGCTAAAGAGGGTGCCAGGCCAGACTCTGTGTCAGACAAGGAATCTGTCCCTGACTCACTGTCTCCAACTGACAAAACTTCTACCACAGATTCAGACTTTGTATCAGCCTTCCCATTATTACTTTTTTCACTGACTGAAGCATCTATTGCGCTTATTTCTTCATCAGTATCAGTGTCATAGTCCTTATTCAAGCTCATTCCAATTTCAGTTTGGGGTTCAGCTGACGCTTGTGGAACCCTCTGAACCTTGGTTTTCTTGGGCCTGACTGCTCTCTTTTTACCAACTGAATAGACTGTTACTTCATCAGCAGTTTTACCATCTGCTGACATTTCAGCAGTTACATTATGAGACTCCTGATTAGCTTTTGAACCTGTACTTTCTGGATGTTCTGTTTTTTTACTAAGATGTACATGGTCTGTTTTTATTTTTGTCTGATGACTTTCTTTTATATTTGACTGTTTTTGATGATAATGCTTGGATCTGACCATTTTAGATTCTAAATACTCATCAGGAAAAGAAAACCCCATGTTGTTGGAGTTAAGGGATTGATCAACAGTTCCAGACCTAGTGAGACCTTGAACAGCACTATTCTGACCATATGATTTTATTGCAGTAGATGTGTATTTTCCGACCGCTGTCACTGGAGGCGAATCACTTCCTGTAGAGATTGATATGGGAGCTACAGGAGAGTGAAACAGTAAGGTTCTCAATACTACTAAATAAAGGAAACACACACAACATCAATGTTTCAATCATGTTGAGGAGACTGTACATAAGTATTGTCATTTTTCTGCTTATTTACTACTGTACAAATAATACTACCAATTATATTTGGGATTTAACTCCATCTTGCAGGACAGAGATTACTCTGAGGGTGTACCAAATCCAATTTGATTCACTATATAAAGCGTATGTGTTCAGATGTCAGTTTCAACAATCATGTGTGTTTCCTTTCTTTCAATGTGTTCAAGTATCTAAATGTTCATTACATGTATTTAAAGTACATACTGTAACAAGCTTTCTTGTATAAAAAGAGAAAAGGATTTTGTATATATAAAGAAATAATACAAACTCTCATCAAGAGTAGAGATGACATTATTATACAAGTTTATGATATGGGCAACTCATGCCACCTCAACCAAACATGTCAAGTGAAAAGACAATTTTCTGATTCTAGAGATAAACAAGTTTTTGATAAACATGAACTTCAAGCTGCCTTATAAGAAGAGAAGAAATACTTCATCTATCTATCCAAGGATGGAGCCAGATCAATTCTGACATGAGTTATAACCAGCTGCTGCATGATCTAGATGGTGGTTTACCATCCAAATTCTATACCCACTGTATTCCTGAGACCTCAAGACCTTGTACAACAAAAGCTGAGTGCCAGGCTTCAACAATAATACTGCCTGGCAAGTTAAATATCTAATTTCAATATTTATTTTTTCAAGCTTAATGCTTTGTGACTTATTCAGTTGCTTCATTCTTCACTTCCAATAAGGCTAAGTACTACATGTATATTACTTCAATCAGCAAAATCAGCCACTGTATTTAATCTATTTTACTTCTAATCTATTCACAGACTATTGCTGGCTTTAAGAATATGCTAAGAGAAGTTTGGGGATCAAACTGTTCTTTCTCTTCCTAGGCCTGTTCAATAAACTTTGTATGAACAAATTTGATCTTAGTCATACACTGAGTCCACAAGAATAGCACTGATTACGTTTGTGAATTTACATATACATGTACAAATATTTTTTTAATACAAAGTTTTGTGAAACAGGGCCCCATCACTTAAACAGTATTCAATACATTAAAATGAAAGCACAGCAAAATTTCTTGATTGAGTGTCCTGATTATTCTTCTGATTCTGTTAAAAACAAACTGTTAGGAAAGTAAAGATAAATGTTTCTGTTTATATATAATCTATGTCAGTGAATACAGCAAGGAAGGAACCCATTAACCCTTTCCCTCATAGAGGACACCATGAAAAGACCTATGCGAACAGCATAAAACCAGATAAGCCTGCGAGTAACTCGCAGGCTGATCAGGTTTTATGCTGTTCGCTGCTCCTCAGTGGTCTGGAAATGAGGATTTTGTAATTAAATTTGGTACGGTTTAACTGTGGTTTTCTGCAGTTCAGGCTTTATGTGATGCCTATTGAGGGCGTCAAAATGAGTATATATGAGGGAAAGGGTTAAGGGACAAAACAATCTGACTGCTAGGGGTCAGGCTGCTTGTGATCCCTTAAAGTAATCCTACAATCACTTAGACTGAAAACTCAAATTCATATTATCACAATGCCAAAAAATAGCGCACACATCTCATGAATCCCATATATAAAGTGTCAATTTCTTTCTTTCCTTCTTGCTCTTTTTTCTTCCTGTTACCTACATGATCACTTGATTATATATTTATGCAGATTAAGAGGATGCCAACTGTCTGATGCTTGACACCACTGTGGCCCTTCTATTAGCTTTCATTTTCTACGTTTTGTAAAATAATTGAGCAACTGTGGAAAAGGAGTGAACAAAACATGTCCTGTATTGAATAGGGGCATAAGACTTCACTTTAAGAGACAAACTTTTGTGACAATCTCTAGCATTATCAAAATGATGAAACCATTAACTAAAAAGAAAAGGTCACAATGGCCCTAGATATCTCACTTGAGTACATTGCCCTGAATGACTTCGACATGGCCAGTTTTTGTATAAAGCAACCTGTAAGACTCAAGATTATAAACTTATTTAAAAGTATGTGTATCATATCAGAAGAAAAAAAAATGCAGAAAAATAAGAGCAGAAATTTTCTGATAGTAAAAGACTGTAACTCTGTTTGGACATCACTAATTGTAAAATGAAACCCTAAGGTACACACCTACATTTTATGATGTACATACTTGTGAAAATTCACTCATCATAATTTTCCAATTTGCTACAGAGGCCTCATTTGGAAAACTGCCTTAGCACACTTCAGTATTATACACCTCTCTCATTTATTCATTATATAATCATTTAAATCAATCATAGACACAAATATTGATAAATTTATTTCCTGTATGAGTTTTTCTGAAAAAAGATGGACAAAATCACAAGTAAAAAAAAAGTTATTTGACAGCAAACTGATAGATGCAAACATACAGAAGTACTAGACTTGCTATCATTTCCTTATATTAACCCTTTCCCTCATAGAGGAAATCATGAAAAGACCTATGCAAACAACATAAAACCAGATCAGCCTGTGAGTAACTCGCAGGCTGATCAGGTTTTATGCTGTTCGCTGCTCCTCAGTGGTCTGGAAATGAGGACTTTACAATTAAATTTGGTACGGTTTAACTGTGGTTTTCTGCAGATCAGCCTTTATGTGCGTCAAAATGAGTCTATATGAAGGAAAGGGTTAAACATTATTTCAACAATTAATTTCAATTAGTCCACTTCCTAGCAATACCACACACATGCAGGTTAAATATGACAAATATAAATACTTTGTCAATATACTCATTAAGACCACATATTCTTTATTGCTACATTAATATGTTTGTTGGATATTACATACCTTTCTCTGGAACAATAGGCACAAACCCTGAAGATTTCTTCACAACCGTTTCTTCTCCACTATACTCTTCCTGAAATTAGGCAAGTTTTGCATATCTGAAAACATTTCTGAAATCACTAACAAGCTGGCAAGTCACTAATACATGTTCCAAATATCATTTTTCTATATATAACATATTGAAAGTTTATGCAGCTGACAACATTTTTAACGAAGAGCAATTAATACAGTGAATTTTGTAACAAAAGGACCACTTCAGGAAAATTCTGTTCCCAACACATTTTTATTGATACATGCACCAAATATCATCAGCCTATCTTAAATAGGAAGAAAGTTATGTTATGGACAAAAATTTTAACAAAGGGCAATAACTCTGTACAAAAGGAGACATTTCAAATTGTGACACATCCTCTACAAGTCATTTACACATTTTCCAAATATCATAAGCCCACCTCAGAATTTTTTGTTTGCGACACACAATCAGTTTGTTGACATAGTTATGTCTGCTTTGTTGCGAATGTTTATGACATATTTATGTTAAATGTCACATGGTGTCTGATGTCATGTATATGCTTGACAACATACAATACATTTTGATGAAATCAGTGTGACTGTATAGACTGACATGGCAATTAGATGTGCCAGTAATCCTACCTCTGAATGGAAACCCCTGTCCCTGGGGGATGCCTGGCCAGAGGGCGGGGTAATGCTGGGGGATCCCCCAGGGGATTCCCCAAATGTAGGCAGGTTGTATTTCTCCAGTTCCATCTCAATCTCTTTCTCCTCCATATCTGACTGGCCAGGGGTTTCTATGGTAACCCTCTTCCTTGACTTCTGACCTAGAATGTGGCACGAAGACATTGAGGAACATGTTATATACACCTACTCACATTTCAAACACACATGCTCTGTTTTTACAGCATATACAAATCCCCCTATTTACCATAATGTCTTAAGATAGATGTTATTTGTTTATTTCAAATTATAGAATTATGGTAACAATGACTGAAATAGTTGCTACTTCCAGTAATTAATGTTAAAAAAGAGAATGAGTCACAAAATTACAAATATATCAACTAAAACAAATTCAAAATCAGCATAAAATTAAACCTGTCTGTAGCTCCACCTAAAAAACTATCTGTAACAATGAGTTTAATTATGTAATTATTTTAGTTAGTAAAATTATTTTAGTAAATGATCATTATAAAGTATAAGTAGAGAGCCAAGATGGCTCTAAATGATTTCTCCATTATCCCACCCATATCAAAATGAAAAGACTCAACTATGAACTTAGAGCGTATAGCATGGCCTTGACCTTAAAACCTTAACACAGCACATCATCTCACTGGGTTTATATTTGTGCAGTTTTATGAAAACCAATCAGGAGATCAGGATACAACAAATCTGATTTTGTGACTATGATCTTGAACTAACATGACCTTTACTGCACATTGTCTCACAGTGGTGAGGGAAAAGATAAACAATAGTCAGATAGGCAGTCACTCAAAACCAAGTGATCAAAATAAGTATCTTGGCCATGTTTTGGACAGTTGAAAAAAATTGTAAAAACTTGGTCTGGTTATCCTCATGAGGACAAGTTTGAGTAACATCTGCTTCAGCAGTTCTTCAGAAGATGATAATGAAAATAAACAGACATCAAAGGAGTGTTGCCATGCAAACTAAAATACTTATTCCTAGATAAAATTAAATATACAGTTATAAAGTTAATTTCAACATTTATCTTTATCACAAAAGAACAAATTTTATTCCATTCATAAATATAAAGTAAGGATGTCTTGGTAAGAGAAACTCTGTCCATTATTTTTACTAAACTCTTCTGCAACCTGACTGAAGCAATACATAAATTTGTATATTGCAGAAAATGAGAGAATGACGACTGCACTGAGAGATTTGTGGTGCTGCAATGACAAACCTCGCTCAGACCTTCAGTGATAGAGAAGCAATGCTTCAACACTAGTTGACAGGTCACCTCTGTCTGATGCTCTGGTTAAAACATGACTATAACATGATATGGTATATATCTGCCAAGCTTCAGAGAAAGATGCTGCAAACATGTACAAGACAAGTTATAGCTATATATATTTTCTTATAATAAGATGCCAATATAAATGTACTACTTATCAAGAGTGTTGGTTATTGTAAAATATGCCTGTCCTGCAATTCTATCAATTGAAGGGCCATTACTCTGGAGTGCCTTTCTGACTGGTTATCAAACTTGGCCAAGAAATTGTACTGGTACACATTGTTAGCTAGAGCATTGACACTAAAGATATTGCAATTTTTCATTAAAAGTCCATAATTCTGAAGTATCTAGGACATTCTGGCTGGTTATCAAACATGGTTGAGATAATGTGCCAATACACATTGTGACCAAGTTTGGTAAGGATCGGTTCATGTTTGTGATTGATCAGCTCTTGATATACAACGTAACAGAACCCTCTAACTTTATCCATATAGATTCAGTTCAAATCAGAATATGTACTGAAAAGAAGTTATACCTAATGAATGTGCACATTTTCAGTTGTACCACTATTCACTATCTGGGGATTATCCTCAAATTGAAATTATGTCAGATATGCACAGGGTGGCAACAAACAATGGTTTATTTGAAATGTGAAGCTAAAGACACTGTACTGGTAACAGTTGTTATGATTTGTAATCTGTACAGAGTTAAAAAAAGTCAAAACCTACAGCTTGATGTCTTATGATTTATACCCTGAGAAACAATAACTTAATCATTTTCTTTCCAAAATTAAGACTAGAAATTGTGCATATAGGATATAAGCACTTTCCTATCAGAAATGATGTTCATCCTTCTTAAACATCATGATGCATGATTATACAAATTTTGAGATTTTTCTGCTGAAAGAAAATCTCATTTTGAGATGTTACTTGAATGTGGGCCAGGTTTCTAATGGTATGAGAGAAAGCGTTAAATCATTAATATGTTAATTCTATAAACCTTTAGGTGCATTGTATCTATCATATTGAAGAAGAAGATCATATTTAGGGATACTATCTACTTGGAAACTGTCTTGATTTTGTGATGTTATCATATTTCTGACACACAGTGATCACACACTATCAGGGTACAAAATGTACTATCATAAAGGATTGTAAAACTGAAACAAAGAAGTGACTATAACGTATCACATGTTAGAGTACCTAGGTCTTGGGAACAACTGGGTCTACTGTGAATCAACCAGCAAAAGAGTATAGAGTGAAATAGATCTGTGGAAAGACTAAAGAATCCTTCACCATTAAGCCAGAGTAAGTCTCATCTTTTCTCTGCAGTACAAAAACACTTGTAACTTGTAAACACCATCAATAATACATTTAACATCATACTTTTAATAAATACATGTATTCAGATGATGTCTTTTCTGTAATCACACTGGATTTTTACAGTTTATAAATCATTTTTTTTTTATTTTTTTTTTTTACTTCTTAAAATACTTGTGATAATTCTCTTGATAATTTATTCAAAACTTTAATGAATCAAATATACCTCATGATTCAAGCTTAATGGTGAAGCAAATGGAAAATGATCATACAATTATATCCTTTCCTTTTATTCCATTTTACATACTGCTTATTTCATTTTCTAGAATGTTTTGTTGTTTGCTTGTAAATTCAATACACTATATGTAAGTTCACTAATTTAAGAATATTTTACTTTATGCAGACAGAAGTATGCATATAAAAAATCAGTTTAAAAAAAAAAAAAAAAAGAAAGTCATCTGTATTTTGCAAACAAAGATGACAAATTCATACTCTATAATCAGAGAGCTATCATGGAAAAGACTATTGGATTAAAGGTCAACAGTGATATAATTTGTAAGATCACCTTCCAAAATGTCTACAGTAGCAATAGCTTATTTATATACCACCTTTACGTCGTTTTTTATGAACATATTTTGAATTTTTTGCATTTGTAAGCTGTATTCGACGTAATTTGAGGAACTGCTGTGCAGGTCGTAGATTCTTCCATTTGTTTGCCTCCTTGGCTAAATGTAGAGGTCAATAATACAGTAACTGTTAGACATGAATAAATAGTACATTGTGACATTCTGACCCTTACAATTTTTTACAAAAAAAAAAGTTGAATGATTTCTGTATATAAGTATATATTGTTATATATAAATGTTAAAAGGTCCAGTCCTAAGGGTCAAAAGCTCAAAGAAATCAGGCAATGGACATTCTAGAACTGCGACCACTAAAGAATTTTAACCATGTGCAAATTTGAATTTTCTTTAAGATAAAAACAGAAACAATCAACTGAAATTTTCAAAAAGCCAGAGACAGTCTTCAAAGTATTATTCAAAAGATAGATATTTCTAAAAAACAAAGACTGGCTATACTGGACTATTGACTGTTCCTTTTTGATCATGGCTAATATGTTTTGTGAAATTGTATGTAAAAGGAAATTAGGCAGTTGTTACCTATAAATAGGTAGCTGTACATATATGGCACTAGTCTCAACTATTTAGAAGTACATACCTCCATTCAAAGCCTATGCAACTTTACTTGAATGTATAAAGAAATAAATTAATAATAAAGGGCTAGTGACTCTTCTACTGACCTTAATTGTTGAAATTGTGTGAATTATATAGCACTAATTTTGCAGTTTTTGCCATGGTTTCAAATGTCACAATTATGCTAAAATTAATCAAATGTAGTTACAGTCAACCCTCGTTACATTGGCATTCGATACAACGGCAAATTTGGGATCCGGCAATAAAAGTCATGTAACGGATTTCTTTGTTCTTTATTTCTCCCTTTACAACGGCAAATTCGGCTTCCGGTACCGGCAGCAATTTTCGGCAAACAAATATCCGTTTCATTGTGTAATCACTTTTCGTTATAGCGGCAGCCTTACGGACGACTTTTGATCATTGCCGATTTTTGCCAAAGGCATTAATCTAGTCCCCTGCTGGTACACTACCTGTTTATTGTGTATGCCGTTGTTAATTTGCAATATGACATGGTCTTTACACGGGTGATCACAGCTGAACATTTGTTTACATGTGCCGCATTTCTTAGTGGAGGATTTAATTGTTTGAGAGAGTAAAAAATGGGAAGTCACTCCAGTAGACGTGTGAACAACTTGCCTTTAATTAGACAGATAACCGTTGTTAGGGATTGAAATAGGTGTGGTAGTCAGTTTTTGTTTGTTTTAACACGGAAAACATACTTTTGATCAAACTATAGCTGCATTGTTTGCAGATGATATCGATAAGTGGTATCAATTAATGAGGTGATCAGTTTGTTTTGTTTATTACACGGCTTTCAACATGCCTTTGATTACCAATTTAGTCGAGTTTCAATCAACTTTATGTCAGTTTGTAATGATTTTCAACAATAGTTAACTGTACCTACCAATGGGAAAATGAATAATTGGTTACAAAGATAAGAAATAAGTGTGAAATTCTGTTGAAAAAAAAACACCATATCACCACTAATTATTAAATTTTTTTTTATCTTAACCTACCATTGTGTTTGTTGTTTATTCTGTCTTTTCCCTTAACGATATAAGTATGTTCGTATAGCTATTATACCTAACCGGAAGCTGTATAGACATGTAGCGTCTACATATTTACAAAGTAGGGTAAAGCATGAATACGCGTATAATTTTACAGGTAAAACAAAGTTTATTTACAAATCACACACACACACACACACACACACATGATACATAAAATATGTGTAAAATTAATTCATATGCATCATAAAAATTATATTAGCCTTATCATTTATTATATATAAAATCTCATTTTACCGAAATCAACATTACGGTTAAGTGGCTGGGATGTGTAATAGGAAAATAGGATTCGCTCATTACACCGGCAAATTCGATACACCGGCAAAATTGAGATTTACGAACACTGCCAGTGTAACGAGGGTTGACTGTATTTCTTTTTATTCAGATTTAAAGAAGAGATAACTTGTTTACAAAAATTGAAATCACACATGACAAAAATATTACAAGTAGCACAACTCAGTTGAACCAATAGGAAAAAAAATAAAGAGCACAAAATAACTACCACCCACACAAATTCATGCAATGCAAACAAACAAACAACTTGCAGCACAACCAACAAACTTATTTCCGTCATGCACTTCCATTTGATTAAATATAGATATTTAAAATATTTTAAAATTTTTATAACTACTACAGAAAGAGAGACAAAATATATACATGACTAGGGAATATGGATTTCATTATGATAAAGAGTTTCAGTTTATATTTTCAGGTCTTTATGGAACTAATAATAAATCTACTGTGATGAATACTAGAAAGAAGGGATAAACATTCAGTTGAGGAGCAGGATTGTTTTTACTTATATGAATAGAAAACCTTAAAAAAAATTCTTTGATTGTAATGTTAACACGTAGGGTTTCGTATTACATACAAAATGAATTACACAATGTCGAAAATTAAGATACAATGAATCTATATTTATTCAGGAAATACTGCAAAATAACATCTAAATGATAGCCAAATGATCAAACAAACCAATTTCTGACAAACCAAACCAAATAAACAATCATTAAGATGGATGTCAAAGCCAATTGGGCTTACCTCTTGCAAACACGACATCTAGCGTTGACTTCATCTGTTTACGGAGATCATATTTGGAGTAGTCTGCCCCTAGCGTGAGGTCTATCCGGGACAGGGACTCGATGCTGTCAGCTGGCGACAAGTAGATGGATGAGGGGGCCAAGGAAATATCCGACTCTGTCTCAGTCTCCTACAGAACAGGAAGCATTTCGTAGGTTTCCTACCACAATGTAGAGCGTCTATAACAGCTTGGGTGGAAGAAAATGAGATTTCCATTTACAGGACTATATTGAAATGATTTTCTATGACTATATTGAAATGATTTTCTGAACAAACTGAATGACAGAAAACCAGGCTGACAACATAAACTAAATAATCCAGTTGTGGACATTTACAACATAATCACATCCTTTCAAAGTATAAAACAAACATTGCTTGAATAATGTACTTATTCAGAAAATGCAAACATCTGTTTTTTATTTTGGCTCAATCTCAGAGTGGTGCTAAAATTCTCACATGCATAATATTTTCTACATCTTGTATACAATCTGTCTCAATGATAATGAACTAGACAGTTATATTTATCGTTATAGTGTTATCGATATCATGACCAGTGTAAACTATTCAGACTTCCTAGTGTCCGTACAACAGTTGAGACAGACAGGTATAACTCACTGTCTCCTCTATGAGATCTGGGGCTCCCTTCGGTTGTTCAATCTTGGTCTTGCCTTCCAGGAAATCCTTGTCAAACTCTAGGTGATCAAACGGCACCTGCAATCCATCACAACATGAACAGACTAACATTATCTTACTTTAAATATCACCCTGCCATATCAAATACATGCCCTTGTTTTGGACAGCTAATTCTCATTCAAAGACTACTACATCTGTAATATGTCTTATAACTGTCAAAGGCAAACAGTGGACCTTCCTAGGGGATTTGTTTGGAGATTTCTTCTACTGGATAGGTAAACTGCTCAAAAAGAGTATTACAAACTCTATCGTTATTTTGTATATACTAGGTCAAAAACTGATCACATGATATTCCAGTATAGCTATTGGATAATATGATGATTCAATATTAATAAATCAGTAAACATTGGAGAGGTCTGTTAAGAGGTACAGACATCAGGTTAATCAAATAACAGACCAACAGGAGACTCTTGTACAGAGTCTGATGTTTGTGGTAATTCACTTTTAATGCAATTTCAGGAGATTCATATTCCTTACAATACCTTATGTATACATAATAATATTCTCAAAGCTTTCCTGAACACATTTCAGATGCTTGTTAACTTTTGTGCAGATAAATAGTTATGTAAGAGAAATGTAGTTTAAACTTTTTTTCTTCTGATATTTACTGGAAACCAAAGTGCAAAATGTTGGCAGTCTCTTCTACTCAACTTTAAACATTTCCTTCTTAAAAGTTTCTGGGTTAAGGCCAATGCTTTGTGCCTGTAAAGGTCATATCATAAAAAGAATTCTCCACCCCCTTCCTATCACCACCCCCAATACAAGGTTGCAACCAACAACCTTTAGATTTGCAGTCTTGTACACTACTGCTGGATCTGGTAGGATGAGGACCAGACAGAGAGACATTTCTGACAACATACCAGGTAATTCTCAAGTGTGACTGGTTCCTGGTCTTGCTGTATAACTTCATACAGTACACGGGGATCTTCATAAACATCTGACTCTGTAAACAGATGATATCAAATATAGTCAGTCGCAAGATTACAAGAAGCGAAGAAGTAAAACTCAACTTAAAAGTGAGCAAACAAGTAAAGGCATGGTTAGGGAATTGGGATGCAACACATGGTAAAGGTTAACTTAAAACAGTCTCCAAATGGACAAGAGGAGGGAAATTAGACGTAACATGGTCAGGGACGTAAGCTAGTAGTTATATGATCATAGAAAGTTAACCAGCGCAGAGGACAAGTCATATCAGAAGAAAATAAATTTATCAAATGATCAGACAGAAATAAAGTAGCAAATGTAACACAAAATACACATTATTACGCTTTAAAATAAATCAAAATGTTTTGTTGTTGTTGTTTTTAAATGAAATACAAGTGATCTATGTCTCACCTTGATCTGAAGTTTCCATTTCCACCTCATCTGGCTTGAAGGCAGGAAACACTGGAATAATAAGAATTTTCATACTTTAAATACACCTGCAACTGAAATTCTTGACACCTAATTTTGATTTCAGCAAAATTTGTCAAAGGAAAAAGAATCCTAACATATAATTATATAGATCATCTATTTAATTTCATTTTAAAATGACAGCTGAAATAAAGGCATACAGAGATTCCATAAGGGAAAAGTTTTCATAATTTCAGTTTTAACACAGGTTTACAAAACCTTAATATTTGTATATTTAGCATGGTTCTGATAACTCACAAAAGGAAAAAATGTATTAGCAGCTTGGTAACTAATTTTTCTCACCCTGTGACATTTATTTTCGCCCCATAACAGAGTAGCTGTTAAATGCATCCAACAAATAATATTACACATTGTATAATTTCAAGATTATGACCTCATTTGTCAGGAATTCAATGAATTCAAATACATCATGAACACTTCATACATTTAGAGTGATCAATATAGAAGATGTGGTTCTTGAATCCCACGATGAGGTCCCCCATCTCGTTGAGGAAGGTGGCAGCACTAAGTGAGGTCTCCAGCATGACCTCTGTAACCAGGACCTTGTTCTCGTCCCACACCTTGATACCACCATCAGAGCTGCAGACACATAAATACATTAAGTGACCACAACTGTGTCAGGCATTATACAAGAAAGACCTCAATATCTGCTATTAAAAATATTATGCATGTCTGCTTAACTGATTGTAATGACATATGTGGCAAAATGGAGATTTTTGCATCAGAGTCACTGTTATCCAGTATATTAAGTGCAAACTGGTGGGTTTTAAATCATTTATAATACAGCTATTATGAATTACTGAACCAAATTAATACTGTAGATGGGCTGACAAAGACCAAGGTGTAAAAGCAATCTTAACCCCATGTCTTCAGAAGAAAACAAACACGATATCATAGCCATAAACATTGATGGCTGAGATATCATGGACATATACATTGCCTCCTAATTTAAAAAAACAACTGCTGGATGTTAAAAAAAGTTAAATTTCTTTAACAACTAATCATTATTCACAAGAGTACCTGCAAGTGACAAACATTCGTAGAGAAATCAGTGCGTCCATAGCAACAAGTGGTGCATGGTGTTCTGGGCGTCGCTTCTCGTCCACCACAGTCTCATAGGCTGGCTCCACTGTTGGTCATGATCAACAAAACTGTCAGACTAATTTCATCAGAGTATGATTTTTTTTGTTTTTTTCAGCAGACTTCAATGGTAAATTCAAAGTCCCTGAACTATTTCATCTAAGAATTTTGATATCACACAAAGCAAACCCATAAAATATTTGACACTTACATTTAATGGACATAAAGACAGAAGGACAAAAATGGTAATCATGCTTTCTTTAAGAGGAAAAGGAAATATTTTTTGGTCTTTCTTCAAAATGTGGCTTAAAACTGAATTTGGTTCATAAGAAGATAAAGCAAGACCTTACTGACAATGTTCAGTCACTGATAAGTATTTACATACGTTTAGACTTGATCATGCCAAGGTCCTCTACAGGTTCCAGGGCGTGGCAGTTGATCTGCCCCGATGTGTGCCCAGTCATCATAGTTAGTCCCTGGTAAAATAAACACATAATACCTTGATACAGGTGTACAACAACAAGCTGGATGAATGAAAGGAACAAAGACTGTAAAATATCACTAGAAATGTGTCCACTGGACATGCATGCCCCTATTTTTGGATATTTTGACTTTTTGATAGTTTCTCTCTAAGACAAGGGCCATTACTGTGACTGAATTAATTCTGAAATGTCAATTGGTATTGGTTGGCTGCCATTTTAATTACTAGCTATTGAACTATAAATTAATGAATATGGAAATATTTTGTTTTGAAACGACATACACTCTAATCCTGGTCTTTATTATTATACTATTTCTGAATTAATAATTAATTAGGTAGTCAGAGTACAAATGTACTACCATATCTATATTTAAATCCATTGATATTCTTTCTTTAGTGACATTCATTTTCTTTTACACACAACCAACTTAGGGCTCCATTTATCAACGTTTAATAACATACATGTATATGTAAACAGAAAAGTAGTATTAAAGTTAAACTTATTTTCAAGCCAAATGTCTTTCTGTATTAAAAAAATAATTTTGGACTCTAATGAACAGACTGAAAGTAAAACCAATACTAAAGCTGTGCAAAAAATCATCATATGAATGATACTGAGGTGTTGAAATGATTCTTGTGGCTTTCAAATAATTTCATATTATGAAGTACATCAAGACAATAACATATCATATGTATACAAGTACACACTACACATTTCAAGGATTCTGTGAGTCTATGGAAAGGAATCTATCTTACAATCCTGGAAAAGCATGTGACATCTGGTCCACAGTAGAGCTCGTACATGGCATCCAGCTGTGGCAGGCCCCAGATCTGGATCATGACCAGGGTCTTGAGACGGCATAGGGTGATCAGGCTGCTGTTGGCCACATCATGACGCATCTCCTGTATCTGATAGTCACACCCACAAAAACACTGTAGCAGTTTTGTCTCTAATGTCAAATATTTCTCTCAAACGACAATTATGATGTGAAAACAACTGATATTGTACAAACCTCTCCTGAGTCATGTGACCTGACTTTGTCACATGACCAACCATAACAGTGCAACGAGTGCTGATGAAGGGAGTGAGATTCTCCAAAAAATTATACAAAGGTAAACTGAGCTTATAGTCATGAAATTTTTAAAATGTATAGAAGATAATAGCCTCTATAGCAACATATTTGCTGAGCTCCTTGAAATTATAATCATAGAAGCCGATGGGTAATTCTTTAAGTTTTAGGCATTTTTAAGATTTTTTGTCCATATATTTTCCCATGAAACTGCAAATGTATCCTAGTTAAGATCCTCATTGGAACATTCATCCCTGTATGTTGGACATTAGTCTCTACATGCTAAAACTAAGCAAGACAGATGACTTACTGCATCTTTTGAAGCCTTGAATTCCATGTATTTCTGGCCCTTGATGACTGGATCCATGAAAAGCACCCGGCCATCTTCCATGCCCAGCAACAGGTAAGTGTGCCTACAATATGCAGTATTATTTCAAGCCTCCAAGTGTCAAATAATATTGTTCATATAAAACAGAAATCACTTCATACGTCAACAAGTGTTTGAAACCTTGCCCTTGTTAAGTAGGATGAAAAGCAAAAATCAACAATGTCAAAAAAAAAAAAAGATGAAAAAAAAAGATGTTACACTGTACATTTGAGAATTTTAAGGGAAAGGTGAGGAGGGATGATAAAATAACATGAAAAGAATTTATTGTCTAAAAGAGGTTAGAGCAAGACAACAGATTAACCCCTAAAATGCTGTGGGCACTTGTGTCTGCCTTTGTGACCAGTGCAGACCATGATCAGACTGTACAGATGCACTGTTCACTATTTAGTCAATCAATTTTCAGAAACATCCCAACTAACAACTAATGGTACAGTCCAAAATGAAAGAAAGACAAGTCCAATTAAGAAATTTAGCATGGTAAGGGCTAACAAATCAGAAGGGTACCTGATGGGACAGCACAGCCCCTCCTCTGTCCACATCATGGCAGTAGAGTTAAGGATACACAGACTACAGCAGTTGGATATAATCTCGTTACCATGTCCATTCTCTGTAGCCCTGTGTGTCGCCATTGACTGACTAGGAGGTTGAATGGTTACCCTGGTATCATAAGAAGGTTTCCTTTTACTAAATTTGAAAGTCATATTTCTGTGAAACAGATCAAGAGTTTGTTAGATCTGACTTTATGACACTGACCTGTGATGAAAAGTCCCACAAGTTTATTTAGAAATGCATAATATTAATTATATCAATAAGTCCTAAGTCAAAAGCATTATTATTATACAAACATTAGTAAATATGAGGCAACAAATTAGTAAGTTCATCATTAATCATGTAAACAGGGTACAGTTTACAACAAGTTTATGATACTCTTGCATTTTATTTGAATTAAGATTTAAATTATCAATTTAATCTCTGTCAACAGCAACACTTTCATACATGCCATATCTCCCGGCAGGAGATTAAATCTCCCGGGATTTCGCCGGGAGGTGAAAATCTCCCGGTCTGACTTAAATCAAACTGGTTTCCCTTTGAACTCTTATAATCCATTTTATTACCAAGCTATGATACAGCAGTAGGAAGATTACGTAAGAACATGTGTTAGTATCAATCCTGACCAGTAGCAGATTGGACACTCTGTAATTAGCAGCTATCAAGGCAATACTAAAGCTAGAATGAGTAAGGTTAGGATGGTACACTGTAATAAAGATGTAAATATCATGGATAAAAAAAGGTCCCGGAGAATAGCTAATCATTACTTACCGGAAGTGTAAACAATAAATGATAATTAGATCAACTGTTTACTAATCATATAAATCTTAACAAAACTCATCATATTGACACATCATAGACAGTACACCTCAGCTAGCGATAAATTGCAAATGAATTGCAATTTTCACACCGACAGTGACTTATAAACAAGGGATATCGTCTGCTGAGTAATTTACTATAATGAGATGTGCTGATTGGAAGAGTTGGGTAACCACTTCATATCACCATACCGTACACGATAAATATTTTAAGCTGAATAATATTTTAGTTAAAAGCAATTTAATTCAGAAAAAAAGAATATACAGACAGAAGGTGAAAGTATTATTAAATATGATCTAACTTTTTATCTTTATTCATCCCCATTAATTAAAACCATATGATCAGAAATCATTCAATAAATCAAAGATACTGTATCAATTTAAATGTGTTTGATGTAAATGGAATGTTCTCCAATTTGTTACAAGTTAGTGTTGCATTTAATGTAAAACAGTGCTTGTGGAAAGTTAAGTTTCTATTTGAATTAGATTTATTAATAAATTTTGTAATTTTTTTACATATACATTTCATATGGTATTTTCATTTAATGCAATAAACAGTATATAATATAAACTGTTAATGAATTTAATGAAGGGGTAATCAAATGTGTATTTTTTTTATTTTTTTATTAAGAACGTCTCTTCGATATATGTCGTAAAATCTCCCTGGCTGGACCCCAAATCTCCCTGTGAAAATTTCAAACTCTCCCTGTGAGACATACTGAAAATATGGCATGTATGCACTTTGCACTTGGAAAAATTGTTAAATATACTGAGTTTGAGATAAGACATTGACCTCAGAGGTACATAACCCAAAATAAATAGGTTTCTTTTGATTGTCATTATCAGTAAGTGAAGGAAGTTTGAGAACAAAAGGACATATAGACCTGCGTGTATCACATAGACAAGGTCTGGTCTACTGACTGACAGATATGAAAATGACTATGCCCAACTTCTTCAATTGGGAGCATTTAAAGTGAAAATTGGCTGAAATTTATCCCCTTTTTTAAAGTAGTAAAATCAAATAAGTTTATAGTTTTATTATTTAATAAATTTTTTAATTTTCAAGAACTTAAAAGCAAATCTAATAAGCAATTTTTAAATTTAATTTCTGTTGGGTTGATTGAGTAATAATTAGGTTCTTATGACTTAAATCCTCTCAATGGTTCCACACGTAGACAGATACTTTACACTGTGGAAAGTCAAAACCCTCAATCTTTGGCTCCAAGATAATGTACACATCCACTAGACAAAAACCCTAATCAGTTTACATCTATTCTAAAACAGTAAAATCAATGTAAAAAAAAATATGATTCTGGCACAGTTTCACAATACATTTTGCTTAATTTGTCCTATGCTCCTGATTTCTTTGAAAGATATTGAACACTCTGAAAGACCATATAAGTGATGGTAAGAAGAAAAGGAACCTGTACCCGGGAGGCAAGGCCGATGTGTCTCCACTGATGTAGGGCATCTGGAGGTCGTGTACGTCCCACACTGCTATCCGACATGACGGGTCAGTCCTGTAACAAAACATAGGCATCTCAGATACATTCAATCACCAAGCCCCGTGTTCTCAAAAATGCATAAGTACGATCTCTGGCTCAAATTTGAGTATCATTCTCAAAGTCCTATTGAAACTAATGGGCACGATATGAGACTGAATGTGAAAATCATACATAAGTACCAATTTTTTTTCCAAGAACACAGGGCCATGTCTGAGTATATTATGGCAAAGTACTGAGAGCACTAGCTGCTGCAGCTTCCTAACTCACAAGGGCACTGCAGGCAGATGATAAAACTAAAAAAGGGATAGATAATTTAGGTCAAAATAGACCGTAGAGTTCTGGCCCTTGATGGGAATGTAGCCCTTGTGATAGTGAACAAGTATATGAAGTTTGATGGTTTCAAAGTTTAGAAGTAATGGCCAAGGTTACATATTTCACCAGGACAATGACGCCAACGACACCGCAGTGGTGACAATACCTAAACTTTTTCCTTTGAAAAACAAACAAGCTAAAAAAACATACAAGTTGAGGAAAGTATTCAACTTAGATTTGGTTTTGTGAAGCACAGGCAGGCACTTCATTTAAATGATTTGTGATTTCCTTGTATAGTACCCATGAAATTAACTTAAGTACAGATGCAACAAAAATATATATCAACAAAAGATAAAAGTTTCACACTCTTTAAGATTATAGTTATATCATTTTATGCTGTTATTCAAAGATATAAATTGACATACATCCTGTTTAACCCTTTCCCTCATAGAGGAAACCATGAAAAGACCTATGCGAACAGCATAAAACCAGATCAGCCTGCGAGTAACTCGCAGGCTGAACAGGTTTTATGCTGTTCGCTGCTCCTCAGTGGTCTGGAAATGAGGACTTTATAATTAAATTTGGTAAGGTTTAACTGTGGTTTTCTGCAGATCAGGCTTTATGTGGTACCTATTGAGTGCGTCAAAATGAGTCTATATGAGGGAAAGGGTTAAATAAAAGAAACCACACTGTACATTCTACTGTCTTTATTGCTCACATAAATAATGCTGCCGTTTCAATTTTCCTCTAACCAGAAATAAAAGTACTGAATGGGACATTATATTCAAATATTGACTATCTTTCAAATCTGTTTAAAACATACGCAAAATACTTACATAATTCAATTCTAAGAGGAACATTTCATTACCTCACACTGAAGTTTCAAATAGGCTATTAAGCATATTTTTCTATACATTGCATGACTGAATAAGAATGTATCAATAAATCCTGAGATGACTCTAAACATATACAGCCTTTAAAGTAGGATATTATCAAACAGATTAAGGCAAAAGTGAAGTTTACATGACACAGTATTATATGGTGCACAACAGTTTTATTTCATAAAATACCATGTTACAGCTATGAGACATGTGGTAAGAATGGATACTTTCATTTAAGTATACCATATTCAAAGATGACTGAGGTAACTAACAGACCTTGTGGTATAGACCCATATCTCCTTGTTGGTGATGAGGAGAAATGCAGCGTTCTTCTCACGGCTGTAGCACACGCCCAGCACCTTCTGTAGGGGAGAGATGTCTGGGGGAGGTAACACTGTGGTAATGTTCTTCTGGTTACATCGGGTAAACAGCCGTACACTGGAAAACAATGGATGATTTCAGAATATGACTTATCTTCCAGGAACTATCTTGATATTTTTTCTCCAATATTTCAGAAATACTTTCACCTGTAACCTATTTATTCACTGTATCTCACTTTATCTTTTCAACATTTTTTAAATGATGTCAAAAAATAAGGCTGCAAAAGAATTAAATCAAAATTCAAAAAAGAAAAGAAAAAAAAGGCACTAGTACTATCAGCTTATATAAAATCATGATTTGACAGACTGTTCTAATGTTTATGTACTGCTTTGCCAGAAAATGACAAGATGTAAATTGTACCATGATGGCATATCTACAAGACTATAACAGAAAGTTCACACACGTCTGTGTCATGTGACATCATACATTCCCTAGTATGTACCTGCTGTCATCACCAATGGCCAGTACCCTTGTGGTTTTGCTCTCTGCACTAGCTAGGGAAAGATGCGTTACAGAGTTGCGGGCCACGCCCCAGAAACTGTAGAACTTGTTCAGGTGCCAGAGTGTGATGTTGCGGCAGGTGCTGATATAAAGCATCTTGTCATCTGTCAGGCCCATCCACATCACCCCGTCAGCCGACACGACAATCCTGACACACAGACAGCCACAAACGTTGTATCAATAAGATGATTACAAGAATGTTGTATCAATTAGATGTTTACAAGAATGTTGTATCAATAAGATGTTTACAAGAATGTTGTATCAATAAGTTGTTTACAAGAATGTTGTATCAATAAGTTGTTTACAAGAATGTTGTATCAATTAGATGTTTTCAAGAATGTTGTATCAATAAGTTGTTTACAAGAATATTGTATCAATAAGTTGTTTACAAGAATGTTGTATCAATAAGTTGTTTACAAGAATGTTGTATCAATAAGATGTTTACAAGAATGTTGTATCAATAAGATGTTTACAAGAATGTTGTATCAATAAGATGTTTACAAGAATGTTGTATCAATTAGATGTTTACAAGAATGTTGTATCAATTAGATGTTTACAAGAATTTCACACTAAAGTCATGATCCTCAAAGGTTATCATGAAAACACAACACATTCTCATGGTAAACAGAACATTACAGTAAAGTTTCCAGCTGTCACAATTATAAAGGTCTATTGACTGCAGTGTTGTGTCCTAGACACAAAAATGGAATGGTAAAATGGACAGATGGAAAAACAGACATGGCGATTCCTGTAGAAACCCCCTTCCCACCTCCACAATGGATTTTATTTTCACTCTAAACCTTTGAAATATATGTCAAGTTTGACAAAATGACAAACCAGTGGCCAAGTGGTAAGAGCATCCACCTAGGGTGAGGGAGGTCATGGGACTGATCCCCGAACAAGACATACCAAAGTTGTCAAAAATGGTACTGGTAGCATCTGCTTGGCACTCAGCATATATACAAGGTAGTTTCAAGACTTGCTGATCAGAAGTCGGGGTAATATGACTAGGTAGGACACCATGCATCATGTAATTGGTGTGATACTGCAGTGTGACAGCACTATATCTGTCTTGAGTTGACATAGTCCAAAAAAAAAAAAAAAGTTGACATAGTCTCCAAATGACTATAATCAGTGGGACATTAAAGCAAACAAACAAACAAACAAGATGACAAGCTGTTGCATGCAGGCAGTGACAACCTACATATAGAGGAGGTCCATGGTGTCCAGGGACCACATGCGTATGGATCCATCTAGTGAGCTTGTGATGAGGATGGTGGAGGTGTCAGGATGCAGGAGAAGACCCGTCACTGCTCGGGAGTGTCCCCGGAATGTGTGCACCAGGCCACCTGTCAGGCTCCACACCTTTACTGTAAAACAAACATGTGGTTATTAGTTTACAATGGTCATTTCTGCTGTGGTAATACAAGCCCTGCCTTTATCTTATAGATTTTTTTTCCATTTCTAATTAAGTCAACTACTCAAATATAGTGTTACAAATCAAACTATGCCATCATGTAAACTAGGCCAAATTAGAGGAAATTAATGAATTTCTGTCTAACAAGCTTTAAAATTATCTAAACTGTTTGAATCAATAAAAAGATGAAACACTCTAGACTATATGAAACTGTTTTGTATTTTTTTCCTTGTACCAGCTGGTTTATATTTACAATGACTTCTTATACATACCTTCAGAATCCACAGAGGCTGTGACAAGAACCTTGGCCGAGGGTGAGAAACAGCACCCGTGATTGACATTGTGTGAGCCCTGAAATATGCATACAATCAGACATTAATTCTGGACATTGTTAATATAGTTCTAAAAACAAGAGGGCCATGATGGCCCTGAATCGCTCACCTGAGAAACATTGCCCTCAATACCAATAATTGTATTATGAGTCATAGTGAATACATAATCTATACAGAAGTAAAGCAAGATCATCTAAATTCAACACAAAATCTATACTGGATGTGCCATCCAAACTTTGAAGGTCATTGCTCTAATAAGTCTTTATTAAATTAAGTGACCCCTTGGACGGAGCCAATTTTGACGCCAGGGCCATGATTTGATCAAAATTGGTATATGTTCACTAGGCCATGTTACTCTAAACTCTAGGCCTTGTGGTTTCTGATAAGATTTTCCTAGTTTCTTTCCTAAATAAGTCTATGTAAAATCAAGTGACCCCTGGGGCGCGGCAAATTTTGACCCCAGGGTCATGGTTTGAACAAACTTGATTGAGGTTTACTAAGCCATGTTACACACCAAATATCTAAACTCCAGGCCTTGTGGTTTCTGACAAGAAGATATTTCTAGTTTTTCTTATATAAGTCTATGTAAATCAAGTGACCCCTGGGGCGGGGCCAATTTTGACCCCAGGGTCATGATGTGAACAAACTTGGTAATGATCCGTAAGACGATGTCACACACCAAATATCTAAACTCCAGGCCTTGTGGTTTCTGAGAAGAAGATATTTCTAGTTTTTCTTACGTAAGTCTATGTAAAATCAAATGACCCCAGGAGCGGGGCAAATTTCGACCCCAGGGTCATGATTTGAACAAACTTGGTAATGGTCCATAAGACAATGTCACACACCAAATATCTAAACTCCAGGCCTTGTGGTTTTTGACAAGAAGATTTTTTTAGTTTTTCTTATGTAAGTTTATGTAAAATCAAGTGACCCCTGGGGTGGGGCCAATTTTGACCCCAGGGTCATAATTTGAACAAACTTGGTAGTGGTCCATAAGACAATGCCACACACCAAATATCTAAGCCTCTAGGCCTTGTAGATTTCACTTTAAAAATCTATTTATAGCTCCTGTGACCCAGATATGCAATGACCGGAACCATTTGAACAACTTTGCTTTGGTAGAGCTTCATGCAAGGAACATCATAGGCAATTTTCATCAAATTTGGCCCAGTGGTTTCGGAGGAGATGTCATTTGAAATAATTGTGGACGATGGACAATGGACTACAAAAGTTCCGTTTGAATTCAATTCTTACAATGAATTTACAAACAAGACTGTTCTTACCTCTCAAATTTGAAGAGTAGCTTGCCTGTAAGGTCATACACATGGAGGTCAGTGTCAGAGCAGCAGTACAGATGCTGAAGGTAGTGATCCAGGTCAACCCGCTTCACCCAACTGCCACCCACATTCGGCAAGCTCTCCCTACATAAACAGAGGTATAGCATGACACTTGGACTTCTCTGCCAAGGAACTAGCTTTGGTGGCGTGTTGGTGGTTGTTGGCCAGATATGCTTACCATATATCTCGATTTCAGTCTGAAGCAGTAGAGTTTTACTTGGATACCTAAGAGAACCAGCAAATAATCCATTTACATCTGGGAAAGTCTAAGAAGAATTTTTCCATAATGACAGACTGTGTAAAATGGAGTATAGGTAAAAGATCATCTGAGAAAGGAACATTTGTGAACCAAGATTTTTGTTTGTTTTCATATTCTGTGAAAAACTTCTGTTACGATAATTTTACAACTATGGTTTGAACCACAACCATCTGCCCTGAAGTTTGCCAGGCAAATGAAGTAACAAGCTGATGATGCAGGATCAGTAACTTACTTCAGCTTCAGTTCATAGTTGGCCAGAGGTTTCAGTTCAGTGAAGGCTTTCCCAGCTGCCTGTAGGAACTGCCATATCTGTAAGACAGACATAATGTCAATGCTATGGGTTTGTATATCACTTGTGTAACAATCTGGAGTACTAAGCTATTGTAACATTTATCCCACACCACTTGGCACTTGTAATATGAGCCCTTTTCAGGATTTGGATCTTAAAGAATTTTCAACTTAGAGTAAAAAATAATGAAAACATTGGAACCAAGACAACCAAATGGGCCAAAGATTGCTCACCTGAATACAATTGCACTGGTTTATAATAAAATAGTCCACAGTTGACCTCATCAAGAAATGGAGATAAGGTCAAAGTAGGCTTACATTTTCAGGTACATTATACAGAAGATCTGACCTTTATTCCCCCAACACCTCCTGTGATCAGTTCGTCTCGAACAGGGTTAAACAGGATATACAGCACAGAACGCATGTCTGTGTTCACTGAGCATGTCTCTTCAAAGTCACGATTCAACACCTGAAAACAAAGGACAAATTAGTACATGTAGACAGGTGGATGTAGGTAGATGTTTTGATATCAAAATGTAGTGGTTTCTAATTGCAATGCACATCAAAGTATGATGAAGAAACCACTGCTTTAACATTAACGGTCACAATATTTTTCAGCCATGGCCAACACATGAATGTAGGTCTAGTGTCATGTTATAAGAAGACAGAATATCTACAGAAGCACTTTTCAGATACAGCTTTGAATTAACATTGAGTTTTAATTCAGTTTTTCCACATAACACTAGAAGAATATGTCAAGAATTCAAGTGATGTTTTTACCTTTACAGAGAAATCCTTGCCGAGAGCAAAGTAGCAGTTATACTTTGGGGCATAGACAATGTTGACAATGAGTCTGTACTCATACTTGGGGTACTGCAGAGCCCTCCGAACTGAAAATATGCATAATATGTAGCAATCTCTTTAATTCATACATTTGTTCTATTGTTCCCATTCAACGATTCTGATAGTTAAAATGTATACCAAACAGGACTTATATACAGTTGTTTTTTTTAAGACATAAAAAACACATTTGTCATTTTTCTTTTCTTATCTGGTGACCCCATGGGGCACAAAATTAAAAAAATCAAATGATTCCCTTTAGCTTACATAGTAAAAACATATATAGAAATATCAAATAAACTGTTTTAAGGAGTGCATATACATATATACATCAATGAGGATGATAACTGCCACAGAGCTACACCAGATGGCCCTATTTTGCTTACCTCAGTACCACTGCTCTTTAATACAATGAGAAAACTTAAATTAATAAGCTTTATTATGTTGTTTGATTCAAATGCTAGAATATGAACAATGAAAATTATACACACACAAAAAAAAAAATCTTCATAATGCATGGGCCATAACTAAAACTTATCTGAAGTTAGACAGCAGACATGGTTATTATTGTATTTTGTAAATAACCTCTGGTGTGACTTGGCTAAAATATTGTGCAATATAGATGGTATAATGAGTGCCATGTTAGATTTGACAAATAATACATAGAGCAGTTTTAACCCTTTCCCTCATAGAGGAAACCTTGAAAAGACCTATGCGAACAGCATAAAACCAGATCAGCCTGCGAGTAACTCGCAGGCTGATCAGGTTTTATGCTGTTCGCTGCTCCTCAGTGGTCTGGAAATGAGGATTTTGTAATTAAATTTGGTAAGGTTTAACTGTGATTTTCTGCAGATCAGGCTTTATGTGATACCTATTGAGGGCGTCAAAATGAGTATATATGAGGGAAAGGGTTAAACCTATCCCATGAAAGGCAGCAGCAGGATTGAGGCAGAAGAGGGTCTACCATATGTTCAGATGGCTGCATCACGGATCTACTGCTGATTACTAGCCTATATAAGCTCACTGTCACATGAAATATTCAGTCAGTTCTGTATGACATCTAAACATTTAGTGAAAACATAAATAAATGTTCATTTGATTAATCAAACATTCACATTTAAGGTCATAAACATGTAGAGGCATACAAATAGGAAAAGAAGGTGGATAGGATATTATTTTCAATTATTCTTAAGAATGGAAATGCAAGCATCTTTTCTTATAGTAATAGCATACTACATAAAAACTAATATTTAGGATTCATTCAGGATAAAGGCAGGGCCATAACCATCCTCAAACATGATTGCCCTGACTGAAGGACACTGTGAAGTGATATCAGTGATCCTGTGTACAAATAAAAACCCAAACTCCTATGTAACAACACTATTTCATTGTTGTTTATAAAAATATTAATGCAATATGATTATATCTTTACCAGTTTTAATAATAAATGCACATTCCAGCTATCTTCATGCAAATTCTGATTTCATCTTCAACACCAAAAGCCCAGTTACACTGTCCTGTGTTTGAAGCCTTTATCTATTTCCAGCCTATTTTGAAAGATTCATGTGGTTTTCAAAGATTTCTAAGTCTTGATCATAAATTCCTGCTTTAATACAATCGTCATTGTAATCCCATATGACATGTATCAGATTTCAATAGGATTTAGAATACTGTGTTAGTTCTCTGTAATATGTCATACAAGTTACAAGAATGCTTTCCATACTTCAAAGGAACTACACAAACAAAGGGGACTGAAAATAAATATTTTATATTGTAAAAAAAAACACACACAAAAAAACACACACAAAAAAAACCCAAAAAAACAGGTGACATATCCATGTCTGACTTTTTTTTCTTCTATTGTATTGCACTATTTATATAAGATGATATGCTTGCACTTTCTTTAATCATAACAGTTAAACATGCTTATACAACCAACATTTTTTTCCCAAATTTACTGCCATAAAATGTTTAAACTCCTGAAAAAAAAAAACACATGCTAATTGCACCTCTCGTTTGATAAATTTTAATTTCCTACAATAGACCAATTTTGCCTATCCTGCATCCTAGCATACTGTACATTACAGCAGGACACTTAGGCAACTGCTGTCTAGTATACAAAAGGACACCTAGCCAGCTGCTGTCTTGTATACAAAAGGACACCTAGCCAGCTGCTGTCTTGTATACAACAGGACACCTAGCCAGCTGCTGTCTTGTATACAACAGGACACCTAGACAGCTGCTGTCTAGTATACAAAAGGACACCTAGCCAACTGCTGTCTTGTATACAAAAGGACACCTAGCCAGCTGCTGTCTAGTATACAAAAGGACACCTAGCCAGCTGCTGCCTAGTATACAAAAGGACACCTAGCCAGCTGCTGTCTTGTATACAACAGGACACCTAGCCAGCTGCTGTCTTGTATACAACAGGACACCTAGCCAGCTGCTGTCTAGTATGACACCTAGCCAGCTGCTGTCTAGTATATAGTGGACACCTAGCCAGCTGCTGTCTTGTATATAGTGGACACCTAGCCAGCTGCTGTCTAGTATGACACCTTGGCAGCTGTCTTGTATACAGCAGGACATCTAGCCAGCTGCTGTCTTAACTCACCTAAATCTGGTTGAAATTTCTCCTGCCCTGCATTTATATTGGGATTTATTTTTGAATCAGATACCATCAGTTTAATTTTCTAACTACACTGAAAAAATGCTAATTTAGCTTAACATCAAATAGAACTTAATATATAAATTGCCTTACCACCTGAAGTTTACAAATGAGTATATCAAACAGCTCAAAAATACATCAAATCTAATTCTGTATTTTGTTTTAATTATTTAAGCCATATATTTATTAACTGCAATCTCTCTCTCTCTCTATTTATCTATCTATCTCATAAAGAACTAAGCAACCAATAATAATGATTATTCAACCCTTCTCTGTTGCCTTTTCTTTCTCCAAATTCTTAATCCAAGAGGGAACATCTGGCTGCATCTCATGAAATATAACAATCTGATAGTATCCTCTTCTTTAACTTTAATGAAATAAGAATTCTAATACATGAACTGTTGTAAAATTTAAACAATAGGGCCATGATGGCCCTAAATTGCTCACCTGATTATAAATGAGCAACGTATGTTGGATTTTTTATATTGACCTACTTTTTGACACCACATGACCCACTTTCGAACTTGTCCAAGATTTTATGGAAACAGACATTCTGACCAGGTTTCATATAGATATGGCCAAAAATGTGGCCTCTAGAGTGTTAACAAGGTTTTTATAAGATTTGACCTCATGACCTACTTTTTGACCCCACATGACCCAAATTTGAACTTGTCCAAGATTTTATGAAAACAATCATTCTGACCAAGTTTCATGAAGATTGGGTAAAAAATGTGGCCTCTAGAGTGTTAACAAGGTTTTTCTAAGATTTGACCTCATGACCTACTTTTTGACCCAACATGACCCAAATTCAAACTTGTCCAAGATTTTATGGAGAGAAACATTCTGACCAAGTTTCATGAAGATTGGGCCAAAAATGTGGCCTCTAGAGTGTAAACAAGGTTTTTCTTAGATTTGACCTCATGACCTGCTCTTTGACCCCACATGACCCAAATTTGAACTTGTCCAAGATTTTATGGAGAGAAACATTCTGACCAAGTTTCATGAAGATTTTACCAAAAATGTGTGTGGCCTCTAGAGTGTTACCAAGGTTTTTCTTATTTCTTAAATTTGACCTCATGACCTACTTTTTGACCCAACATGACCCAAATTCGAACCTGTCCAAGTTTTTATGGAGAGAAACATTCTGGCCAAGTTTCATAAAGATCGGGCCAAAAATGTGGCCTCTAGAGTGTTAACAAGGTTTTTATAAGATTTGACCATGTGACCTACTTTTTGACCCCACATGACCCAATTACAAACTAGTCTAAGATTTATGGAGACAAACATTCTGACCAACTTTCATGAAGATTGGCCTAAAAATATGGCCTCTAGAGTGTTAACAAGCCAAATTGTTGACGACGCACGGCAGACGCCGGATGAAGGGGGATCACAAAAGCTCACCTTGAGCACGTTGTGCTCAGGTGAGCTAAAAATCATAATTGTGGTGGTATAGGATTTGAGATTTTTGATATGAGGAATATCTCCATTTGAAACATTCTAAGAGATCCAGGCCAGAACTGCAGTAACTTATACTGTGATATATATACTGACATATATACTGCTGTGACTATAAGTGAGGTGCACATGGCTGGAACAATGAACACATAAAGGTGATGGTTACGTCAAACACTGCCACCAACACAAGACACAGATAGGCTGCTGGGTGTTCTCTAATTCATATAGCTTGGTCATAATGGTAGTTTATTTCAATTTTTATGTATATGGGATAAAAGCCCTCGGGTTTTAATTTTAAATTTCAGAGTCGCTCCATTATAAGTTAACACTATAAGTATGTGCGGCTACATATACTGGATCATGTTATATAAAAAAAACTTACATCAACTAGGGTGGTTAAATCAGTGGTAACTGCAGATCTGAAGGTTGTGGGTTTGAACCCTGTTGAGGGCTAGGACTTTTCATGACCTTCCCAGGCACAAAGAACTGGCCTGACCCAGGAACCTTAGAAGCTGTAAAAACTTGTTTCCCAATTGTTGTACGATAATTTGGCTTTTACTCAAGAGGTTCAATGATTAAGCATATTAAAAAGGCTTTTGTGTTATATGATGGAAGCGTTATATGCTCTTTATTCTGCTTATTTTAGCTTCCAAAAATGTTGCACAATATTTTTGTTTAATTCTAGCATGACTATAGTTATACTTAGATATGTTTGATTCTTGAAATATACACCATAATGACCACCTCTGATATACTACACCTACAAGACACACAAATACGATCTGTATTGTGAGAAGGAGAAGATGACAGAATGTTACGTGCCCAGGAAGTTGTGAGCTGAGTCCATATAGGCAACTGTGAATATTATCTTGCTCTCATTCTACCAACCTCATTTAGTACTAAGTAAGACTTAGATTTAAGATTTATTCTAACTCAATCTTGGGTTCGCCCATATAATTATCCAGTTTCTAAATGAACAAGCTAGGTTTTATTTAAGCATGAGTGATGTAAATAAAAAAAAAACAGAGTTTGATTGTGAAAATTTAAGTCACACCTTTCCCATTCATATCTATGTCAACTGTTCACAAACCATATCACAAACAAGGCCATGTGTGCTTTTGAGTAAACCAGGTCAACTGTTGACTATCCATTATCCCAGTGTAGCTATTGGATAGCCTGTAAGTCAATCTAAATACATCTGTAAACACTAAAAAGGTCAAGTGAAATGAAATAAACAGCTGGATACATGTTTGGTATACTCTTCAGCAAATTGCATTTAAGTATCATAAGATAAAAAAACAAACTCCAATTATTTTTTTATCACTAACCATTTATAGAAGAATAATGAAGAAATCACATTTTCATATTTAGCTGGTTAACTGATTAGCTGCTTTACCATTCTTTCAGGCAAGAAAAAAAAAGAAATATTTACATTTCTATATGTGTCACTTGGTTATGCAGTAAAAACAAAATTGTTTTAAATATTTTGTGAAGCAAGGTGTTCCCAGTGTATATACAATTTGAAGTTTTACTTTGAACTAAACAGGGTAGGCAGAACTAGAGCTTGGAATACCATATTTATCCTGTTAACAAATCTCCAATCTAGTGAAGAGTACATATATCAAATAAATTAACAAAGTCATCAATTACATGGAAAACAGGAGACATATCTGAAACTCAAAATTCTGAAAATATTGTAAATGTATGAAAACTATTTTTTTTAAATGTATGATTTTTTTCTGAATCTGATAAGTAATGAAATCAATCAAGTGATGAAAGAATCTGTGCTTTGCAATCAGCATTATTACTTATGAGTTAATTACACTGACTTAATCTAGAACAATGTGTCTCAGTTCAGTTGTGAGTCTGATTCTTTTCAGAAAAATTATGACTTTTGATTACCTGCAATAGATGTGTATAGATGCCATGGAAAACAGAGTTGACCCAGATCAGACAGTTCCTGGGACAAGTTGTCTGATCAGGACCCCCTCTGTTTGCTCAAGCAACAGTGTAGCTTAGAATCTACAGTCTGCATGGCAAAGAATTATTAATCATTTCAAAATTACCTGTATACCACTTAAAGTTCAGAAAATTAATTTCCATCAAGTCATAAATTTGTACATGAATATTCATAAGTAACGGGTTAAATGGGGAGCACGGAGAAATATGGTACATGGTTAGCAGACATGTCAGTGAATGTTTCCAGGCATAAAGAGACATATTAAGCAGTCAGCAGGGAAATCAAGGGGGTATGTCTCACTTTCATCAAATATTCTCCCTGTAAAAAAGAAGAAAATGCAAAATTTCTCATTGTATGTAAGTTTTGCAATATAGGTGAAATGCACTGCTAAAATATATATTTTACCAGAAAACAATAGCTTCTAAGTTGTCACATAACAAAAAATAGATATATAATTTGTTCTAATTCATAGTTGAATAAAATATTTCAGCACTAATTATAATTACCAAACATGTGATGACCAACTCTGTTTAAACAGAGTAACCCCGTGTCTGCAGTGCAGCATTATTTGCACTGATATTCATCATAAACAATTACACATTGGATAAAATTTGCATTTATGGAAGAACGGTCATTTTGAGCAGTCATGTGGCACATAAATCAACAGGTTCTGAAGACACTTAAGCAATATTAACTGAATATTTCCAAAGTTCATTTACAACTACTACATCTTCATGTCCAAACATCACAGATGCTGTTAAATCCAAGAGTCAACCTCCAAAAGTTAGTGCATGATCTCCCTTGTGCTTGGTGCTAAGCATAATTATAAGGGTAGTTGCAGGACCGGTTGGCCAAGTGTCAGGATAATGTGACTGGGCATGGTATCCTGCCACATGTGTATGGTCTTGTCTCATGTAAACAAATTTCCCTAAGTGACTGGAATACAAGTTTATATTTCTACTACAGAGAACTATAGAGTAAAGCAAGTACATTGTATTTATGTTATGTCAGTGAACAATAATATCTAGAGGGTATAACACATGGAATTATTACATGTTCCTGCCATCCCAGATTAAGATCAATGTCACTGTAAGGAGTATGAGGTCACATTGAGGTAGACTGGGCCAATTTTATCAAAGTTTGAAGTCACATTGAAGTAGACTGGGCCAATTTTTATCAGATCATGAGTAGACAAGGCATACATGAAATCAAATAATCTAATAACCAATCAAGGAATAATTATATGATCATGTTAATGTACACAGCATATATCCCTGTATATGGATATGTACATGAGTGTGATTTTTAAGATCCTTAGTGCAAGTTTTTGGAATTTGACAGCCCTTTACATATTTTTTTTCTATTGGAAAATGGAAATAAAATTATTCACAAAAGAAACAATTAGGTAGTAAATCCTGCACACCTCCCACTAAGATACTGGCATACTTGTAGTAGCAGATGCAGATAAGGACTGATTTTGTCATGGATTGATCTTGGAGAGGATTTGGCCAACAAATATTATGGCAATATCATATAACGAGAAAAACAGAAACGCCACAAAACCAGGCTTTCAACATCTGCCTAGTTCCATTTATTGGCCTAGTCCCCTAGAAGACAATTCTGCATTCTTCTCATTTTTTTTCATCACTAGCTGTGTACATCTTCATTTGTAATTCACATTACTGAGATTAAATCACAGGTTTGGTGCCCATGCAACCCCATATCTTTTCCAATAAAACCCCCGTTTTAATAACCAAGTCAAAAATCATCTTAAAAATATCTGTAAAATAAGCATGTATAAAACTGTAACAGATTCTGTAAAAAAAAAAAAGCATGTATAAAGCTGTCACAGATTTTAACTCATTGTGTGTATGTGATCAGATGACAAACAATGTGACACCTACTATTGTACCAGAGGTGCATTTAGAAATAAGAGGACTTGCCGAGTGTTAGCAATCATTCAGGTGCTTCTTGGGTCAAGCCCTATTCCTCTCCATGATTGATTCAAGCATCTAAATGATACAGAAACCTTGGATGGTCTCAAACGCTAGTTACAAGCTCATGTTACGGGATATACCATACATTCAGTAGGCGCAGACATCCACACTGGCAACTGAGTGGCTGCCACAATACTAGAGCTATCACTAAAGATGATTCATTTTCCCTCAAATGTACCTTGACACAACACAACACAATTAAATTATTCTCCCTGGAGGGCTTCAGTTCCATTACTAAAAGGGCTGATGTATGAGAAAAGTCTTTTTTTGTGTGTACAAATGGGAGTACAGTTTTATTTAACAAAATATTTATAATACACTAAGATTTCAAAGTATGTCTGTGTATGTGTTCAAAGCTCATGCTAATCTATGTTTGAAAACAAATGTGTCATCCATTAAAATGCTGCTTTTGATATTGAGGCTAGTTTATATCACCTCGGTTTGCAAGATAATATTTATTAGAGAAGAAAAATAAACTGTAAAGATCGAGTTATGGATAGTTTTATAATATTTAAAGAACACATTTAGGTATGCTTTGTATAATATTCTGTTGGAGATATAATATGTTTAATTAATTAATTTATTCATTCATTTAAAGGAATGCAGGATTTCTTTTCAACCTCCAACATTCATAATGAAAAAAAGTTTTCATTCTGAAACTCTATCAAGTGCACAATGACTTACAGGCATTATGCCTCCCATGGGGAAATCTGTAACGTTACTAAATGATATTTAATTTTATAACCTGCACTGTCTAAAATGGAATTTTCACTGTTTGTTTCACTCATCATGATATGTAATCAATGAAATATTTGCAACTCTTATATTCATATAAGATGCTTGTCAGTTAACCCAACTAGAAATTGTTTGTTGTTCAGTTCAACTTTTCATAACTACATGAAAATAAACACACTTCTCCCAACTGATGGCTACAACAAGTCTGTGCATACAAAGCCATGTATGGTGCAGCTACCGATGGTTACTCACAAGGTCTCTACACTGTGCCACTGTTATACCTGTTTCCATGGAAACACAGCACTGCAATCCCTGTCACCATATCACTGTCTCCTTATGCTTAACTTAAACATGAATTAAAATGGTCCATATATTCTTAGCTCCAGGCAGTGTAATGATTAATACAACTCAATAACTCCTAGATAGTACCTCAAGACCATCTAAGACTCAATAATACAAAGTAGTGATTAATGCATTGGGACATCATGCTTTCTGAAGATGATAAAATTTGTAACAGAATTTTGGAAACCTTGTATAACTGAAACAGCTTTGAATAGTTATTTATTTCTTTCATCTAAGGCCATTGACACAGAACTAGAATCATGAGAGCATGGTATGACCACCAAGACAACTGGCCAATGTCAACATCTTGCACCATTCTATACACGGGAGTCAAAATGAAATCCAGTAATGCAATAAACTGAACAGACAAGTCCAATAATTGGGGCAAGAAGCATTTGAATAAAGAGCATAAGAAGAAATGAAACCTTTAATCAAAAGAACATCAGGAGAAAGTTTAAATAAGTTCTGGCTTCCAATCCCATCCCCAAATTATATACAGAAAGAACATCAGTTCTAATTTGTGCATGTCAAAACAGTCTCCAACACCACCTGAAGACTAATGCTGTAACAAGTGTTACCAAGGTAACGATGCTTCAGAGTTATTCTTGTTTCCTTCTTGGCCATCTTTTTGTTTACTGTTGCAGCTGATGAGCAAAATGATATGAATGACTGAGCAGAAGACTCCTAAATACACATTCTCAATAACGATACTGATTTTTTACTTTGAATAATTAAAATATGTACATTGTGCATATATTAAAAAATTAAATTTAAAATTTAAGGAAAGTGGCATAAAGCTTTAGTTTTTACTTGTTGAATAAGTGCCAACATTTTTAAAACATTTAATTATGATGACAAAATGCAAAATCGTGAAAAAAGGCTTATCCACTATTTCTCCTTCACATTTTTTAATAATCAAGTTGCAAACATAATTCATAAACCTTGAATATTGTCAGCAATCAAATATTCATCATATATAAATAACAATTAGCTTCTTCAATTATGGTATGACCTTGGAAGTGTAACCTCATTTATGGTACATTTATATTTTTTAATGGTAGGGAAAATAAATCAATTCATTTCAATAGCAATATATTCTGTCCATAGAAGTACTTGTAACCCTTTTTATGAAATAGCCATTGTATCAATTTTAAAATAGAATACAGTGATATTCTCTTTAGCTTTAAATGATTTTTCATCTAATATAATTATTGGATGGTATTACCAATAGAAGCATGTATAAAAAAAATATTTTATTAATTTATTTAAAATTCACAGGACAACACTTGCAACTATATATTTCTTTAGTTGTAACATATTTTACTTTATCCGAAACATCCAACAGTGACTGACAACTGTAAATTGCAGAAATCTACTAGAATGTTGGATCAAGAGAGCTTATTTTCTAGATCATTGTTACATCACACTGTGCACAATATTACCAATGGTTTGATTCAAATGGAATGTCTTGGGTGTGAATTCCTTGATGTCCATAAATTTGATCTCTGAAATATAGATCTTCGTCTACAAATAAAATGGTCATTGTGGGTGCATGTCTTTTCTTAGAAAGTTTATACAATCATATAAAAGTAGACTACTTATTGACCTAAAGCCTGTATGTATTATAAAAAACAAACTTGTCTATATTTTGTTTTACTACCAAAATATTGGACTCCTACACCACTGTGTCACTGACACTGGTATAAACTAGCGCTAACTTTGGATTAATGTCAATATTAACAATAATTATGGTCATAACCAACCTTTGCATCAATTATGAGCTTCTAAAGTCAAGAATAAAACAATGGTGCTTATCAGTGATAAAACAGCTTAGTCAGTAGTACTTGTCCTGCAAACAAATGGTTCAAGTCCTGGTCTGGCTGCACTTTTTTCTCACAATCCAATGTGGGACCATAACAGTATAGTTCTCCAGTTAACTGCTTTTTGGTTCATTTAGTACAAGTTCTCTAAACTGTAAATTTGGGGACAAATTCCAATTCAACAAGGGAGTAAGTAACAGCCCACTAGTAACCCATATTAATGAGAGGCAATAGAACACATTGTGGTCATATCAATAATGCTTCATTATTAAACTTGACACGAAACAGTAAACATGTGCAGATTCCTTTAAGACACTTTACACAACTGTACAAATACAATTTATGCAGTCTCACTTGTGTTTAAAATACACAGAAAGTCAGTGCAAATCTATCGCAACCTGTGTCTTGTGTCCAAACCTAGATACTGCATCATATTGAATTACACTGTCACCATGGCAAAGAAATGATATGAAAGATATGCAGTCCTGGTGGACAGTACTACATATTGGATTTTGAGTCTTATATGGACAGGCATGAGTAAAGGATCTGCACTGCATGTAACAGAGGTTAGAAAACAAAATCAAATTCACTCCTTTTCTTCTAAATTAAGTAGTATCACACACCTGCTGAAGTTAATTTTTGACATTTTTGTTAATTAACCAACAATCAAAGTGTTGTTTTATGTCTTCTCTGGTCATAGTAAATATGTGTGAAGTTCAAAATTGCAAAATAAAATATGCACAGTGTATGTCTGAAATATCCAAGACAATACTGAAAAATCAAAGCCATCATTTTAAACAATATGAATGTACAATCATTGAATAAATGGCCATAATCATTATGAAAAAGTACACCATGAAAATGAATACTACAAAATAATGTGTCTTTCTTTTGATACAACATACTATGTATATTCATGAAGTAAAAGAATACATCCTTTAAAGGATGACATGATTTTCAAAAGCATTGTAATAAAAACGTATATATTTATGTAATATAAACATTAGAATTTCATGGTTACCTCGAGGATCAACCAAATCTCTCTTCCATGTTGTAATACCCTTTGGATCCAGTATCACAAACTGTCTCATTCGTCCATTATAAGCAACTGTGGAAATACAAAGTCATAGAATAAAACTCCATGCTGTAGGAAATAAAATGCAAAAACAACAACAGCAAAAAAACATTAATGTGTATCTCAAAGAAATATGAAAAACACTTGTTAAGGAGTTCCCAACAAGCAAAACAATACCTAAATCAGAATCAGAATGACAAGACACTGTAACTGAGTTTGAAAATTATTGGCAATTTTAACTTAGGTAGTATTCAATATAAAGGCCATAAGTAAAAGAAAATGAGGTGACTATGTTCTTTCTTAAACCTTTTGCTGCCAGGTCATCTATCATATGTATAAACAGGCTATTTGCCAAGAAATATTTTAGAAATTTCATAGAAATTACAGGCTATTACTGTACTAGCATAATGTGTCTGCTTCACTTTCGCTGCCAACAGGACAGGTTAACCCGTCCTACACATGAGACAGCCTATTTGCCAACAAGACCGGTTTATCCATTATGGAAGTTTCCATAACCTCCCAAAACAGATGAACTGGTCTTGTTGGCAAATACGCTGTTTCATGTGTAGAATGGGTTCTTCCATCCTGTAGTAGGGGTGACTATTGATGCAAAATTTACTATCACAATAGTTATCGATAGTTGAAATAACTATCACGATAGACTATCAATAGTTGGTCCAACTATTGCGATACTATCACGACTTCAGACTCTTTAGTTAATTTTATAGATGGGTGCTTGCGACGAATGTGGTCAGCCAGATTCGTTGTGTTACCAGAGTATTTAAATATACTTCTGCACAGTTTACATGCTATTTTTGTCTTATCTACCTTGTGACTGCTTTTAAACAAAGCCAAAATGCCTCCAAAGCGTCGATTTTCCCTTTTTATTATCGGTGATCTCAAATGCCACTTCGACAGACGACATATTAAAAAATCGGAATTTACGGGCCGAAAAATGGAGATGAAACTTACGTAAGAATAAGTATCGAAACTATCGATAGTTGGAGTTACTATCGGCGATAGTTATCAATAGTTCAAATTACTATCGACTATTGACTATCGTGACCTTTGATATCGCAATTTATCGATACTATGGACTATCGTTACACCCCTATCCTGTAGACAGCTAAAGGGTTAATGTTGAATGTCAGGTTATGTCAACACAACTGTGACCAGTTTGGATGATATTGTTTTGGAGTTTACTGTCATTCAGCAAATTACATCTAGAGGAAAATCATAGGTACATAAGGGGCACTCAGGTATAACCAGCAAAAAACAACTTTAAGGCTACCTTACAAAAAAATCTAAGAGACCAGACCTAGAATTGAATTCGCAGTAGTGATGGGCTTAGTGATTTGAAGTCAAACACAGATGGTCCCAGTTTAGTAAAGACTGAATAACATCCAGACTTTGCCGACTAATGCTTCATGAACATCTTTAAACCCTTTATATTCTTATACACAAGCAAACAAAGCAGACCCTCTGTTTGCTCATACAGTAATTGTAACTCATATTCTACATAGTCTGCCTGGCAAAGAAAAATCCATTGTTTCATATTCCATTTAATGTACTGTAAATTAATCTTCATAATGTCATAAATTTGTACATGAATATTCATGAAGTAAAGGGTTACTGTGCACAATATGCCCTAATGAAAGACATGAGAGAAAAATGAAATAAAAAGCAAGAAAGTTCCACGCATCCTCATATTTATTTTTATGCTGATGAATAACTTTTTTGGACATCATAGTTAATTGCAACTGGAGAATGCAGGAAGCATAGAGTGGAACACAAGACACAGAAAATAAATACTGAGTTTTATGATTACCTCCCATTATGTCTGCCTGCTGTGCACTGT
>CM037790.1:46629723-46645307 GCA_021229015.1 Solen grandis | reverse complement strand
ACACATCCGATGCAGGGTAACCAAGGGCAGGTAACTGTGGTCTTAGTCCAAATAAAATGTCCTCCTACAACATGGCCGCTACGCATGCGCCATACCCCCAAAATGCTTATATGCAAATGAGTTACGATAAATAGTAACAAACATGGTCGCCAATCTAGAAAGTAGGTCAAGTTTGTTTGCCTCCAAACCGACGCCCTTACTTCTACGGTCATTATATAAAAAAATAACTCACCTCAGGCAAAACTTTTCCAAATATAACGTGCACTTCCAGTAAAATACAAACAAGCAAGAAACAACAGGCACCTGAAGGAAAGACTAACATGTCACACTTCTATACCACATATGGAACACTTTAGCTGTCTGCCACAACCATATTTCATCGTATGCAGGAAGTCTGAATTATTTGTATACAAAAAAGACTTAAAGACTCAAAGTAAAACTTGAAGTTATCAAGGTAAATTATAATTATATAAATATATAATGTCGTCATCTGTTGGCTAAATGTCTCTACATAAAGGCTAAACATCAAAATATAAAGTTTCATTAGAATGTTAATTGTTATATAATGCTAAACGGCATGTATTTATAAAGCATAAACATCGTCATAGTTAAAACGCCATTATACTCTTATGAAGCATTAACATCATTTTATATAAACGTACACCATTATTGTATATGAAGACAAAATGTCTTTATTTCAAGTAAAACTTCATTTGATCTATTTATAAAGGTAAAACCTCAAAATATAAATATATATTTTCATTATATGCAAATAAAGTTTCATATACATTGGTAAAACTTCTTTAAATGAAGGTCAAATATGAAGTTTTTTGTTTCCTGACAAATGAAATCGGCGAGTGCAGGTCCCATTTCACCGGCAACGTTATTGGCGTGGTATCCCCGAAGCAGGTCCTTGCGGTAACATGTGACACGTTCCGCAACATGGCGTCTTGGCCAGTTCGAAGACTGTTGCGACACAGATTGAGAAAATGAAAAATGATCAGCAAATTGCATGATCTCATGAATACTTGAAAATTTGCAGAACGGACTGGCGGACAGTCAGATAGATGCAGGGTAACCCCGTACAATTCCTGAGTTATAGCAGTGGCTCAGAAGTTCCAGGACTAAGCTTGGGAAACAATCAAGGATGAAATTTATAGGTAATGTAAACAACCACTCAGGGACTCTTTAATGCTACTTTCTATGGAGACCCTGAACCATTGGACCAAAACGCCTCGTTGCCGTTCCAGCTACATATAAATTACGTAATGTATTTGTATTTACATAATTCCTGTAATTTCTTTTTCATTTCAATATAAGAGCAACATGTCTGTCTCCGAAATGCCAAACAACGTGAGAAAAAATGTAAACTACACCATACTTACCGATTTTGACATAACGGAAACGCGTTTCGTCCATGTAGAGCCAATCCATTATTATAACCAAATGTAGATGACCAATCACCTAGAGCATTGCAATACTGTGGTTATTCATTTTCTCAATTAGACCAGGTCAGATGTATGGGTAAAATTAAAGGCCCATTAGTCCGAATTCCTTCTGTCGTGGAGCGATTAGCTGGTCACTTTAATGTTATGGGGGATTGTGTACCGTGGCATTACACTTACTACATTAATTGTTTTTGTAAGCTTTTTAGGTCATAAGTAAATGAAAGGCTTAAGAAATGGTCTACCAGCAATCGGATTATTACAGACGAACAGTTCGGTTTTAAGCAGAACTGCAGTATGGTTGACTGTATGTTTGTATTGAATTCATTGACAGAGCAACATTTAGGTAACAAAGATGGTTGATTTTCGTAAAGCCTGCGACTACATTGACAGAAACTCTTTGTGGTTTAAGCTGATAGAAAACGGGATTGACAGAAAACTGTTGTCGGTTGTTAGAGGTATGTACAATGAAGTTAGATTAGCAGTTAAACATTTAAATACACATCATATTTTTTTCCATAGAGATATCGGGTTATTTCAAGGCGAATTAACTTCTCCGATATTTTTTTTTCTCTGTCCTTAAACGATATTGAGACACATTTACAATGTAGAGACAGATAATGGCTTCAAAGCTTTCTTATTGAAATAAACTCCAAACCTATAGTGTTTATGCCAGCATTGGCCCTACTATGTATATCAATATGCTAAGCACGAGTGTACGTAGGACAAAAGCCCACCGGAAAAAAGCCCACTGTTAAACATAATTTTGCACTTAACTAAGAATTTAAGTACTTAATGCATTTTTAACATATATCAATTAAATCAGTACAGTACGTGTAGCTTTTCCATATTTACCATGTTTATGGAATTTTGGCTTTGTTAGGACTTATCTTTTTATTGCATCATTCCATCTCCTATTTGTTATTAAAGGCATTCAAAATACCCTTCTTTGTTGAAACCCCCACCCACTAAGATAAGAAGGGGATAAGAAAGTGACCCTGTTGTGAGCTCGCCTTGCACCTATCGCAAGCGTATACAAATATGCAACCAAAAATCATCACAGTTTTACCAATGCAAATCAAATATTCATATACTGGCTGACTATCAAGATAAAGATTATCAAAATAAATAAATAACTTTTAAGTCTTATCCCACTCACCGAAGTTTTAATACTGAAATCAATCCATTTAGTTATTCGAATACTGTTTCACTAATTTGATATTCACGTTTCAACAGACATTACACAGTAATGATTTAACCAATCACAACTTTTTTTCAAATACACAATAGTTATGAATGATACCACTTTGAATCTATAGTCTGTTTCAATCTCTGTAAATACTGCATGGTTTGATACATGATACATATGAATTATAGTAATATATCAAATTACATGGATTTCCCTATCAATACCAATATAGATGTACGTAACTATGCAAAGTGTAACTGAAAATGAACTAAACATTCTTTACACTGTATAAATTACATTTTGATACCTTTACTTTGCTCTCAAATGTGTGTATAACGTTACTGTTTAATCTTTCCTCTTGTAAATGACACTTCTTTATTTTCCTACTCTCTTTCTCTCTCTCCTTACATATCATCAAAAAGTCAATGTTATAATCCAGAAAAAAAAGAGAAGAGAGGTGGCGGGGGAGAGGCTAGATTTCACTTTTTCTCTTTTCGATTTTTATGGCATAATTTTTGACGTCAGGTAACAAATATATCACTCAAACTATTTCTTAATATTACTTAAACTTTGCCATGTGATCTATGTTTGTCTGTTTTTCTATTACGACATCATATGACTGTATGCTCTTGTATCGTTTGTTTGTACGATTTGAGCAATAAAGATTTGTTCTGTTCTGTTCAGCAACGGAACCCGCAGTGCGAAACTTAACCCTTTCCCTCATAGAGGACACCATGAAAAGACCTATGCGAACAACATAAAACCAGATCAGCCTGCGAGTAACTCGCAGGCTGATCAGGTTTTATGCTGTTCGCTGCTCCTCAGTGGTCTGGAAATGAGGATTTTGTAATTAAATTTGGTAGGGTTTAACTGTGGTTTTGTGCAGATCAGGCTTTATGTGGTACCTATTGAGTGCGTCAAAATGAGTCTGTATGAGGGAAAGGGTTAACCCGGTTTTCCAAAATTAAGCATACAGTGAATAAAACAGTGACCTTAGATATGCATGTACATGTAGTAGATCTGTGAAGTGACACACTATTTCAGTTGACCTGGACTTTCATGTATATATGCGTGTTATTTAAATATTTTACCAAACGGTAAATTAAATATGAATAGCCTGGGTACGAGGATGAAAATACCCCAGCAGTACTAGAAATCGCAACCTAGCTTTGCAGCCAGTGCCATTAAATTCTTACTAATGGTAATAATTATAAATCATACAGAAAAAAATATTTTTACGGATCTAGATAATATTGGTTTAGAGGGCTGTGAGTTCGAGCCCCAGGCTACCATCTATGTTTTTTTTGTATGCGAGAACTCTTAACGGAGGATGTGAGTCTAGTACTGGCCCTTCCCAAGAAAGATATAGTTAGGTTAACTGTCCGCCTGATCCACAAAAATTACATTAGTAACTTAATCTCTAAAAATTTGCCGCGTGTTATCAAACAACTTCCAACATGTGCCAGGACCTTTATGTTAGAAAAAATAAAGAATATCTTATATATAGAATATCTCCTGTATGTGCCTTACATTTTTTTCACCTAATAATTAAAATATTTTCCAAATGAATCTAATGTTTTATCATATCAAAGACCTATAATAACAAAGATTGGCAAGTAAGCAAAATTATTCAAAATCACACGGCAGATTCATTTCTGCTATTCTATTTGGGATATTTGAAAGTAATCCATATCTTGCAATAGAACAATACATTAACTTAAAAGTGATACTTAATACATTAAAATTAGTAAAGAAATAAATAAAAAAAGTTTATGTAAAATAGAGAAGCCCCTGCACCACGGAGGTGCATTATGCATGAAAAACAAAAATATGTAGGTTTTTGTTGTTTTTCTACAATACTGTTGAATTGAAATATTTTTTAATAAATTTTTAAAATTAATTAAATTGAAAATATTTCCTTGCACTAGAAAAATTATACTTTTATAAGAAAGTTAATTTTCCCCTGTGATTTTTTTATATATATATTTGACAGTTTGCAAAATTTAGTGACCTGCCACGTGACAGAATAATATGTTCCTCTGTCTGTTACAGGAGTTTCATATCTTTGCTTAATAGGTTTTTGATCATATTTTTTATTATTTCCTCTCTCTTCTCTACTAGATCTCGGTATTATCCGTTTAAACTCCGTAAATGTCAAAGGTCAACATCAATCAGTGAATAATCTCCCTTCCCTCGAGATCTTCAACATGTCTGCGCCCATGAGATTTTGCAAGTACGCCTTGCGACAGAGGTTTAACTGCTTAAGGACTGAATCAAAGGTTTGGGAAATGCGTGACATTTTTTGCCTTGGTTTTACTCAGCACTAGATTTATTTTGAGTAAAATACCATTCAAATATTTACCAACAGAAATTCATTGACGTTTGTCTGACACTGTGACCTGTCGGTGACAGTGATGACATCGGAACAGCCGATCGTCATTCAGAGTGTACAATCTCATGGGTTACTGTAATTTTGAATTTCTGATATTTTTTGTTGTAAATGGAATATTTTGTGAAGGCGTCAACATGTAGAATGTGCTACTTGTAGGTGACCGACAAGTAAGATTAGCGTGAAACAGTTCGCCCTTATGACTGGTCGTAACAACAATGATAAGAGTAAAGAGAAATATATTAATATGAAATATTTTTGATAGTAAACTAGAACTGTAATGATACACTCACTCAAATATTTGGTGACCAAATGTTTCATAATGAATATAATAACAGTGATTAAGTTGGACCCACTTAGAATGATTTTATAAGACATTAATGGACACTTTCAAGTTTACTTTATTCATATTCCTTTTGCTTTGAAATATATATCATTCAATATTGTTTCAGAACTTCAGTCAATTAAATAATTCCCTAGGTAAATATGTTATCATGACTATTTTTTGATAACTTGTTCACTCATATAGAATGAAATAAATAATTGTTATTCTAGTTAATATCTGGATTGATGCATTTTTTATGCTCACCGAAGGTGATGCATATAGTCGCCGCTGTGTCCGTCCGACTTTCCTTGTCCGGACTATTTCTCAGGAACTAACGGCTTGAATTCAACAAAAACTTTATGGAAGCTTTATTACCAAGAGGAATGCGCATATCCTCAGCATGACCCGGTTTCCTAAATTTTTTCAAAGAGTTATGGCCCATTGACTTTTCGGCCTATAGTACATATTGCATGATTCTTGTCCGGGCTATTTCTCAGGAACTAATGGCTTGAATTCAACGAAACTTTATGGGAAGCTTTATCACCAAGAGTAGATACGCATATCGTCGGCATGACCTGGTTCCTCAATTTTTCACAGAGTTATGGCCCCTTGACTTTTTGGCCTATAGTACATATTGCATGATTCTTGATTCTTATCCGGGCTATTTCTCAGGAACTAATGGCTTGAATTCAACAAAACTTTATGGGAAGCTTTATCACCAAGAGTAGATACGCATATCGTCGGCATGACCTGGTTCCTCAATTTTTCACAGAGTTATGGCCCCTTGACTTTTTGGCCTATAGTTCATGTTGCATGATTCTTGTCCGGGCTATTTCTCAGGAACTAATGGCTTGAATTCAATGAAACTTTATGGGAAGTTTTATTACCACATATCGTCGACGTGACCTGATTCCTCAATTTTTAAGAGAGTTATGGCCCCTACTACCATGTTGTTGACTGATATTCATGTCATTTGCCTAATTTAACAGGAGATATCATTTAAACAAAACCCCACAAAATTCAATATGCTAGTAATGTCAATCATAATCATGTCAGCTAATTGTTGTTTAGGCCATTATACACTATTCAAATATCCAGTCATATGTCAAGAGTGTTGGTAAATCTCTTTGATATGAGCACACATTGAAATGTATGACTTAATTTTCAGTAGTATAAAAACTTAAAAAAATCAATGAAAGATCTGATGAGTAACACGTATTATCACATTAAATAGTAAACTGTTACTAAGTCTCCAAATTAGAGTTGGTAAAACATCTCATCTGATGAGGAGAATAGATATGATTTAGGAATGGGGATTTCAACAGCTTTGAGCTGAAAGGTCCTAAGTAAAATTTTGGGGTGGGGCCTGACCCCTGTGTGATCTTGGGGGACACCAAAGTATTTACCATTTTATCTTCTGTCTCAAAAGGAACAAGAATATATAATATGGTTTACTGTTTAGAGAGTTAAGAGCTTTTTTTTTACCTTTTTTTTTTATGCTCACTGAAGGTGAACGCATATAGTCGCCGCTTCATCCGTCCATTTGTTCTTTCGTCCGTCACACTTTCCTTGTCCGGACTATTTCTCAGGAACTAACGGCTTGATTTCAACAAAACTTTTTATGTGAAGCTTTATTACCAAGAGGAGATGCGCATATCTTCGCTTGACCAAGTTCCTAAATTTTTTGCCAGTTATTGGTGTTACATGTATGTAAGCATTCCATGTCACTAACATATCCTCCCACCCATTGACCAAGGACTTATTTGTAACAATGACGTTCTTCGGGGAGCATCTGTCAGTTCTACTGACTTTCTTGTTTATATATATCATTATGACTGCATTTACTCACTGGGCAGGTTGTGGCCAGCTTTATACAGACCAGATGGCTTCATCTACAGGAGTACCAGAGCAAGTCTCTCATGCAGAGACATGGTATAGAAGTACAGCACTTTGAGGTGGTGGACAGTGCTGAGGATGCTGTATCAGTCCCCTCCAGGCTCAGTAAATCTTCACTATTTTTTTTTTAAATTACTGTCATTACTAAAAGATATTGAAAATGAACTCACACTGGACAGGCATATTTTGCAATTACTAGCACTCTTGTTTAATATGTTGTTGTTCAACCAATTATCTTGAAAATCTCTTCAATCCAAAGAATTTTTTTCAACCATTATTAAGATTGTTGGCAATATACAGATCATTCAACACAACATACAAACGTATCTGTTAGACAAGTTTCTCTAATAAAGACTTCATGTCTGACTTTCAGATGCAGCAGAATATGTGATAAAAGCCCAGATTCTGGCTGGGGGGCGGGGCAAAGGCACCTTTTCTAATGGGTTCAAAGGTGGAGTCAAACTTACAAAAGAGTAAGTACCTTCTGAATCAAGAGGTGTTAATAATAAAGCATGGTCACAGTTGGATTTTTTCTTTGCCATGTATATTGTATGGAATTAGAGCAACCATATCATATGAGCAAACAGAGGAGACTGTGATTAAGCTTCTAGTAGTGGCGTCTGCTGGTCATCCACTGATGTTTGCTTCCCCAAGATGGTCAGGATTCTGATTAGGTAAACTGTTTAGAAATAGGCCTTACTAAAACATATATGTTAAAAACTATACTATTTTATTTTTGGGCATTTGTTCATGCAAATATTGTGATATAGAGTTATTGATGTTTATTTTTAAATCTATTATTTTCGATTTTTATAAAACTGATAAAAACATGAATTCTGCAATTTACATGGACAAACTTTGTAATATGCCCTGACATGCTCATCAAGTACACAGCACTGATGTATATATATATATCACAAACCCAGAAAAGGAATGTGAAATCCCCACTGTATTTTCTTCACAGCGTTTAACATAATCTTGCAATTATAACTTTTTTTTATCAGTCCCAAGGAAGTACCAGATTTGTTTCCAAAATGGTGGTCAGAGACTTGTGACTAAACAAACCCCACCGAATGGTGTCCTTGTAAACAAGGTAATGGTCGCTGAGGCACTGGACATCGCACGTGAAACCTACCTCGCAATCTTGATGGATCGCAACTACAGTGGACCTGTGATTGTAGGCAGTAGCCAGGGTGGTGTGGACATTGAGGAAGTAGCAGAGAAAAACCCTGATGCCATCTTTAAAGTAGGCCTTCTCATATATGTGTTATGTACATCTGTAGTGGGAAATGGTTAGTTTTTATATTGTCAGAAAATAATAACTAAAAACATGGATGACACATTTATGACAATTTAAGTTTTTGTCAACTGATTTTTAGTTGTTTTAGAGTAACATTGCTTGTACAGTATTTCAGTCACATGTATAGGGACATTCAGCTAATTAAGGTGTATGAAGATCCCAAGTACACTAGTGGGCTTCCTGGTAGAACCGCTGACATTTCATAAGCCAACGTGAAGGCTTTGTCACATGAAAAATCTGTATGAACAGACCCAGTGTGGCAAATGTCACATGGTATTTGACGTCAATTAAACTATTGCAAGCAGCATCTTTTGCCTTGTTTAGGAAGAGAAAACTGCTTTAAGTTTTTAAATTTTTCAGCAGTTTCAAATTAAATTGGATATAGCGCATGTGAAGTGGAAAATTGTGCCCAACATATGGACCCCATTAATAATTTTGTCAGATATACAGTATTTCCTTTCATTTGGGAAAACATTTTTAGCAATGCACATTACGTGATAGCAAACACAGTTTCATGCTCCTGAATATTAGGAATATCTGTACACCTGACAAAAGATATTCACTAGGGTTTATGTGTATTGTACAATTTTATGATTACAATGAAGAATATTGCACGGGTATACCCTTTCTTGTGGGCCAGCTTTTGTGGCATTGTGATAGGAGGTATGTCTAAGTATAAATGATAGCTTTGAGTTTGAATTTAATTCTGTGTACAAGAATATTTAAATGGATATGTTTTTAGCTCACCTGAGCACAGTGTGCTCAAGATGAACTTTTTTGATCACCCTGTGTCCGTCGTCGTCCGTCGTGCTTTGTCAACAATTTGCTTTAAACGACATCACCTCTGAAACTGGTGGACAGAATTTGATTTAACTTGGTAGGGATGATCCTTGGGTGAACCTTCACAAAAGTTTCTAAAATAAATTTGATTCATTCAGAACTCTCGTTGCCATGGCAACGAAAAGAAAAAAAAATGAAAACTTTAAAAATCATCTCCTTCAAAACTACTGGCCAGATCTCAAATGTTTTAGTGCAGATGATCCTTTGGTGAGTGATCCAGGGCCTCTATGGCTTTTGCTTCCTGAAAACAAGGATTACAACACATTTTTGGGCTCCATTTTGAAAATTGTATCCCCCATCCTAATTTACTATATGCTTATTAAGTTATTACATTATGTTTGAATGTTCTGTTGATGTGTTTTAGGAAGCTGTTGATATACACGATGGTCTTAGTAAAGAAACTGCTTTAAGAATAGCAGAAAAATTGGGATTTTCTGGACAGAAGACAGAACTGGTAAAGTTTCAAGCTTGATTTTTAGTATTCTTGCAGGTAAATTTGATATCCTAACACCTTTTAGGGCATATTTTTTATTTTCATCATTAAAGCTTGTTGCTTGCTGATTTGACTTGTTCTGTCATCTAGGTTGAGCTCAACATAAACAGGGCTCTCCATAGTCTTTGAAACCCAAGAGTCATTGACTCTTGGGTCCAAATTTTCAAGAGTCAAAAACAAATTCTTAAGAGTCAAATAAAATTTGCAGTATTTTGCTTAGATCATAATATGTCACAAATTTTACATGTAGTGATATACATGTTTAGATTAACAAAGTTTGTATGTAATGTATACTTGTTTATTGTATGTACATATTATTTGCGATAAGTGTTCTGATTAAAAGTAATCCTGTTTTAAATCAAAACAAAACAAAATGAAAATTAAATTTATTTCTATAATATTGCATACAAAACACAAAAATATAATAAATATCTGGACAACGGCATATGCTGATGATTTGTCCTCTAGGAAGGTAGCCCCCCTTTCACCTGCTGAATGGTGATGAGTTCATTCTGGGCCATCAATGACGGATTATCTGTCACAATGAAACACAAAGCATGTGACTGGAACTCCTGAAAAATAGTCAACCAAAAAATAAATGAAAATAAGAATTATAATCTGTTCCATTACTTAGAAGTGAAGTCACATTGGGAAGCTGCATTTTTATCATGGAATAGTCCAAGTCATCATTAACTGTTGTCAATTTCAAATGTAAACAGGATAATTTATTTTTTTTTAAATTCTATAATATGTAGGTTTTTTTAAAAAAAAATGGTGAAAAAATTATTCCCTTAATGTGGAAAAAAATGACAGACAGCTGCAATATTCTTATTGAGACTAGAGCTACCTTTTTTATTTAAAGTAGAAAACAAAAGATGATATTTGGTAATGGCAAATACTAAATAGTCAAAAACAAATTTTTAAGAGTAAAAAAAACAACAAAAAAACATCTGACCAATATCATTCAAAATTACATAGATAAATATCCAGGCATATTAAAACATAATTGCTCAAATCATTATCAGTTATTCAATACAGAAAGATAGCTAAGGAAAAATAAAAGATTTACTTACCACCATCATTACGGTTTTTTTTTGTTTTTGTTTTTTAAACCTTGTTTGATTCTGTAAGAGTTGATCTACTTTCGGTTTTGGTCCAATATTTTCAGTTGACAGACTAATCATATACCTATTTGTTACAATCATCACACCTTTCATTTAAACCAGCATGCTTAAAGTACTGCCATTAAACTATTTGTTATTATCAAACAATAAAAATTTCAGCCAATTCCAATTGGTAATCAACCTGAGTAACAGCCATAGGAAGTAAACACATTTTGTCATGGTTCCTTGCCTATAATCTTTCTCACATCGAAAAAACGGGCACCAGCAACCTCGTGTACAGAAGCTAACAGTAACATTGAGTGTTCACGAAGATTGCCGAAGCAATACGGGAATTTGTAATTAGGTTGGTTACGCAATCGGCGATTACATTCAGTGGTGTATACGAAGATTGCCGAAGCAATACGAGAATTTATTAGGCTAATTAGAGTAACTGACAGTGATAGCGAGTCAATAGGGGGTCAGTTGCACTTACTGATCACGTAATCTGTTTTCAGGCGGTACTTTTATGATCGACTGATCTGGTGGTATTGACGCACCAGCTGTTATTGCCCCGGGTCAAAATGACGCTTGGTACAATTTTACCCTGGTCAAATAGCGTCATTAGAAAATCTCCCGGGTCAAAGGAGAGCCCTGATAACCATAAGGTTTCAGAATTTTTGAATTTTCAGTCTTTTAAAATGCAAAAGCCAAATACGAGAGGTTAAGAATTTTATACAGTTGTAACATAAAGACTCATTCTTCTTTCTGGAAGCAGTGTGTTAGCAGTGGAGAAACTATTCTGAAATAGAGAGTACTGGTAAATGTTCTATTAAATTGATAGTCTTACAAAATATCAGGAGTAAATATAGCTGTGCATATCATCTAGGTTTATCGTGATTTTTTTGTGTTTATTTCATATTCATAAATATTCATGACAGATGATTCTGTCATACACCGTGAATGATTAGATCATATCCTGGTGAGATATCATTCCTATATTTTTATACATTGTATTAAAATGCCATGGCTGATCAACAGCCTGCTCAAAAAAAGAACCTTAATATGTTTATTCAAGGAAAATGATGCTTTGAATGTAAAAGACATAGAACTGTACAGAAAATTAAGATTCAGATAAATTTATAGAATGAAATGAATAGGAAATTTTGATTTTAACATGTGACTTTGCCATACTACTTGTATTTGATCTAACAGTTAGATCTTAGCTAAAATAATACAATTACCCACTATATCGTGTGTGTGATCATTTCAGGCAGCCAACCAGGTGCTGAAGTTGTACGAGATGTTTCTTCACGTGGATGCAACACAAGTGGAGATAAATCCTTTTGCAGAAACTCCAGATGGCAGAGGTAATTATCTCCCTTGATTTGTGGAAATCTGGAAGTAACAAACCTACTGCATCATCGTTAAATCATGAAAACTCACACATATAATATTTCAAATTCAATTTATAAGGAATTTTCTTTATCAATTATTTAAATATAGACTTCAAGAAAAATTAAAATTGAAATTAATAGTGAAACTGTATTGTTTCCAGTGGTATGTTTTGATGCCAAGATTAATTTTGATGACAATGCTGAGTACAGACAGGCGGAGATATTTGCCATGGACGACCTGTCTGAGACTGACCCACGTGAGGTAGAGGCCACCAAACACCACCTCAACTACATTGGCCTTGAGGGAAATATAGGCTGCATGTGTGAGTTACTTGTTATTTCCTGCCTTTACATTGTGGCATGGGGACTATATAAGAAGTATGCTTTTTCAGTCCCATTATGTCACTTCATGTTCTATCCTACACTTACGTTACATGAAGTTTGGTAACTGTTGTTGCTTTCACTCTTGGAATAATGATTTATGAGGATAAGAGCAATCAGCAGATAATTTTTTCAAGGTTTTTGTAAAAGTTATGGCCCATTCTCTTTTTTCTGTGTCAAAGTGGTATGTACATGTAGGGTATTAATTAACTATAGTTTTCTGTAGGATAGGGAATTATATAAGTGAGTATAAGATTTAGTGGGTCTGAGAGAGTTTCTTTTCCTCTGCAATACTTTAAGAAAGTTAGTCACAAGTTACTGTCAGTCTATGCAGTAATTAGATAAGGAGCATTCAAGTGAACCAGTCACAGTGACTGAGTGGTTAGAGTGTCCTGCCCTGTAATCCAGGAGGTCATGGGTTCAATCCCTGGACACGAAATACCAAGGTGGATAAAATGGCACTTGCATATGCTGCTTGCTTAGCGTTCAGCATTTGAAGGAGTTTCAGAACTTGTTGGCCAAGTTGACCAAGGTAAAGTGTCTTGGTGTGATATAATGCCACTTATTCACTGTTTGATATTGCAGTGAGGCAGGCACAGTACTTAGCAGGCTTATATGGTGTTTATACATGCTGCATAGGTTTTCTTTACAATTCTTGTGTTACATGATTATCATTACAGTGAATGGTGCTGGTCTTGCCATGGCAACAATGGACATTGTCAAATTGTTTGGGGGAGAGCCAGCTAACTTCTGGATGTGGGGGTGGAGTCACGGAGACCCAAGTCTACAATGCCTTCCATCTCCTCACCGCTGATCAACATGTGAGTATTGTTTGCTGCAGAGACAGGTGGATGGATTGATCCCTGGATCAGAATCAGCAGTGAATTTTTGCATTTGGTTTTCAGTCTCGACATTTTGTGTATGTTGTAAATCAGTTAACACAAGTGTTCCCATTTGACCAACAACTGGAATTTAATTTTTGCTGTTGATATTAAAGGTCTCATATATTAAATGGTCACAGGTTTTAATCTGGAGGACAAATGAATATCAGCAATTTATTTGGGTACAATTTTTCAATATATTAAGTGCAGATTCATTTGCATGAATTCATTTGTAGGTTACAGTACTTGTATTTTCAATAGTTATTGTCAAGATTCAAATCAATGAACTAGAAATGGTATTTAGTCTCTTCTTAAACAATTTAGTTTACTTTTTTTAAGGCTAAAATAATCACAAGTGATAGTTAGTTGAGATATCAAGAGTAGGACTGAACCAATTGATATTGATGAAGAGACCAAACAGTGCAGATTCATCACTTAGTGCTTCATTATAACATTGTCCAAACCTTTGACCTTGAACTGTTTGCTTTCAGGTTAAGGCAATCCTTGTCAACGTGTTTGGTGGGATGTGAATTGTGAGACGATGCCAACGGATCATTAAGGCTTACAAGGAGGCCCATATAACTGTCCCTATGGTGATCCGACTGGAAGGTGAGGGCTTGATAGATACTGTAGGGAAGGATTGTCTCCCTTTCTTGTGCTTACATTTTGTTACTTTGTTTTGTTTTTCACCATTGTTATGTTGGTAAAACAAAAGACTGCATCTCAGAAGGTGTTGGCTCAATCCTGATGAAGTCATTTTTACAATCGCAGGCTAAATTAGTTTATCCAAGAAAGGTTCAGAAACTAGAATATTACTTTTAGTGGCCCTCTTTGCATATCATATTTGTTTTTCCCTACTGCTCCAATAGGAGGGCATAGGACTTTAATTCCAAAGGTTGTAGGTTGAATTCTGCCTGGTTCAGGAGTCATTTGTCACCTTCTTAAGGATGGTTAAAAAGAAATAGTGGAAGTTGTGAGAATTTGTTTTCAAAAGCCATGTAGATGTAAAAGGAAATTAGCATCTGTTATGGGAGAAATGTGTGAGCTGTACATCAGCCTGTCCCTAACACTTTCAATGGATTGTTTGTAGTGTTGGGAGTCATCCCTGTTTAGAATATTTATACCTCTGCAAGGTTTGATGGAGAGTATGGGAGATTTCATATAGGTGATTGGTTAAACAGAATGCCTGGTGAGGATCTGAAAATATTTCTATAAAAATGTAAACATTGAATATCCACATTTAATACTTATGGGGACTGATTGTTCTAAGTAATAATATAAACAAGGTAAGCCTTATGTTTTTTTCTAGTTTTGTTGTAGCATGATTTAGATAAGAGATATGCATGAAATGTGAGGTAATTCATTCTAGTCAATAATGGATCCAACTTGTTTAACAAGTCACCTAAACAGTGGCTTTTAGAGAGACAGATAGCTATATTTTTGACTATAGTTCCACGTGAGTTAAGCAAAATGAATGAGGAATACAGAGAATATTATTATACACCTTTAATTGTAATTTCCAGGCCAGAATGCCAAATCAGCAACAGAGATCCTGAGGAGCAGTGGTCTACCTCTGACAGTTGCCACGGATATGGAGGATGCTGCCAAGAAAGTGATTTCTAGTCTCAACCAGTGACCACCTGGCCGACACAGACTTTGTTTTGTGCCAGAGCTTCTGTAGTATTATTTAATTTCAAGCATACTAACTTTCATGAAGAGCATAAAAAAGATTTTGCATGGTTATTAATTTTTAAAATTATTTAGTAAATACTGATTAACATGCACCTTTCTTGAAGTCTTAAATTCTTGGATGGCTTTTTGTATGTAATTTGCAAAGATTATTACGGCGCTGAATTAAATAAAATACTACACAAGCTGGTTCCCAGGTCTCAGCATTGACATTTGTGCAGGGAGCATTTGTTGTCCTTGAAGGATAATATTCACAAAA
>CM037790.1:46617123-46629623 GCA_021229015.1 Solen grandis | reverse complement strand
CTATCCAATAGCTAAAATGGGATATAGGTAGTCAATGGTTGACCTGGTTTACACAAAGAAAACATGATTTTGTGCAGTTGATCTTGCTATGATTGCAAAGGCGGGGCTTAGATTTTATTGCTCACGAGAATTATCACTGATGGAAATGTGCATATTAATCTTAGATAGATATCCACTTAAAAAAGGCCATCAAAAGACTCTTAGTGTAGAAAACATTAAGGGGCATAACTCTGTAAAAATCATAATAAAACACATCTGTCCATTAAGTTTTATGAAATTCTGACCAATTATTGCTGGGAAATAGCCCCCAAACAAGAGGTGCCATGGTCGGTTTTCTCAAAACATTTTAAGATATGTCTTTACTTTGCTATTTCTTATAATTTCTTTTTTTCTGAAGTATCTAAACCCTGAAACCAAACAGCTTACAATACCTACAATTATAGATTATTTTTTATCAAAATAAATTAATAAAAAAGCAGTTATTATCTCTATCAAAATTATTTTAAAAATTCATCTATCTTTGAAATATATTTTTACCTAAGTGACATTTTTAGCCCTTGGTTTAATACTAGTGACAACAGCCAATAAAATTTATGAATTAAAGGGTAAAACTGTCCCAATGTTTATTTGTTCAGGGTTAAACTAGAGTTTACCTGCCAGTTTCCATAGATACGCAGTTGGCATGATGGCAGACATCAGACAGAATAAGCAGGACATCATAAACACACGTTTGGTAGCCCCATGGCAGCGCCAACAAAATAAACTGTAAAACAGGATCATAATATATATGTATACAGTCAACATTGTATTAAAAGACCGCTCATGGGACTGCCAAAAAGTGGTAGCTTAATGAAATGGTCTCTAAATAGATATTTTTGGAAATCCAGGCAAACCAGTCAAAAAACTGTAAGCTAAATTGTATCATAACATAAAGATTATATTAAAACATGAAGATGATGTAAACTATAAAATGTTTTGTTGTTTTATACCAATGAACATCAACATGATTATTTTTTTGTCATTTCTTTCGATTTTTTATGTGTTGTGTTGGAATAATACCATGATCCTGAGTCCATTGGCTGTGATTTGCATTTGGTGTTCAGTGAAAAAAAACACGAAACTTGACGTCGAATTCATAGATACATTAGGACATTTTCAAGAAACAATATTGTTTAGCAATGAGCTTTCCTTAATTATGTTTCTGTCTAACATAAATCCCGAAACCCTGATAAATTTATTTCCAGCATGCGCGTTTTCATACTTATAAGTAGGTACGAATATTTAATAGTACGGATTACATTCGGAAATATTAATTTACCTTATTCTCATATATTGTTTGACCAAAATCCAAAGCATTCGGCATTTGGAGGGTTGGTTTCACCTTTGTTACACTTAGTAACTGTTGAAAAGGGAACCAAGAACTTTATTGACCAATTGAGAATTTAGTTGCACATGGTGCAGTCATGCGTGGTCAAAACAAATTGGTTTCTGGTGAGCACTTATGACCAGGATAATTGTTAGTTTGTTTGGATGTGTTAAAGATGAATAATACACATGTTCCAGCATACTCGATAATTAGCAACGTGCAAAAATGTCTAAAGGGAATCAAATACAGTCACTCAAAACAAGTTGTTTTGCATGTAATCTTACGTGCTGGGACTTGGTTTTTGTAGTCGCTGGTTGCATAATAAAAAAGTCATTTATTGGGATAAATTTATACAGTTAAAACATTTGGGCGGGATTTAAAAAGGCTGATAAATACAGGTGGTCGCATGTACAATATTGATTGTATATGAGAAACGCATAATAAAAGCATACATCGTCTCCAAATTACTGAAATACTGTCAGTGGGATTTTAAATCCAATAAATAAACAAAAAAAGCATGCGATGTTTCTATAGTCTAATGACAAAATGATATGAAACATTAAAAGAAGACGAAGAGAACCAGAGGTAACATAAATGACTTTGGATCCAAAGGTTATGGGTTCAAACTCTGTTGAGAGCAAGAATATTTGATGACCTTCCCTAGCAAAAGGTACTCTCAGATTGAACTCAGAAACCATTAAGAGAGATAAACAAGAGGCCCATGATGGCCCTAAATCGCTCACCTGAGATAAATAGGTTGACCCAAGGAACATCTGTACCAACTTATTTTAAAATCTGGCCAGTAGTTTTAAAGAAGATGATTTTTAAAGTTTTCATATTTTTTTTCTTTTTGTTGCCATGGCAACCAGAGTTCTACATGGATCAAGTTTATTTTAGCAGCTTTTGTGAAGGTTGACCCAAGGATCATCCCTGCCAAGTTTAATCTAAATCTGTCCAGTGGTTTCAGAGGAGATGTTGTTTAAAGGTTTCTCTATATACATATAAGGCAAATAAGCCCCGCCCCTGGCGGCCATGTTTATTTACGGATCGGAATAATTTTAGCAACTTTGGTAGAGGTTGACCCAAGGAACATTTGTACGAATTTATTTTAAAATCTGGACAGTTGTTTTGAAGAAGATGATTTTTAAAGTTTTCATTTTTTTTCTTCTTTTTGTTGCCATGGCAACCAGAGTTCTACATGGATCAAGTTTATTTTAGCAGCTTTTGTGAAGGTTGACCCAAGGATCATCCCTGCCAAGTTTAATCTAAATCTGTCCAGTGGTTTCAGAGGAGATGTTGTTTAAAGGTTTCTCTATATACATATAAGGCAAATAAGCCCCGCCCCTGGCGGCCATGTTTATTTACGGATCGGAATAATTTTAGCAACATTGGTAGAGGTTGACCCAAGGAACATCTGTACGAATTTATTTTAAAATCTGGACAGTTGTTTTGAAGAAGATGATTTTTAAAGTTTTCATTTTTTTTCTTCTTTTTGTTGCCATGGCAACCAGAGTTCTACATGGATCAAGTTTATTTTAGCAACTTTTGTGAAGGTTGACCCAAGGATCATCCCTGCCAAGTTTAATCAAATTCTGTCCAGTGGTTTCAGATGAGATGTTGTTTAAAGTTTTCCCTATATACATATAAGGCAAATAAGCCCCGCCCCTGGCGGCCATGTTTTTTTACGGATCAGAATAATTTTAGCAACTTTGGTAGAGGTTGGCCCAAGGAATATCTGTACCAATTTTTTTTAAAATCTGGCCAGTAGTTTTGAAGAAGATGATTTTTAAAGTTTTCTTTTTTTCTTTTTTTTTTGTTGCCATGGCAACCAGAGTTCTACATGGATCAAGTTTATTTTAGCAACTTTTGTGAAGGTTGACCCAAGGATCATCCCTGCCAATTTTAATCAAATTCTGTCCAGTGGTTTCAGAGGAGATGTTGTTTAAAGGTTTCTCTATATACATATAAGGCAAATAAGCCCCGCCCCTGGTGGCCATGTTTTTTTACGGATCGGAATAATTTTAGCAACTTTGGTAGAGGTTGACCCAAGGAACATCTGTACCAATTTATTTTAAAATCTGGCCAGTAGTTTTGAAGAAGATGATTTTTAAAGTTTTCATTTTTTTCCCCTTTTTGTTGCCATGGCAACCAGAGTTCTACATGGATCAAGTTTATTTTAGCAACTTTTGTGAAGGTTGACCCAAGGATCATCCCTGCCAAGTTTAATCAAATTCTGTCCAGTGGTTTCAGAGGAGATGTTGTTTAAAGGTTTCTCTATATACATATAAGGCAAATAAGCCCCGCCCTTGGCGGCCATGTTTTTTTTACGGATCGGAATAATTTTAGCAACTTTGGTAGAGGTTGACCCAAGGAACATCTGTATCAAATTATTTTGAAATCTGGCCAGTAGTTTTGAAGGAGATGATTTTTAAAGTTTTCAAATTATTTTTCTTTTTGTTGCCATGGCAACCAGAGTTCTTCATGGATCAACTTTATTTTAGCAACTTTTGTAGAGCCTCACCCAAGGAACATTCCTGCCAAGTTTCATTAAATTCTGTCCAGCGGTTTCAGAGGAGATGTCATTTAAAGCAAATTGTTGACGACGGACGACTGACGACGCACGACGACGGACGCCGGACGAAGGGCGATCACAAAAGCTCACCTTGAGCACTTTGTGCTCAGGTGAGCTAAAAATAACAGAAGTTGTAAGATCTTGTTTCATAATCAACATATAAAGAAATAAGTTTTTAGCTAGAGAACCACTTTACTTTGCATCATTTCTTTCAAATTATTACTGGAATATTTTTTTTCTATTGTATACTGGAAACACCATTTGGCACCATAACATCAAAATGCACATTTACCTTGTGTTCAGGTAAGCAATATCAATTCCATTGTACTGATTTTTACCATGAAGAAGCCTCACATTGGTATATTAAAATATTTAACAATTGTTGTATAGTTAAAGATATGGTAGATATACTCCATAATAGGCTTTGAACAGTACTAAACAATAAATGTTTTATAAACAAATTTTGTTCTTGCTAATGCTGCTACTTATTTGTTGTTTATGCATGTATAAAGTTTGATTTGAATAAATATTTGTATAAACATTACTAGTCAATTCATAATCTCAAACTGCAATCTCCCATTTTATAAGTAAATGTTACTGTGATCTATACATAAGACCTTTGACAAATTCCAACAACTTTATTTAACTCTGAACAAAAATTAAATACATGGGAGTGTTTTTTGTTTCCATGAAAAAATACTGAAATATTTCATTTTATAACAAATATTGGTAGCTAGTAAGGTAATGATATAAGTCAGTTTTGTCATTTACTTAAGATATTGGTAAAACAAGAGTAGCAGACTGTGTGTCTAAACCTTATTTATGATTTTAAGTACTGTATTGTTGATGTAATTCAAGCCTGTTTTTGTTTGAAGCATGAAGATAATGAAGTCACCAATACTTTAAAGTAGCTTACAAATTTATCTTGAAATATTTTACTGTATGTAATGATCATTTGAAACTGACCAAAAATAGCCATCTATAAAATCACAAGGTTGTAACTGACTAGTTTCCTGATCCTTCAAGCTCTTTTTCATTATTTCCCTAGATTTCAAAATCTTATTTTTCATTTCTTTCCCTTAATTTTAATTTCTTACTTTTTCATTATTTCCTTTGATTTCAATATCTTACTTTTTCATTATTTCCTTTGATTTCAATATCTTACTTTTTTATTGTTTTCCATGATTTCAAAAGCTTACTTTTTCATTATTTCCCTTCATTTCAATATCTTACTTTTTCATTATTTCCCTTCATTTTAATATCTTACTTTTTCATTATTTCCCTTCATTTCAATATCTTATTTTTTCATTATTTCCCTTCATTTCAATATCTTACTTTTTCATTATTTCCCTTCATTTTAATATCTTACTTTTTCAATTTCTCCAGCCCATCTGCAGCAGAGCCCAATAAGTTCTGGACTTTGGTGGCAACTTGGAGGACAAGGTTGAACTTGTCTGACAGTCCCAGGGTGTCCTCTGTCTCCTGTAGAACACAGTGTGTAGAATCACTGAATGGCATGCTATGTTTGTTGTTGTTTCAAGAATTTTCAAAGCTGGGGTCTCCATGGATACGTCATTATAGTATTAAAATGACTTACCTTATTTAAACCTTTGCTATTGAAGGTTTAAGTGACCAAACCGGGGATCAAATACAGCAGGGGATAGTCACACATGAATTTATATGTTTTGCATTTTGCAATCAGCATTTTCCTATTTCTGATACATACAGAAATCAATGAATTTTTTACATGCTACTTGCTTCATTAAAAAAAATAATCATTTAAATACATATATATATTTTTTTTAAATGATAGCATGAAACCTAACATAACAATCTGAAAAGTGCTATGGTTCGGTGGTTTTGAAAGATCAGTATAACTTGTAAGAACTTGTTTTCAATTAAATAAACATAAAAAGAAATAAGATTATACCAAAAACTAATAGATCTTCTTTAATTACAATACTTACTGGGTTTTCCTCCGCAGCATCAAAATAGGAAAACTTGAATTTGAAGTCTCTAAAAGAATAGAAAAAATCTTGCTATTTTGAAGTAATAATGGTGATTATAAAAGTTCAAATTACATTCCATGTAAATAAATTCAACTGTGAATTACAAACAAGCTGATCAGATTTGGTACTGGTCACAACGTAGTATTTTATTGAGTAACAGAACAGCCTTGAGGATTGTGAGGCTCACACAACCTAGAGGGCACCCTGGTCCAATGGTAAGGTATACGATTGCGGATCCGAAGCTTGTGGGTTCGAACCCCATTGGAGGCAAGAACTCTTCATGACATTAATGGGCGCAAAGTACTGGTCCAACCAAGGAACCTTCGAGAAGGATTAGGATAAGTTTCCCAATTAATGTAGAATAGATAAGTTTAAATTACACACAACCTAGAGAACATGACTGTATATCTGGTGTATGGAAAATAATTGAGCTGGTATTTGAATTAAGAATATCTCACTGAGTAGGAATAGTGTCTGGATGAAAAGTCTAATCATATCACATGTATTGAATTTCAACACTAAACACTGAATGTGTTTCAACTCACACTTAAAAAGAGTATAAATTCTTACTTGGAATGTAGGAAGCTAACTACCAGCCTGATACTGATCAGGAAGAAGATGAGGGGTATGAAAAATCCATGCCATACACTGTAAAGGTAAATTTGAAATACAAACAGACATCTTAAAATAATTCTAAATCTTAAACAAGAGTTGGAAAACTACTCACAACTTACACTTAGTGTGTACATTGTGTGGGTATGTACTTAAATACTTCAGAATGAAACTTAAGTACCAGTAATTTGACATCATGAGATTTACTTTTTACATGTATAGACTCATTTTGATGCCTTGGCAACGGAGCAAATCCAAATACTACAGCTTCTGGAAGGAACCTTCTGATCAGGGTCTCCTTTGTTTGTTCATAAAATACTGTAGCTCAGCAGGGCAAAGAAAATCCATTTTTCATTTAAAATTCAATAAATCAATATTCATCAAGTCATATCAATACATTTATAAATGAATATTTATTAAGCAATTGGTTAAATTATGGGAAACAGGAAACAAAGGAGAGACATGAGTAAACACAAAGTACATGATTTAAGTTCCTAAACACCCTCTTCACAATTGGCAAGTTTCAGAGGGAGTGTCACGTAATCTACTGATCTTGACTTGACTTGACTATTTGAGTTTACCGTCGCCTCAACAGTATTTCAGTCATATAGCGACGTCCAGCTAATTACAGGTGGAGGAAGACCCCGAATGCACGGAGGCATCCAAGTAGAACCACCGACCTACTGCAAGCCAGGTGGAAGGCTTCCTCACACAAAAATCCGAATGACCCTGCTGGGATTTGAACCCAAGCGGTGAGAGGCTGAGTGAGTGTTAAAGTCAGCGACTTTACCCTCTCGGCCACGGAGGCCTCCCTACTGATGTTAACGGTTGAGAGAAATAATGAACAGTCTAACCCTTTCCCTCATATAGACTCATTTTGACGCACTCAATAGGTACCACATAAAGCCTGATCTGCAGAAAACCACAGTTAAACCTTACCAAATTTAATTGTAAAATCCTCATTACCAGACCACTGAGGAGCAGTGAACAGCATAAAACCTGATTAGCCTGCGAGTTACTCGCAGGCTGATCTGGTTTTATGCTGTTTGCATAGGTCTTTTCATGGTATCCTCTATGAGGGAAAGGGTTAAAACAATATACAGAGACAATCATTATGAAACTGTTGTGTGGGTTCAAAACCTTTTAACTGATGAAATATATTGAACTTCATTGTAATTATAAAACAACATTAACAAACTAATGAATTTGGGCTAGTGGGATATATATTATCACATTACATACAGCCCGGTATAAATTACAAGCCTTATATATTTCTTAATATATCACTAGTTATATATAATAAAGGACAGAATCACTGTATTAATATACAATGCTTTTATTTTGTTACCTGTATTTATATAGATATTAAATATATACTTCTTAAAAATGTATGGGACAAAAAATCTAACATGTTTCTTCAGGGTTTCGTAATATAAATTTCAAAAACAAATAACTTTGTCACAGAATACTACATGGCATCATTTATAAAGCAGAACAAAAACTAGACATTACTAAATACTTTTAGCAAATTTAAAACATTAAGCAAATTTGTTTACTGCGAAGGAACTTTGTGTTTTGGAAACTATATTTTTATAGTATTCATTTTAAATGAACAATTATCATTAAGCTCACAGAAACACAGGAACAAGGACAATGCTCTGACAAAAACAGCTAGTAAACTGTGTTATGTGATAGACAGAAACTATCATTTGTAACATCGTTAACTAAAATATTGAATTAATTGTCTGAAATGAAATAAACCTCAGCAGAGTCTAATTGTTTCTGTATCTCTCCAGACAACACTATCAACACTTACCAGTAAGACCAAGAAGGTGTAGGAAGGGGACTTCCAGGTGAGGACGTTGTTGATACCGGACAATGTTTGTATGTAGGGCTTCACAGCAAGCTCTGAATATACACAAAATATATTGTAAAATCATTTATTTTCACTGGCGTTAAATTTTTTGGAATAGAGTCAATTTCATCAGAAATTTGGATTCATTTAAAAAAGGGATAAATATCAACAAAAATTAATCCCCATGAAAATTAATGATTCTACAGTATACAAGATATACACAGGAAATACACGAGAAAAGTATACATATACATAAAATATACACAAGGTTTACACAAGAAATATACAAGAAACACATAAAATCTGTGCCCAAGATATAAAATATACAAGATATGCACATTACACAAGAAATTATACACAAAATATATACTACTAGTATATAGTGACAATTTGCATGGGAAATAAATCCCAGAGAATGACAAAATTTCAACCTTTATTAATATTATTACAAGATGTTACTTTGAAATCAGCATGGAAAATGGAAGGGTTAAAGGGTATTTGACAATAAAATAAATGGTTGCTCAGGAGGAATTCATTCATGGAAATAACCAGTGACCAGTTGTTGTTGTAGACTGGGATATTCCTCCACTATCTTCAGAGCACTTCTTGGTAGTCATATGATGAATATTGTTAGGTGCCACACTTCACTATATACACTTATTACTGTGAATGTTTACATTATAACATACTTGTGATTGTACTGGCAGTCACCTGGTATTGATTTAATCATTATAATTTATGTAAAGTTAATACCCTGTTAAATAATTATATGAAAGTCTGAGAAACTTGTAAAATTAATTATTGCATAATAGTGGAAGTAACAGAGGACCAGATTATGATTTGAACTTCCCAGTGGTACTGCATAACATTCTAGTTCTATTTGTTATGATATTCTCACAGTATAAAACTACATCTAGTAAATCATGCTCTATAAATCATAATCCAATGAACATCTTGAAGCAAGAGGTATCACTGAAGGCACTAAGTTCCCTTGCTACACCAATTTCATTCTGCAATTTGAAAAAAAAAAAAAGATTACAAAAATGGCAAAAATGTACATATACTAAGCAGGGTATGTTGATGAAAGTTGTGAACATTACACTAATAGTGCTTCTCCGAATTCTGAACACAAAGTAAAACTTCTTTAACAAAGTTGGACAATAACTCCAGAGAGAGAAATAGATAGACCTTCTTGCAATAGATATTTGTTCAAGGATGTTTGTGTCAGTACTGTCTCTAAACTAAAACAAAAAATGATTTTAAAGCAAGGCAGAAATACAGGCAAAATTCCTGAGTAAGAAGGGGCTATAACTCCTGAAAGACTTTAGGGAAAGAGAGTAAGAGATGTGCCTTTCATTTGGTGATAAGTTTTCTACGAATAAATATGTAAGCATATCACTTTCATAGTTGTTCCTGAAATGGTTTCTCAAGCTATGCAACTTTTTATATTGAGCACTGTACTGTAAGGGACACAACTGGACAGGATGTGATTGGTCAAGCTCATGGTTCTTACGAAGCCCATGCTTCACAAACCAACCTTCACTTTGTTTCTATAGTGGTACTTTAACCCTTTCCCTCATATAGACTCATTCGACGCACTCAATAGGTATCACATAAAGCCTGATCTGCAGAAAACCACAGTTAAACCTTATCAAATTTAATTACAAAGTCCTCATTTCCAGACCACTGAGGAGCAGCGAACAGCATAAAACCTTATCAGCCTGCGAGTTACTCGCAGGCTGATCAGGTTTTATGCTGTTTGCATAGGTCTTTTCATGGTATCCTCTATGAGGGAAAGGGTAAATGATATAAAGAAACCTGAATGCACTCAGTATCAAATTGTGAACTTTGATACTTACTGAATCTCTTTATATTCTCTTTTAACCTGAAAGTATACACATACATATTTAAAAGTCTTAACACAATAAAAAACAATAAGCAGATTTAATAATTACTTAAGAAAACAAAAGGATTTTTGTCTAATTAAATCAAGCTTACAAACTTACTAAAGGCAACACAAAAATGATTTCTTTTCACAAGGATTGAAATAATGTCCCAGTGACAGCATTTCAGTCATTAATTAAGGATGAGACAAAAATACATGTACAGTGCTACCTCACTTCCATACCATGTAAACCACAGACAAGTAGCATGATACCACATCCAGTCACACCACATTGACACTGGGCCAACTAGTCCTGGAACAATCCTTATACACTGAGCACCAAGCAAGGGAGGTATACCAATGCCGTTTATAACAACTTTGATATTCTGTGGACAGGGATTACTCCCAATGTAGCAATCATCAGTAAACGGAAACAGTTATGTGAAGCAACAAAGAAAGATATTACGCTATGAATGATTCTAAAAACTATAGATTTACATGGCACAATCACAGAATACCTACACACAAAATGTCTCCATACAAGTGAGAGTAGAAACAAGGACAAGTAATAAATAGTAAAATTATCATCCTAATTATATGATGATACACATACAGAGTAACATAGCTTCAGAGTTTTTGCTGTGAAAATATAAGCTCAACCTTTACGTACTGTTATGAGATTTTTTTTCTCTTTCATGCCTTAATTGTCTATGAACAAACAAATCCATGTGTGTGTGTGTGTGTGTTTAAACTAGGATGCAGATCACATGATATCCCTGTACAATAACTGGATAATCTTTTTATCTAATTTGAATGTTTCTGTAAATACTCATAAAGTCCATTTTTCTTACGTTTTAACAGAGAGAGGTTCCTCCTCATCACTAGATGTGGTCTCAGGCTTAGTTATCTCCGAGAAGTCGTCAAACATATTATAGAGGGCACTGACAGACCTTTCCCAGACGACGTCTAGACGAGATCGATGTCCCCTGTCCTGGTCCTCAGCAGGAAGGACCTCAACTGGGGCCGGTTGCTCTGCAGGGGAGAAGATAGGGACTACCATAACAGAGCTGTACCATAGTGTTTATTGAAGATACACATGTGTTGTTTTGCAGTTTACAACAGCAAGATGTTTGTTTCTTTGTTGGGTTTAACGTCCCACCGACAGTATTTCAGTCATTTGGAGATGGGCATGATATTACACCCAGCCACATTATCCTGACACTGAGCCAACCAGTCCTGCAACTACCCTTATATGCTGAGCGACAAGCAAGGGAGCTATACCAGTACCATTTTTTAAGACTTTGGTCTGTCACAGCTGGGGATCAAACCCACAACCTCCTACTCCCAAGGCGGACAGCAAGATGTTACCATGTCCTTTTGCAATAAAAATCTCCTGAATGCTTCCATTAATGTAATGTTGAGTTGACAGAGCCGGGTCAAGAAATAATAACAAAAGACGTAAAATTAATTAAAGTGATGTCCTGCTATCATATAACTGAGGCTTCCAATGGGAAGTTCAAAGACAACAGATATAGAAAGAAAAAGAAATAATGAAATATAAATTTGAATAGCATGAAATACACATCCATTCATTTTTATTGTAAGATGTGTTTTTTTCTTTCACTTTTGTTCATATAATATACTCTCATGAAAATGTTGAAGGTTTTTTTGGTACTATTTTTGAAAGAAAATATGATTTCAAACAAAAGATATATGATACCACTTAGTATGCAGTGGTGATCTGACAAAAATCCATGTATCAAATTACCACACGCATGCCATTGCAAGATTGCTTTAGTCATTTTTAGGCTTTTTGAAATCTGTAATATCGTCCAGACGGGCTTGATGTAAATTGTATTAAATAATACAGATATAGTTATGACAATTAAGGGTATATTAATGTATACTGACTGAGAACATTCATTTTAATGACTGAGAAGAACAGCAGATTATAACCAGATGTTTCTAAAAATGCTAGAAATGTTCTTGCTGTCTCTGTCAACATCTTTTTTTATTCATAAATTCAGGGAAACATATATCAATCCCTCTCAAAAATATATGAGTTGGACCAGTACTTTGCACCTGGGAAGGTCATGAAAGGTTCTTGCCTCCAATGAAGTTTGAACCCACCACCTTCGGATGTACAGTTTTGTACACTACCAGTGGACCATGGCACCCATAGACAGACATTACCAGTAAAG
>CM037790.1:46579623-46614623 GCA_021229015.1 Solen grandis | reverse complement strand
TATCATTCTTATGCACTGCACTACAAATCCATGAGATCTTTCCATCTATGAAGTTTCAAAGCAATATCTCGAATACTTTTTATGTTATGCTCCTGACAAAAATAAAGACTGAGAATCAACAAAGGACAATAACTCAGGAGAAAAGAAAGTGAGAGTTATCATTTATGTGAACTGCACTCCTCTTCAATGAGATCTATCTATCTAAAAAGTTTCAAGTCAGTACCTCAAATACTTTTCAAAATATGCCCCGGAAAAAATTAAGTCTGAAAATTTACAAAGGGCAATAACTCAGAAAATATTAAAGTCAGAGTTATCATTCTTGTGCACTGCACTCCACCTCAATGTGATCTATCCATGTTTTAAGTTTCAAGGTGATACCTCAAATACTTTTTGAGTTATGGTCCGGACAAAAATAAAATCTCAGAATCAACAAAGGGTAATAACTCAGAAAATACGAAAGAATACTTTTTGAGTTATGGTCCGGACAAAAATAAAATCTCAGAATCAACAAAGGGTAATAACTCAGAAAATACGAAAGTCAGAGTTATCATTCTTGTGCACTGCACTCCACCTCAATGTGATCTATCCATGTTTTAAGTTTCAAGGTGATACCTCAAATACTTTTCGAGTTATGCTCCGGACAAGAAAGTGTGATGCCGACGACACCGACGCGACGACGCCGACGACGACGACGGACAAAGTGATCCCTATGTGTCTGCCATGCTATGCAGGCGACACAAAAATGATATTGGAAGCTTACTGTTCTGTGGTCAACATAAAACAAACACAGGTAAGGTCTTTAACCTTTTGGTCAAGTGTCAGGAAATGTGAACAGTTGCAGTATCATGCCACTTGTCTATGACATGATGCTGCTGTGTTGCACTAGGTTTCACATGGACAAAAGTTCCCAAATTAATGCTTATGCATGTTTTCTTTCACAATTAGTGATTACATACAAGCTACTTTTTTTATATTTTATATTTCAAAGGCCTTAAATTGTTACTCACCTGATTTTTCAATGACCTTATATGGAGTGTAATCATATATCAAAAGGGTTAATATTTTTAACTTTCAAACGTTCTTGGATAGTTTACAAAAATTGCACTTAGATCCTTTTATATTTTTTTTTTGTATCGATAATCACACCTTGAAATACATAAAAAAGATTTCAATCTAAATATGAGCCAATAGGGATCCATTTCTAACAGTTGAATTCTTAAACATGAGGTGTAATTATTGCCAAATATGATTGGTATGAAACTATCAGCTGTCGAAATAGCAAGAAGATAAGTAAAGATCTACTGAATACCTTTGATTCAGCTGCTCTTCTAGTTTCTGTCTCTTTGTTCTTTCCTTTATCAATTCTTCTCTCAATTGTTCATTGTTGTCTTTCTCCTTGTAGAGCTTCAGCTGTTCAGCTGGGGTAGTAATAGTAGCAATAGTACAGCAGTAGTAGTTACAACAGAGTACTAGCAACAGTAATAATAATCAATGGCAGCTAGTTTTAGTTAAAATATCTTAATCAGTGGTAGTGCTACAGTTGTAGTACTGGTGATAGTGGTGGTTATGGTTGTTGTAGTAGTAGTACTTTGTAATAGTGGAAGTAGCATTTATATAGAAGTAGTAGTAACTATAGTAAAGGTAGGAATGAATTTGTAAACAGAAATCTAACAAAAAAAGGAAACATGTCTCTGCTACACTGATGCCCTGCTGGCATATGTTGGCCAGAACCAAACGTTTTGCTTCTATTTTTAAAAGTTTGTATCATCATGTACATATGTAGCAAGTTTATGATCATGTGAGCTAGCTGGTCATCTTCATAGGATAAAATGCTTAAAAAATGCTCCCTCCAGGAGCTGTCTGATCAGGGTCTCTTCTGTGTATACAAATTTGTAGTCCAGGATTCTTCACAGTCTGGGATGAATTGAGTTCAGTAATTTGAATATAACTAATAATTAAGTCATAGATGTGTATATCAAAATTCATGAGGTAAATGTTTAATTGCAGACAAGACCTGCTAATTTGGAAAATTAAAGTGCATAAAAGAAGTTTCTTCAGAGGTGAGTGCATCAAAGACCAGTTTTGTAAAGTGCAGAATAAAACATTACATGTCTGATTTTAGTGATTCAAAGCTTGATGTTTTAAAGCTGTTTAAAACTGTCCACGGGGAAACAATGATTTCTATTTCCAAAAATATTATATTTTTAATATATTTGTTTAAAAAATTCTTTTTTTTAACAGAAAATTCTTATTACATGTATAAAATTTTGAAAAATTGTTAATAATATGGATTGGAAAGTATTTGGCAATCAGCTTCAGTAAGATAATGCTGAAAATTCTTAATAGCAGGTAAAGAAAGTTTGCCAATTACCTACCTAGGTTCTTGTTCTCTATCATGATGGAAACAAGCTGCTCCTGAAGTTGTTCAAGGTGTTTTTCGAAGACCTGTTTCTCCTCTGAGCTGGCAAAGCCATTATGTTTCTCACTGGAGACAAAACTTCCATCATCAGCACACGCAGTTGTTGAAACATCAGCCACACTTAGGTCTACAAACTGCAAAAAGAGCATGGTGGAGAAAAGTATTGTTTGTTTGCTTGGCTTAATTAATATCCAATCAGCAGTATTTCAGTCATTTGGGGACATTGTGTACATGAAAGAAAATATACGGGGCAGCCTCATCATGGTTTATTAGCACCTATTACGCATGCATATAGTCAATATGGATAAAAATACTAGCAGCATTTTACAGATAGACATAATATGAGAATATGTTAGAGCTCACAATTGTGGTATATCCGAGGAGAAATCCCTAAGATAGACCCCAATTAAGAGGTGGATAGCTCTTCCCAATTCCACCCCCCACCCCGCCAATGCCTTCAGTTCTGAGAGTTAAACCTAAGGAGGGAGATGGGAGAGAGTTTCTGTAGTCCTCACAGAGAGGCTCAAAATCATGGTCTATTCAAACCAAGGAACTGCTGAGATATTGTTAGAACTTGTTTCCTAATCAGTGTAAAAAGAATTAAGTTTAAACCAAATCAAATTTTGGTCATGTATTCTTCTGAAGTTTATTTACCTGATCATCAATCCCCGATGATTGGCTTCTGGTACCTTGATGGTCTCTTCTACGTCTCATCCTTTCTGTCTACCTGATAAAGTTTTTAAGTTTTCTTGTAAGTGAAAAGAACTTATATTACATTTGTTCATGGTTGGCGTACACTACTGTGTGAAACACTGCAGCAGAAACATACAGATACAAAATATCAAACTTTTATTTTATTATCATCATGTTGGTGTTTGTAAGTTATAAAAGTTTATTATTTTATTGCAAAGACCTGTTAAACAGTATGTCACACGGTGGGAAAAATGTTAATCCTAATCGGACTGATCGAACCCAAAGCTTTTCCCTAACAGCTCAGTTGCTCTACCATTTGGCAACCTGGCCACTTTCACACCTTTCTCCCCTGCGAGTTATCGGTACTGTATGTAACATTATCCCCCTGTATTTTAGAATTTGTCCCTGAATTCTAGGGGTTATTAGCCTGTAAATATAAAAAAGTGCAGTTGTCGTTAGACAGTCCTAGTACCTTTGCCATAGTCCCACATTGGGGATGAAATGTCACAGGGTGATAAAAATATTCAGTTTAATCAGGACACTGACCTAGGACATCTCACTTACAGGGTAAATGCTCTACCAACTGTCAATTAAGCTACCCAACTGCTGTCACACCTTTAATTTTGCCCCAGCTGTTGCGAGTTATCGGTACAGTAACATTATCCCCCTCCATTTTAGAATTCTCCCTGTAGCGTACTGTTACAAGTATTATAATAGGTCTTTGGTTATTGGTCTTACTATCATAGATCCTACATAAAATATCACATTTTCTTAATTATGATTGGACAATTTATGATTTGATCAATGACAATATCCAGGTAAACAAAAATTCTGAAACATTAAAGACATGAATTTATGATAAGCAGTAGAACAATTATTTTACAAAGTATGAGTGGCTAATATAATAGGGTGTATGTGAATGTCATATCTGAAAAGTCATATGATACATAAACAATAAATTGTAAATAAATTGTAATAATGGTTCCTAACATTTTATTCTAAAACGGGAAATTTACAGGAAGAATTAAAGGTAAATTAATACTCTATCCAGCAGACAGCAATGTTATATATACTATAACTACCTGTAAATGTAAATGTGTATATATGTAGTTAGTTAGCTTCCTTTGGCTTTCATTTTCAAACCCGTTACGCACCCTTGATAGTTCGAACCTAATTGTTATAAAGATATATTTTTACATATGAGTTTAAAGAAAATTCGGACTATCCATCTCAGAAAAAAAAAATTAGTCGAAGTATAAGATGAATCAATTTCTCACGCATTTCAAGATTGGGAAAAATAGGAGAAGAAAAATTATAACAATGTTGTATAAAAATAGGTATTAAAATTAAATGGGACGAATGGGTGAATATTCGGATTACTCATTTGTTATCAAGAAAGTTTGTAACGTTTTATATAAACTACGAACAAAAATGTTCAGAAAATTGACTCAGCAACAGAACACCAATAAACTTTTGGAGGCTTTGAGGATAAGGAATAATGGACGTTGTAATGATATAGTGAACTGTGTTAGTATCAGCCGACTTTATTGCTCAAAAACTGACAGAATCGGCCCTGGCCAAACCGGTACGGTAACCAATGTAGACGACACAGGTCAAGAAGTAGAACGATTTCAAGAGAAGGACACACGGCCTCTGAAGAATGTTCCCTTTATCAAAGAGCTGTTTACAGGAAGGTTTGACAAAGTATGTCATCGACTACTTGTTTGATGAAATAGTTTAAGAAACAATACTAACACGAAACCTCACGTGTACAGTGTTTACCCTTGACACCGGTGGTAGGATTGTTCTTGAATTTTGGCGTTCAAATAAACTAGAGGTATCTAAAAAAATAATAATAATAAAAAAAAAAAAACAACTGAACACACAGTTATATAATGTTCAATAAGTTTCACTTTCAAGTTCCTAAATCCCCAAAACAGTTTTTTACCCCACATGCTATTCTGTATTCAGCCACTCAATGAATTGGGTGGTGGTCTAACGGCCCCCATGGTACAACTACAAGCAGCTATATCAGCTTCTTTTCCTTACATTTTATCATACAAAGGAATACATGGCAATTCGTGACTAAACCAATACGTAACCTCTTTTTTCGGTCAATTTGTAACCATTTTTACAAGTCATTATAACCATTTCAAATTACAGGTCAATTCATATCCGCAATTCGTAACCTTATATCAGTGTTAATTTTTTCGGTTTTACCGACATTCCTTTAATAAGGTGTTGATTGGTTTCATATATATGTGTATTATAATGCTGAATAATAAGATGTAATGGTGCATGCATGAGTCAATAATAATGCCAAAATTTGAAAATATTTGGAGTTAATGATATTACATTCCGAATTCCGAGTTTATCCTGCAATCAGAGTCATGAATGGTACTGGTAATTAAATAGCAAAATGTAATTAAGATATCTGTTTTTGTTTTTGTTAAAATGTTATTTGTTCATATTATCACTATGAAATATGTTTTATAAAAGTGTGTTAATATTTTGAGATAATTGTCAATCCCTCTGTCTCTTGGTTTTAATGCATATATATAAAGATGGCTTAGTAGTAATATCTTTATTTACATCTCATCATAAGAAATACAAACAATGCAAAACAATGTTTGAAATAGTAAAATGCCATTCCATATGTGGTATCATCTGTGATTATATTTGCATGCACCTATTGTGACATACTGACTTCCAATAAAAAAAGTACACCCTACATTAACGTCAAGTGGAACTAGTAATGTCACACCCGACCTAGCACATGGCAATGCTGATTAAATTAACACCTGCTAAATTACACAGAAATGACATGATAGCGGTATACAATAGAGCTACTATGTAGTGATGATCTCTTTTGGGAAATTATGTTTGTTATTTTTATCAATAAACACATTATATCACCAGATATTTTGCTACAAAATGCTATGATAACATGGAGACATGATAAAGGATAATTTATGTGGTTAATGTAGTCATATATTTTCATAAAACATATATGGATTGTTTTTAATGTCATCATAGTTTTCGTACCCAGTCAGCTGAAAGTGTTGTATGACGACGTATGAAGTTTATAAATTTAATGGATGATGGCAGGATGATGAGGATAATCACAATCAATCAGTCAATGAATGAATGAATTGAATACATGAAATCTGAAATATAATAAAATGCAATCATAAGTTTTCATGGAGAATAAGCAACAACATATGTACTGTCAAACTTGTTTACAATGTATATACAAGTACATGTAGTGGTCTGTGTAGTGAGTACTTAACTCAAAACAAATACCATTTACTTGTAATTACACATGTTATTTATTGATGATAGTACAACAATGATGAATATATATATATATATATATATATATATATATATATATATATATATATATACTAAGATATTGTCATATATATGGGGTGTTTTTCTATATAAGACCTTTATTGTGGGGTGTGAAAAAAATGTGGGGTGTTTATATCGCCCCACTTTTTTAAACGTTTTTAAATGCCTTCCTAAGGTATCTTCTTATGTTCTAATTAATTTTTGAACAACTCGGTTTTACGTGGAAAACTTATATAAAGTACTGATGCAGTGCTCTCCCTTTATTCTATTACGCGCAAAACGCGAGCGAGTCTCATTTCAGCAGCTGGAGTATATATATATCGCCCCACTTCTTTTACCTGGAAACAACCTGTATATATCAACCCATAATTTTATAACTATTTAAAGCAATGAAATGGTAGCCACACATGTTTAACAGTATAATGTGTCTTTTTTTATCTTAATTTAAACATTTCGGACAATGTCGGTAGAAAATGATTAGATTCTGTGTGCCACATAAAGACTAAAACATTGCTACATTATGTTTTTAATGCAGAATTGGGGGGTAACTAATTTATTACAGACAAATACAACAACTTTAAGAAGATTACACGTGACTGAGTGAATATGAAAACGCCCCGATATATAATAATTTTTGAGAACGTGTTGGGGACGATGACTTTGTTAGAACACCAACTAAAACTCAAGCAGTTATATTACAGTCGCCGAAAACGATAATCAAATTTACATGTGTATCGAGAAAACGAATGATGAAGAGCATAAATATGCTGCTTTTTTGTATCGAAGAATATAATGTGGTTATACTTCTGTTGAAAATCAGATTTGTTACTTATACCTAATGAATTATAGTGTGCCGTTATTGTTTTAATGTCAAACCTTGAAATCAAGCAAATAAATCGACATCAGTGTTTAAGATTTAATTGTTTAACCCAGAAATTGTGGTTCTGATTTTGTACCAGTAATAATTCGTTTATTCTAACACTTGATGCTTCGAAATAATTTTAAAAAAGCAACATAAAATAAGGATGCGAATGGTGAATCTTGCCTGAAAAACAACCGATGAAAAGCTCTTTCCGTTTCACATATAAAAGGCTGAAACGTTATGTTAATAAAGGAAGTAGCAATGTTTTTGTCTGTCAGATAAAAAGGACAAGGGTGCATAGTACTTGACAGTGGCGGACTTAGCTGTAGGATAGCACTACAGTAGTGAACGTATACTATTGTTCATCATTCTAACGTACATTTTGTTATAAGAATTCTTTGGCCGAGAGGGTAAAGTCGTTGACTTTAACACTCACTCAGCCCCTCACCGCGGTGGTTCGAATCCCGTCAGGGTCATTCGGAATTTCCTGTGAGGAAGCCATCCAGCTGGTTTGCGGAAGGTCGGTGGTTGTCCCCGGGTGCCCCTGTGCATTCGGGGTTTCCTCCACCTGTAATATGCTGGACGTCGCTATATGACTGAAATACTGTCAGAGCGACGAGTGTATGTGTGTGTGTGTGTTTTGGGTTTACATGAAAATCCGAATGACCCTGCCGGGATTCGAACCCAAGCGGTGAGGGGCTGAGTGAGTGTTTAAGTCAGCAATTTACCCTCTTGGCCACGGAGGCCCCGCCGAAGCGTCAAAAAGTTATGTCAAGTCAAAGTATTTTGCGCGCGTCGCAGCTTAAATCACCTTTATTGGTGTGCGATGTGATGTCAACCTATGATAAAGGCGACCTTGTGTTTTGTTAACCATACAAAACTAATATGTGTTCAATATGTTGTTATTTAACAATCACTGTGGATTTTTTCTGTGTTTCATGGTAAGCAATGAATTTTCAAAAGAAAAGTAAAAACAATTGACTCGTCGAAAAATGTACCCGAAAATGAAAAAAAAAATACAAATACAAATAACACAAAATAACCCCACTGACGCTGAATTTAATTTCTGACAGTGTCAGGTTCAGGGAGAAAGCCCTTCTTCATTTCTAATGTCACGATTGTCTTGTTTCAATTATTATTATTTTTTACATGATTGTCTTAAGGATAGCAATTATTGATGTTATATCATAGTAGTTCTAACTGTTATAAGATTATTGTGCCATTTTACATTTCACTCTTCCGAAATTATTCGACATTATTATGTTATCACGCACAGAACTCTTTTCAGTACGCCACTGCTTATTTGACTCATTTATCGTATGCGAAAAGATCGCTTGGCCATCTATATTGAATTGTTGGGCTATAGTACACAAATGTATCTACTACGAAAACCGAATCGTGCCAAGTAAAAAATAATTTATGCTCAATATCTCGTAATAACGACATACTAACTCGTAATAACGAGAGTTATCTTGTAACTACAAGATAATTAACTCGTATTTACGAGATAGTTATCTCCTAATTACGATACAATTATGTTGTTTAGACCATATCTATCTATATTAATATATAATATATAATATTAGTAATTTAGGTGTTCAAATGACTGAAGGCCCCTTAAGTCAACCCTGGACTCTATAGGGTCATTGATTCAACTAAGTAAATAACGAAACTAAATGTTGGACCGCTTTATGTTTGTATTCGTGTTATTATGAAGCGTGATGTATTAGACCTGCACTGTATTGGACTGCGGTGTCTCGCTCAGATATGCATTTTAATTTTCTAACACGATGAACAACTCACAATCTAAAATTTTAATGATTTGTTTTCTCACTAAGACGTCCTGGGTGCTTAGATTTTATAACCAACGTTTCTTTCAGTCTTTGAAATATTGTGATATTATTATTTATTTATCTATTTATTTATTTATTTATTTATTTATGATCTTCCAATAAATGGAAAGTATAAAATGTTCCTGATACAACTTAGCAAATAATGAAATCATCTGTTGTTTGACCGCTTTATATTTGTGTTCGTATTATTAAAGGACGGTGTTTGTTTGTTTGTTTAATGGGTTTAACATCCCACCGATAGTATTTCAGTCATTTGGAGACGATGTCTTCTTAAGACAGATAAAGTGCTGCCACACTGCAGTATCACGCCGTAGACATGTGGCATGATACCACACCCATTCACATTATCCTGACACCGAGACAACCAGTCCATGGAAGTATCATTTAATGCTAAGCAAGGGAGCTATACCATTACCATTCCTACGACTTTGGTATGTTGCGGCCGGGGCTCGAACCCACGACCTCCCGCTCCGGAGGCGGACGCTCTAACCACACGGCCACCAGGGACGATGAGTGGCTTGCTATAATGCACATGCATTGTATTAGAATGTGGTGTCACTTTATAAAGGAGAACATTATTATAATGGATTTATCTACACTATTAAATTTGCTACAATTAAGTATATTAAACCGCTCAAATATACATCTTAACATTCTACAAATTTGATCAATCTAAATATAACTATTATTATAATTATCATTGTTCAAATGATTTCAATATTAACTTTTATGAGGTCTGTTTAACATTTTAATTGCAATTAACATATACAGATAAAGATGTTGTATATCATCTCGTTATACGAGATAAGTATCTTAACATCTTTTCTCGTGTAACGAGATACGTAAGTCGTAATAACAAGATTCTATTTTCGTTATGACGAGAAAATATATCGTAAAAACGAGATATGTAAGTCGTAATAACGAGATACTTTCCTCGTTTTTACGAGTTATATTCTCGTTTAAACGAGATACATAAGTCATAATTTCGACATAATTAATTTCGTTATATCATCTTTTCTCGTAATAATGGCATGAGTATCTCGTTTTTACGAGACCTTTTCATGTAATTACGAAAAAGTTTCTCATGCTTACGAGATATTATCTTATTATTACGATATTATCTCGTTATAATGAGATAATTTATCTCGAAACTACGAGATAATTATCTCTGTATTACGAGTTATGTTGTTATCACGAGATAATATTTCTTAAATTTTATTTTAAATTGGATCTACTTGGCTTTCGTAATCTACAGCAAAAACATGCACACAAACATAAGAATAATCAAACAATGTTTATTATGTATTCATGTTTCAGGTACACCCTCCTTGTTATATAATATCCTTATATTTAGATACATCATGTCCCTATATGAAAGAAGTATGAGTGCGCAAACCACATGAAACCGAAGGTGTTTTTAGTATTTATATATTTATAAAAGATTACACAGTTACAGTTACACACTGTAGTAATCTGTACACCAATTGTGTTTCCAATCATAAATCTTGTATAAACTAGCTGTAATGTTCTTGGGAGCTACACCTTTTGATATTGTAATTTACGTACATGTACATAACAACAGCAACAACAACAAACAACAACCTTTATTCCGTTTTAGCTTCTTGCCCACAGTATAACTGCAAGTTATATATAGCAGTAAAATCGATATAACCATGAGAAAAATAGATACATAGGTAGAGAAGCTTAAAATGTATGCAAAAGCAAAAACGAAAAGGTAACTTATTCCTATTCTGATTGATTTCTTAATTGATTAGCAAATATATATGTATTTCGACAGTTTTAGTATTGCGTATGGATGGGCGGACACAGGCAGTTCAAAATGTAATATGCCACGCGTATTTGTGGCTTAAAAGGTGTTTTTCCCTGGAAAATCCCAGAATAATAATGTAAACGGTAATTACATAGAGGGCGTATTGCAGTTTCAAATTAAATTCAAAAGTAATCATATATAAATATAGAATTTTAAGGTTATATCAAATCTTGAAACAGAATTTCAACCGAGGCGTAAGCGTTATTTCTATTAAATGTTGTTGTATTTTTTTTTGTTAACCATACAAAAAAAAATATATCAAGCGAGTTTTTAATTATTATTTTTTTTTGTTTACAAACTAATAAATTTAAAATATATTTTATATGAAACCATATACATGTACCTGATAACTACGTGTATATGATTGCATTTTTAAACGACGTTTCTGGCGTAAACTTGATTTTCTCAATTTTCCAAAATAACCGAGCAGTTCAGGTATTCAAATATGAATTTAAAATGTAAAGCATGATTTGCGTTTGTATCAATCCTTAACTTGACATTTTCAACGAAGTTTCGGAATTGTACCTTTAACCCTTTAAATTTGTTTAATTTCTAAATAATAACAAAAGATATTACTTGTTTGAACACTTTTTCATATGAAAACTAACATCAGTGTTTGACTCTGTGTGCATAAGTTTTATTCTATTACAAAACCTTAATAACAATTCTTGTATGTTCATTCATATTCTCGTAGCGAAATAAATATTCGAACGTCTCAACGACTTCATATTATTATTATCATTATTAATTAACAACGGTTGCGCCCTGTTGGGATTCTTGCCTTGCACAAAAATTTTTCTTACATAAATTTAGAATTTAAATTATTTAAAAGCAACTTTTTCGTAACACATACAGTAACTTAAATTCAAAATGTATCTAATTAAATATGATGATTAAGCAAATCTATTATTCTATTTAGATTTGAAATATATTTCAGCTTAAATGAATGATTTGATAAATCAGGATTTTTTTCATTTTTAGGCTTGTTGTTCGGCCAGTTTCTTCTTTTAAGATGAGTCCTTAGACTTTGGAGTAGACGTATGCCTAAGTATATGCCTACATTCCAAATTTCTTCCTTTCTGCTGCTTTTCCTTTGTTTACAATGTTCCATAAAGTATCGGATACTTTCCCTATTAGAAGTATTACTGTCTCTATAAATGCTACTAGCATCACTAATCATTTCATCAATGTTAATATCCATATCACTAGAGCTCTCAATTTTCTTTTTAAACAACACAGTTTCGCTAATTGTCCGTTTGAACCGCTAATTTAATGATGTGTAGAGCGTATAGCGCGCGAATTTACTCGAAATACTGTGTGTCACACATGATTAATTTCTATTAAAAGGATGATGCCCTCTATAAGTAAATTAACACACGTGCCTATCGTCGCAGATATCAGCCATTTCGTGGCGAGATTTTGCTGCAAATGTCTAAATCTCGGGATTTCGGGGTGAAAAGTCGAAAACACGAAACGTCGAAGTCTCGGGGTTTTTTTTCCCCAAATTTCCCCAATTTTTAAATTAGTATTTCTTCTTTTCGTCTTTTCGCATGGCGCCCCGACAACCCGCCAGGTGAGAAACCAATATTTCGCATTACGCTGCGAACTCTCGCCCCGCCATAAGAAAAATTAATATTTCGTCTTTTCGACTTTTTCGTGTGGCACCCAACAAATCCGCCAGACGAGAATTTACTATTTTTCATTTCGCCTTCCGGTGCTCAAGCGCAAAATGATTTTAAACACATGTTAGCGATACAAATCAAATAATTATTTCTTTTTTAAATGGAAATGGTTATGGTGAAAATATCCTGAATGAAAGTATAAAACAGTTCAAATTATTTCATATTTGGTCATAAAGAACTGTTAAATCGGGGTGTGGGGGGGGGGGGGACTAGTGAAAGTTGCATTCTTAACCCGATTGTATTTATCATCAATATTGAAAACCAAACCATTGAGAAACGAAATGATTTATGAATAATTAAATCAAAGGGAATTTCGTGTCAGCTTTATATGATACCATACTAAGATGTTAGCATTGTCTGATTGGTACTGTTATGTTATAATTGATTCAGATAACCATTTACACATATGATTAAAATTATGTAATAAGTTTTTAAATGTTTATATGATTTTCAGGAATGTTGAATCTTTATATCACATACACACCAATTTTTTTGCGGAGTAACATGTCAAGGTTGCAGTAAATGTTTTACTAAAAACATTTCGATCGGTGGCATAAAACAAGATATTACAGTGATGGTGAATGGGCATGTTCAGGCAATTGTAGTGATACCGAATCATTTAATATTTTTCTATTCACTTGTCGTCTACACATGTGATAGTGACGAGAACGAGAATCCGTATACCGTAAAAGTACAGGAATATTCAAACACATGTTAATCGCTATGTGGTGGATGAATTATTAATGACACATTAATGAGGGAAGAAACGGCAGACTAGGGAGAAATCCTAGTAAGAGATGATGACAATAGCGTTCTAAGAATACCAGTTAAAATCAAATGATATGAACATTTTGAAAATATTTCCTTAAATTTATCGTTTAGTGAAAAGAGAAATAAAACGTATTTTTCATGCAGTGTTGCCTTTTTGGGTTTACCGTCGCTGCGACAGTATTTCCGTCATATAGCGACGTCCAGCTAACTACATGTGGAAGAAGACCCCGAATACACAGAGGCACTCGGGTAGAACCACCGACCCACGCGGTGAGGGCTGAATGAGTGTAAAAGTCTTCGGCCACGGAGGCCCTTGCTGCAATTCTTGATTGAGTGAGCCACGATAGTTGTGTCAGTTCAACAACCACGATCACAACGGCGACGACCATGATGAAGAAGAAGAAGAAGAAGACGATATTAGGATAATAATAATAAATATTATCAAATAATGATGCAAATGATGATGATGATGATGATGACGATGAGAGGTGGCGGTGATGATGATGCTACCCTTGCTAGTATATTAGCATATGTGAATAAATTCAAGTTAAGATTCGACTTGAGTCAAATCATTGTCCAAAACAATCTATGGATAATACAATAAATGTTTATAGACACAATTTTGCGTCTCTTAAGGGTCAACATTTCATGTATTTGTCTATTAGGCATAGTGTTTATACAGGTGTACAAAACAAATAAAGTATTAAGTGAATGCAACAAGCAGACAGTGTGTATTGTTTGCCTGGTCTTATGAATGTTCATGTCTGGTCATTTAAATGATAAATCAAGGTTTACATCAAATGAAAATTAATATAACACATTTCTCTACAACGTATGATTAAGTTACATTGATAACATGCATCACACTGTCTCATAGCTTCAATTTCTCAGAACTTTCCTTAATTTAATGCAAGCCGTTTTGGACTGCAATACAATTGCTATGGTGTGCTATCAGAAGTTTTATGTGTGACTAACGGGCCTGCACGGACATCACGTGGTGAAAATTTAACTCCAATCAAATAAACATCAGCTATAATGGCTATTATAATGAAAGGGCATCGTTTGGCAACTGCCATTCCGGCGTTTACCGCAATAAATTAGCGCATCAACATAACGGTTGTCTTGTAATGGACTAACGGTCATTATGCAATAGTATGAATAAAGGGGAGTTGAAGTTAGAAATTATCAAAAGAAAAGAAATAGATGAATAATTATTGGAAGAGCAATGGAAAACGTGGAAAACGTTCAAACAAACTAAAGAAATAGCATTTATTTAATTAAAAAAATATACGTTGTAACCCGTCTTAAAACTAGTAATTAACCATCAAATGTTTACAATATTATAGACTAAGATTCACGTGGTATTGTTAAACTTTATTGATATCTTTTAACAGGTAGAATTGACAAAATAGCGCTATATTGAAGGTTACACCATTTAACATGTATTTAGCTATTTAAAATGGAATTCTATCATAACGCACTTGTAAGTATAGATAGCTTATCGTCCGCCAACGGATGTTGAATTAAACGAATTTGAGCAAAATTGTATAAATTATATACGTTTGCAAACAAAGAATTTGTATAGTGGTGCCCTTTTAAATGTTTTTACATATACCAACTGTGATAGAATGATTTTAAGTTAAATGTCTTAGATAACAAACTAAAGTTGTTTTTTTTATTAGAAAAAGTTTCTGAATAAAGTCATTTCTATGGCTGAACAAAATTGATCAGTCTTTTTAAAATCAAGATCAAAATCAAGCAATCGTCTGTGTTGCCTAACCAACGTTTTGCCATGCGGCTGATGATCACCTGGGTGGCAGTTTCTAACGGGTTTCAAGGGAAATCATCTGGTAATTAATGCCATTCAACGAGGCATTGCGATGATACTGATCAGCGTGCTTGTTTGACTGACACTTACTAGTTGTATAAAAAGTGGGATTTTTTGGAACGCGTGCCAAACAGGGTTGAATGTGCATGGTGAACTCACAGCAATGCGGAAATCTCATAGGCGGAAGAACCTGTAAGTTTTTATCGATATATTTATTAATTCACTCTCTTGCATGTTTGTAAATTTTTACATGTTTTATCTTAATACTTATTGTCTTATATTGATTTTCGGATAAAGTTGTTTAAAACAAGCACATACTTTAATCATATGTTTATTATATAATTTTTGTTGAAAATAATACAAAATAATAGAACATAGGAAATTATACATTAATATAAAACATGATTTTATTTGAATCTTTATTCTGATTTTAAAATACAATAATCTGATATTTATTTATGATTTCTAACTAGGCAAAGTGACAATACGCCTATGGATGGATGCACTGCAATGAGAATGGTAACTCAGGAATGCCCTGGATTGCAAAAACCGAATCTTATTCGTACAAGGGAAATGCGGCGTTATCTGGCTACGACTACACAGGTATATGCTGTTAAGAGAACAAATATAACACTATTATAACCGGTTCTCATAGTTGACTTTCTTTTTCTTAAGCACTTTAATATAAGCTGGTGTTTATAAGTTGGAAACAAGAATGGTAGTGTATACATTAAACATTATTTAAACTTATTCAGTTTTCTTCGTCATTTCATGTATTGTTTTATTTTTTTGGTACAGATCCTCGACATGACGGGTGCCGAATTAAAAATGGTCGCTGACCACATGGGCCACAATGTTAATATCCACACAGATGTTTACAGACTTCAAAGTTCTATAATCGAAAAAACAAAAGTAGCACGGGTTCTTATGGCGATGGAGAATGGTTTTTATTTGTAATTTTAATTATTGGTCATAAAGACATAAAAAAACTCAATTTGATGAACGGCTGTTACAGAAACGCAGACAAAAACACCGAAGATCAAGCGAATCAGATGGATGGATACAGAAAATGATGTTTTTTGAAAGTCACTGTCGTCATATATATCAGCGAGAGAAATGCCTGCTGGGGGGAAACTAAAAGAACTCTCACAAAAGTTACCTGGCAGAACTGTTGCCCAAATAAGAGCGAGAATTCACAATATCATATCCGGAAAATTAAAGAAATATTGAAATAACTTTTGTTCGCAAATACCTAATTACCAATATACTATGCACGATAAGTAATGGCAATATAACTCTTCTATTATTGATTTTTTTTCTTGAACGGCACATAACTCGAAAAATATATTTGTTATTTCCTTAGGCTTGAATAAGGTCATTTAGAGTGGGGGAAAAGCCGGTGCGCGGTACCCAGTACACCGGGATCCAGGATCGTATGAAATATATAGTGAAATGGAAATATCTGTATATCATTATGACAGGTACCATAGTCATATACCCATGGATAGTGGATTTTAACCAAAAAAAAAAAAAGAATTTTCGCAAATGTAATAAATGGTTTCCTTTAAGATGTGTTGATGTTAGTAATAAGTTAGTTAATGTGTAAACCTTTTACATATAAATGTATGAAACAAGTGTGTATTTGCTAATCATTAATGATAGTTATAGTATCATATATGTCAAACACTTGCTATTAAACTTTATGTATATATCTATGTATTTTGATGGAAAAATGTTATGTTATGATGAAATATTAAATGATGAAGATGATGATGGTTGTTGATGTTTTCTTGATGACAAAAGAGAAGGATGTGGTTTCGATGATGATGCTGATGATGATGATACTTGTGATGATCTGGAATGATCATATCTAATCTGACACACTTTTCTAACTGATTGATCAGTAGGGGGTCTTACACCGATGTTTGTGTTAGATAAATCACCGCGCATCCTACTTACACGTCTAGAAGTGAGAAAGGATGAGAGAAAGAGTGAGAGAAAGAGGTGTGAGGTTTACATGGATTATCGATTTCATTGAGCTCAAACATTTTATTCAATTATTTATATGAAGGTGCACTCATATTAAAATAATTAGGGATAATACATCATGCCATGGTCTTGCCAAATGCAGTATCTTGTTCGCAGTTTATCAAAATACTTATATGAACCGCGAATAAGATTGCAAAAAAATAAAAATAATTTAACAAAAATAATTTTAGTAAAAAAAGTCATGTAAATCAATTATAAGAAAAGCATGGACAGTTAGATAAGGTGATTGTGCGCACCTTAAAAATATAATTCAAAAGTAAGTTACGTATATATAATTATCTGACATTATACTAAATTGATTATTTCAAAAAATGTTTATATAAAACACATATATACACAAATTTCACGTGAAATACCATTTTCTATTCATAACCTTTTTTAAATTTTTAATAAAAATAATCAGTTATTTTAGGTGTAAATTATATTCATATCCATTAAAATTACTTAATTAATTAAAGTCATTGAGCACATAGTTCTTTGAAAAATGTTTTTTTAAGTTTATTGCAAACTTTAGATATCATCTCAATAATGACTGTTAAATGCGTGTGTGTACTATGAATGTATTATACCTTGTTATACTGTATAAGTCAAATAAATATCAACCTTTGTAACTGTATGTTGTTACTGGATGTCTATAGTTTACTTACTAGCATTTTATGTATTCAAAATTTAATCCGTTAAGACTAGTACTGCTGATAAAATATTGTGAACACATTTAAAACTATTCTATTTACAAGGATAATCCTTTACGTTCAGTTGTGGTTTTATTTCGCAAATATTAAAATGATTTATTCTTTTTTTATTTATAGAAATAAATTAATTATAGCACTTACAGATCGACAAATAAGAAATGGAAAATGGTTTTCTGCTTCATCACAAAACACACACAACATCTGTTTAAATGTTACACTTTCCCTTTTGTTCTGTATGTGTGGGGTGTATATATTTCATCTTCATATGTGGGGTGTATATATTATATATACGGTATACACCACATATGTTGGTTTCATACATGCACCACATAAGTAGGTCCTACACAGACAACCCACAATTGGCATATTTTCTGTATATATATATATATATATATATATATATATATATATATCAATGAATATAGAAAATAGGAAAATAGTATATTTACCTGAATATATGTATAATATATCCCCTTTATCAATACCTGCCAGTCATGGCGACTACACATTTGAAAATTCCGCTCGATTACCAGATGACCAGTAGTCACGTGATATATGTTCAGCGGCAAATCAGTTAATAAACTGGTTAGTCATTGTAAGTAATATAATATACTATGATTATGATACTTTATAACAAACTAATACTATGATCTAAATATCTACTTAATCAGAAAATCTAGGCTGCTTGGATTATTAAATGCAATTAAGGAATGGTATTTATCAATATTTAAATGGATTATCGCAGGTATAAAAATAAAACAAGCAGCATATAATTCCATGACAATTCTGGCCCAATGACATTCGTGTATTAATGTCTTCTAATAATATTAACCTTATCACAAAAAAACTTTAAGGTAAATTTGCTACATTCTGAAAGTAAAAAATAATTTCATGAATCATGAAATGCATTCCAGCTGATCCCTGTCATGATTTTACATACTCTCTGGTAAGCATACTCATCATGATGTATGCAGCAGTACTGATAGATAGATAGATAGATCGATAGATAGATAGATAGATAGATAGATAGATAGATAGATAGATAGATAGATAGATAGATAGATAGATAGATAGATAGAAAAGATAGATAGATAGATAGATAGATAGATAGATAGATAGATAGATAGATAGATAGATAGATAGATAGATAGATAGATAGATAGATAGATAGATAGATAGATAGATAGATAGATAGATAGATAGATAGATAGATAGATAGATGATAGATAGATGATAGATAGATAGATAGATAGATAGATAGATAGATAGATAGATAGATAGATAGATAGATAGATAGATAGATAGATAGATAGATAGATAGATAGATAGATAGATAGATATCAATAGATGGACAGATAGATATCAATAGATAGATAGATAGATAGATAGATAGATAGATAGATAGATAGATATAGATAGATAGATAGATAGATAGATAGATAGATAGATAGATAGATAGATAGATAGATAGATAGATAGATAGATAGATAGATAGATAGATAGATAGATAGATAGATAGATAGATAGTATAGATAGATAGATAGATGATAGATAGATAGATAGATAGATCGATCGATCGATCGATTCGATCGATCGATCGATCTCGATCGATCGATCGATCGATCGATCGATCGATCGATCGTGATCGATCGATCGAACGAACGAACGAACGAACCTTTTTTTCCAAGTTCAGAACAGTTTATCATTTGGGTTAATTTGTGATATGTATCCATTGTACTAAACCCAGTATTTGTATTTATGGCATGAACATTCAGATTCATACTAACTAGTGTTCTTCCTTACTTATCAGTCTTAAACTTTTTGACGTAACAATCTACTTGTTGAAAGAAGGTGACAGGTAAATAGTAAAAGTGTAATAACTGTCAGCTCTTTCTGTATGAATGTTGAGTGACCCATGAATAAATTTCTTTAGTTTGCTGAGTGATGACCACAGAATGATTCTACTTTTCTTGGTGCATAAGATGAAACATTTTTGCGTTCTGTGGATATCATTTATTTTAACTGTAATATCTTCTTCCAGAAAGTGCTTGTGTACCCAGAAATGCCGCGATCACAAGATGTGAATGACCTAAATGAGATGGTTATGCCTATTGAAAAGTTCTTCACAGAAGGCAGTAAGTACATGACTATATTTGGGTAACAGTACATGGGTGTGTGTTAAGCAGAGCTCTAGATAAGGATGCATACTGTTGAATTATAAATATATTTCCCCTCAAAAATGCTTTGGAAATATTTTCGAAATTTATGTGAAGGTACATAATAAGAAACAAAATTTACTCATGTATTTGCTATTTCTTTTCGTATTGGCATGTTAAATTTTTTATTCAGCTTGAGTTATTTGATAAGGTGTAAATGAAAACAGAAAAAAAATTGGAAAGGCAAAAATGGTAGACTAGTCTATGATGTGTATGCAGCAGCATTTTACTTTTATAAAAAAATCATGCAAACAGATGGATAAAAGATACAGTCAGTTGATTTTAAATATGATAGCCAAAACTCTTTATGGATGAAGAATTAAAGCTTCTAACAAGTAGTTCACTACATGTCTTTCATGCTGATATAATCATGTGAGTTTAAATTTCCACCATTGATTTAGATTTAGGGAGTAAAATATATGCATTCCCTCCCCTTGTCCAGAAAGACTTCTCCTGTTGCCAAAAGCTGAAACAACTCATTTAGTCTTAAAGCTTTTCTAGAGCTTTTTGAGCTCTGGTTGTGTGTTAATATGCATCACCAAGATGGGGATGGGGGGATATAGTTTGATGTTGTACAATCATCTGACTGTCATTATACTGGAGGTATTGCTTATTAACAAACAGATGCATTTGATGAAACTTATAACAGATATGTATAGTTGTGTTCAAAATGGATGAAAATTGACAAAATAATGCATCCAGGACATATAAAAGCAGCCAGTGAATAGATTTTAATGAAATATAAGGAAGGTATTACTGTTAAATGTATTGCAGTGATTCACACATAATCTCATCCTGATCAGTCAGTAATGTCAGAGTTATTGCCCTTAATATAATGGAGATTGATAAAAAAAATATATCTGTAAGTTATTCCTATGGAACAAATAGATTGATTTTGATGAAATTGTATTTCAATGGACCAGTTAAGAATTAGGCATCAGCTGCAGACTTTTGTTTCTTTTCAGTTGACTCAAAGCAAATAGACATAGACGCCAAGATATCTGAGGAAACCATTCGTCAGATCGGAGAGCTGGGTCTTTTTGGTCAACAGATTCCTGAAGAATATGGTATGTGGTTATTTTATTTCACCTGTGCAGCATGGAAGACACTTAAGGGTCACTTATACTTGTTAGTGGTGTTATTGCATTGGTTTCATTTTTTATTTCCTTCCAATATTTTGGGTTGTCTGAATAGCAGAAGCTGCAGGCTTCATATTCAAACTTGCATTGTAATGATTAAAATCCATTCCACCATGGTAAAAAGCCGATCGGTGACTGAAAAAGAAGGGGCCCTATGCCATGATTACATTTTAATAGAAAATGTCACACTGAAATTTTCAAAGAAGTCACTTTAAGTAATAATTGTCTCCTAGACTTTTGTGAAAAAAGAAAAAAAAATGTCACAGGTCACCTTGAATTATTTAATATATAGTCTCATTGTAACATTCAGTTTTGTATTTTTGAAATTTCAAAATGTGGGGCTGTTAAGGTCATAAAATTGACAAAATGTGATGCAGAACTGACCATGTGGTTGAAACTGTGTTGCAGTTGTGCCAGTCAGGGTTTTCATACTCCTTTACCTTATGAATATTAATGTACTTATCTATGACCTCATGAATATTAATGTACTTATCTATGACCTCATGAATATTAACCCTTTCCCTCATATAGACTCATTTTGACACACTTACTAGGTACCACATAAAGCCTGATCTGCAGAAAACCACAGTTAAACCTTACCAAATTTAATTACAAAATCCTCATTTCCAGACCACTGAGGAGCAGCGAACAGCATAAAACCTGATCAGCCTGCGAGTAACTGGCAGGCTGATCTGGTTTTATGCTGTTCGCATAGGTCTTTTCATGGTGTCCTCTATGAGGGAAAGGGTTAATAAACTGAACTCTAAATTTTTCATGTGTATAACCTGTCTATATGAGTCAAAGTAATTATTTATCAGAGCTGACTAGATACTCAGAATGTTAAAATATGGAAACAAATAAATATTTAAACATAAGTAGACAACTTTGAACTGATTTCTTTTCATATTTATTCACTAATATTTAATTTTGTTTTGTTTAACTAGATACTGTGTTAATTATTTCAGTAGGAAATTAAACTAGGACTTAAAAAAAATGTTATAACACCTTGTATCTGTATGGGTAGTGAAGAACAATAAGATTGCAAGGTCTATTCATTTCTATAGACAAACTTATTATTAATTATTATTTACTTTTTTCACCGTAACTAGGAGGGTTGGGTCTAAACGCAACACAGTATGCAAGATTAGCGGAGATAACGGCGCTGGATGGGGCAATAGCAGTTACTCTGGCGGCACATCAAGCCATCGGTCTCAAGGTAAGACTGCTGTGATAGTCGCCTCCATAGTTTAACCCCCTCCCACTTAAGACCTGTCAGGAAAATGTACATTATGACCAGGCTAATATTTCAAGCTACATGTCAAATTGAGATCTTTCCTTCATATAATTTTGAAGATCTTGTACATCCTTCTTATTGACCTAGAGAGTATAAATTAATATGCTTACTTTTAATAGCATGCTCTTACAGGATGTTTAAGATTTTCATATTTGTGGTGATACAGAATTTCAGATTTTTGAGTTGTTGTTGTTGTATTGGGGTTTACCGTCGCTGCGATAGTATTTCAATCATATAGCGACATCCAGCTGATTACGGGTGGAGGAAGACCTCAAATACCTAGAGGTACCCGGGTAGAACCACCGACCTACCGCAAGCCAGCTTGAAGGCTTCCTCACATGAAAAATCCGAAGTCCCTACCGGGATTCGAACCCACAGCGGTGAGGGGCTGAGAGATTTGTAGTCCACGACTGTAACCGTTCGGCCATGGCGGCCCCCTTTTTGAGTTGAGGAAAATCTTTATTTGAGATACATTGTTAAAACTTATTATTTTATGTCGATTAGGGATCAAGTTCTTTTAATACTAATCCCTCTTAACGGTTTCTGGGTTGGAATGGTACATTTTATGATGAGAATATAGCCAATAATACAGGGCTCTTGTTAAGGATTGAGGTCATGAGTAACATTGCTCTTCAGATTTGGACTAAAATAATTACCAAAATGAAACAAACACTCTAAGGGACCTCCGTGGCGGAGAGGGTAAAGTTGCTGACTTTAACACTCACTCAGCCCTTCACTGCGTAGGTTTGAATCCAGGCATGGTCATTCGGATTTTCATGTGAGGAAGCCTTCCAGCTGGCTAACGGTAGGTTGGGGGTTCTACCCAGATGCCTTCGTGCATTCGGGGTCTTCCTCCACCTGTAATTAGCTGGACGTCGCTATATGACTGAAACACTGTTGAGGTGACAGTAAACTCAAATAGTCACGTCAGTCAAACACTCTCAAGTTGCTATATCCAGATTTATGTTCTATCCCTATGATTGTACATCCCCAGGGTATATTGATAGCTGGTAATGAGAAACAGAAACAGAAGTACCTTCCCAAGCTGGCAACAGGAGAACACATCGCTGCCTTCTGCTTAACAGAGCCCTCAAGGTAAGTGCTTAGTCTTATCTATTTCAAATGTGATTTTATCAAATTAACATTTTGTGTCATTTTGGTTTCTTTTTTATAAAAATCTTTATTTTTAATTTTCTTAACGTACCTGTAATAATTTCCAAAATGTTAATGGTACCTAAAAAGCTCTTTTTATTCGTAAGTTTTTTTGTTTTTTTCATCGGATAGTTTCCAATCTCACTTCTTGTCTTTCTCTGTCTCTCTCAGGGTGATAATTTGTGACATACATATTTAAACATGGTGCTATGATCAGTATTCGCTCTCTTTTAACTTGTGATATATAAGGGTGCCATACAGGGGACTTAGACCTTGAAATACACCCACTTATCTACATTATTCTCCCAAAGATTAACAAGGAACATCTCTGACTGTAAGGGAATTTGACCAAAATTTATGACCCCATTTTTTCCCCTTTTCAACTTGAGTAAATCCCCTTTGTGTGCTTACCATTAGTAACTTACATAGTGTGAATCATAGCTTGTATAATCAATCTGCCCACCCCAAGGTATATTGATGGTTGTGGTATTTAGCATGTTTTTCAGTGTGGGCTCTCAGGTCAGTGGAAATGAAGAGTTTAAAACCTGATCAGACTGTAGGTAACTAATAGACTTACCTGGTTTACAACTGGATGCATAAGTTTACTTGTACAATGAAGGGTTTACATCTGTGTTTTATCAGTGGGAGTGATGCTGCCTCAATCCAGACTCGGGCCACTCTCTCTCCTGATGGACAAACCTTCCACCTCAACGGGGGCAAGATCTGGATCTCCAATGGCGGCATTGCTGACATCTTCACAGTGTTTGCCAAAACTGAAGTCACCAATGAAAAGGTATTTCCTGTCTATGAATTCTACTCATTATGAATAGTTAAAGTATTGTGATCCAGGAGTAGTGTACCATGTACAACCACGTTTAAATGCCTCGAGGCTCTGAAAACCTCCATTTAAACACCCCTCCAACATCCACCTTCACATAAGGGTTTTTATTAATGTTTTAACAGATTTTAAATATATATTGTGTTTTGGATATTGTCCATCGAGGACTAAAGATTAAAGTCTGTTTTGTTTTGTTGTTGTTGTTTTTCAGTACAAGGACTGGATGTCTTTATATAAACATAGCATCTGAAATTCCTGCTAGGCATTGGGAACAGGGGTGGGGGCTTTTGAGCGGTATTGTTCATTATATTGACTCACACAAATGTTAGGGAGTCAAACACTGATTGTATTCTTTGATTTAGCATCCCAGGCAATGAATCTAGTCCCAGTAGAAGAGTTGTTAGACTGAGAGTTGGAGGTTGTGGATTTAATCCCCAGTTGTAACTCACCAAAGTCTTTTAAAATGGTCCTGGTATAGCTCCATTGCTTGGCCCTCAATAAATAACATTCATTGGATTTCAGTATTTTTTTCTTTTTTAAATCATTTCCAGGGTGAGAAGAAAGACAAAGTCACAGCCTTTATTGTGGAGAGAGAGTTTGGTGGCGTGACACATGGTAAACCAGAGGATAAACTTGGAATTCGTGGCTCTAACAGTATGTGGAAGAGGGTTTTTTTTTACTTTTGATATTATCACAAAATGTAGAGTCATTTCTTTTCTTTCTTTTTTTAACTTAATTCAGCTAATTCATCACCTTTTAGAAATTTGACGGAATTAAGATTCAGCATATGTTGTTGTTTTCAGAAGAAGCTTAATGACCTTAAGTTTGTAAGGTATTATATAACATTTAATTTTGGAATCCACATCTTTTGGATTAATTGCCAAAAAATTACTTGGTTGCGAACACACTGTATATCTGATGAACTCTGTTTTCAGCATGTGAGGTGTACTTTGACAACACCCCTATACCAATAGAGAATGTGATCGGAGAAGTTGGAGGAGGATTCAAGGTATTGGTCCAACCTGTCTGTAACTCAATGTTATTTACAAGTGATTGTGTTCACATATCTTTAATGTGTCATATTGTTATGTTGTCACATATCTGTTATAAAGTGTGTCACATATCTGTTATAAAGTGTATCACATATCTGTTATAAAGTGTCACATATCTGTTATAAAGTGTGTCAAATATCTGTTATAAAGTGTGTCACATATCTGTTATAAAGTGTGTCACATATCTGTTATAATGTGTGTCACATATCTGTTATAATGTGTGTCACATATCTGTTATAAAGTGTGTCACATATCTGTTATAATGTGTGTCACATATCTGTTATAAAGTGTGTCACATATCTGTTGTTATAAAGTCTGTTACATATCTGTTACAAAGTCTGTCACATATCTGTCATTCTTTTTTGCCTCTTAATATTTATAAATACCAGGTTGTTGAGCTTTCAATTAGGGGTTGCCTACCATACTGTGGATTGGAAGGCTGTGGATTTTAATCCTGTTTAAGGGGCACAGATTTTTCATGACCTTTTCAGGCAATAAGAACTGGAATAACCCAGGGACTGTCTAGAGTGGTTAAAATGATAAGTCACAAAATACCATTCATAGTTTTCATTTTTGACAAGCCAGGCAGGCATATTTTGTAATAGCACCCTTTTTATAATTGGAGGCCTCTTCATTTTCTCCTTCTAGTTCTTCTGTTACAGGATTCATCTTGGAGATCTGTCTGTCTGTATGTCTATCAGTTTGTCTTTTCTGTCTGTTTTTCTTTTGCTTCCTTTTCCTTAGGATTGTTCTTAAAATTTGTGTCACAGATTATTGATAATCACTTACTTTTCACAAAAAAACAAATTTTGCCATTTTGTCTTTCTTTTTTTTTAAATTAGGTATTTTTGAATTCACAAAATCTCACATATAAGTCAGAAATTATGTTTTTAGCTCACCTGAGCATAGCTCAGGGTGAGCTTTTGGGATACTTGATTGTCCGTCGGCCGTCGTCCGTCAACAATTTGATGTTTACACACTAGAGGCCACAATTTTGATCCAATCTTCCTCAAACTTGGTCAGAATGTTTGTTTGATGATATCTTGAACCCTTTCGAAAATGGGTCAGGTGGAAAAAAGTAGGTCAGTAGGTCAAATCTTAGAAAAATCTTGTCCATTGGTCAGAATTTTTTTCGAAATGGGTCAGGTCGGATCAAAAAGTAGGTCAGTAGGTCAAATCTTAGAAAAATCTTGTTTACACACTAGAGGCCACAATTTTGATCCAATCTTCCTCAAACTTGGTCAGAATGTTTGTCTTGATGATATCTTGAACCCTTTCGAAAATGGGTCAGGTTGTATAAAAAAGTAGGTCAGTAGGTCAAATCTTAGAAAAATCTTGTCGTCCGTCAACAATTTTGATGTTTACACACTAGAGGCCACAATTTTGATCCAATCTTCCTCAAACTTGGTCAGAATGTTTGTCTTGATGATATCTTGAACCCTTTCGAAAATGGGTCAGGTTGTATCAAAAAGTAGGTCTGTAGGTCAAATCTTAGAAAAATCTTGTTTACACACTAGAGGCTACAATTTTATTCCAATCTTCCTCAAACTTGGTCAGAATGTTTGTCTTGATGATATCTTGAACCCTTTCGAAAATAGGCAGGGCTGGACCGAAAAGTAGGTCAATAGGTCAAATCTTAGAAAAATCTTGTTTACACACTAAAGGCCACAGTTTTGATGCAATCTTCCTCAAACTTGGTCAGATTGTTTGTCATGATGATATCTCGAACCAGTTTGAAAATGGGTGGGGCTGGATAGAAATGTAGGTGTTGTTTATACTCTGAGGGCAACATTTTTGGTCCAATCATCCTCAAACTTTGGCAGAATGTTTGTCATGATGATATCTTTTGTGGATGGGGTCAGAAAATTCCTGAACATTGTTTCACCTCATCATCTTAATTCTAAAGCAATCTGTTTTGTACAGGCAATGAATGATACTTTTCTCAGGTGAGCGATCTAGGGCCATCTTGGCCCTCTTGTTTTTTCTTATTATCTTTAACATAATTTCTATTGAAATTTGTGGGGATTGGATTTCACTATATTGACTGCATGATCATTGGTACAATAACAAAATTTATGACACCTTTCAGTTGCTTACTGTAGTAAATTAGCTGCAGCTGAAGGAATTACGAAATGTGCATAGACAAATTCTAATTTCATTCAGGTGTGCTTGAAATTGCCCTAATGTATAGTATTAGAAATAAAGTTTATTCAATCACAAACTGTTCACAACTTTTGTTGTGTATACATGTATTTGTTTTAGATATTGTTGCATAATTTTGTTAAAATTATGGACAATATGGAAGCTTGATTTATGCCTGATATGATATCTTCTTTAAATAATGAATTGCTTGATACAGCAACTTTTAATTTATGATAAAATGGAATTGCAAATAACAGCAGAAATATAATTAACATTAACAAAAGCTGTTTTACAGCACATTTTTGGGTATGTGTGGATTTTACTGAATGCATGCTTTAACCCTTTCCCTCATAGAGGACACCATGAAAAGACCTATGCCAACAGCATAAAACCAGATCAGCCTGCGAGTAACTCGCAGGCTGATCAGGTTTTATGCTGTTCGCTGCTCCTCAGTGGTCTGGAAATGAGGATTTTGTAATTAAATTTGGTAAGGTTTAACTGTGTTTTCTGCAGATCAGGCTTTATGTGGTACCTATTGAGTGCGTCAAAATGAGTCTATATGAGGGAAAGGGTTAATAATGATACTGTGATATTATAGTAGTTTCTTCTGTTATTCCTATCCCTTGGAAGAGTTTTAGTTTATCTGAGGAGAAGCAGGGTTAGACAAAAAAAGATGTGTGAATTATAATACCCTTTGTGTATACAGAAAAATATAGCATTGACCATAATTTTTATGCCCCTACTTTGAAAACAAGATAGATTGCAAATATTTCCAACTATAACTATATGAGTTAGAGTCATAAATCTTTACAGGAATTTTCACCAGCATGGAATGTTGTGTTTGAATTCATTTTGAAATCAATTGCATATAGCAGAGTTACGATCCTGACAGAAAGTAGTTCATTCCAATCGGATTTCTTTCTTTTTACCCTTAACCTTATGAATATTCATGTATGATTACCGATCTTTTAAATAGTATATGGCTGTAAAGAAACTCATATACAAAATTACATGAGCAAACAGGGGAGACCTTGATCTGAGTCTGCTCTATTTGCCAAAGGAATGATGAAACTCACTTGTGCTGGACTCAATTTATATAATATGGGTGATTATATAATTGTAATGTATATATGTGTATATATCTCACCCACCAGATTGCAATGAATATCCTGAACAGTGGACGATTCAGCATGGGCAGCTCTGGGGCAGGGATCTTGAAGCGACTTATAGGTCAGTAACATTTGTAAGGCAGGTTTCAATATAGATGCTTGGAGTAGTTTAAACTTATTTATATTTCGACAATTAATAAACAGGTTCTTACTATTGACCATTACTTTGGAAGGACACAAAAAATCCCTCCCACCAGTGGGATTTGAACCCACAACCTTTGGATCTGATTTTAGGTATGTTACCACTGGACCATGGAATTCTGTGTTAAACTGCAGAAATGCTTTTATGCCTTTACATGATTAATTACATTAAAACCTGTGAAGAAGAGCTGCTCAGTGGAAATTTAAAAAAACTGACCCTTTATCCATAAGTGGCTGTCATTCTGATGTTAAATTCTCATTATTCTTCTGTGCTTGGAAGCCGGTTACTGGCCTTTGTTCACAGGTTGGTTGTTGTTTGGAGGTAACCACTGAATAGTAATTACTGTATAAGTTTCAAAACTATGTCACCTTGAATGACTGAATGATTTTTATACAAAGGAACAGATAGGCTACATATTTGCATAATTACTCAATTAAAATTAGACAAATACCAAAAAAATATTTAAATAGATGGGCAACAAAACTCAGTTAAAATCTTGGAGACTTAATAATTAATTCTTGGCAGATACTCAGTTCTACATCTTGTTAAAATTTATATGACCAACTCTTTCTAAAGGATTTATGATCTTCCTAGATTAGTTACACTCTACTTTCTGAACATTCTCCTCTCTGTGTCACACACATTATGACACTGCATTATATGCTAGTTACTCAATCAAATTAAAGTGGACAGGGTTAAAAATGCTCAATAATTTTTACAGATACTCAATAAGTATAGAATATAAAAGGTTATATTCTATTGGTCAGTTGGACTTAACTGGACTCTACGGTTCTGATTTTCACAAATTAATGATTTTCACAGCACAGTCAGCCCTCGTTACATCGGCATTTGATACAACAGCAAATTCGGGATCCGGCAATAAAAGTCATGTAACGGATTTCTTTGTTCTTTATTTCTCCCTTTACAATGGCAAATTCGGCTTCCGTTCTGGCAGCAATTTTCGGCAGACGAATCTCCGTTCATTGTGTAATCACTTTTTGTTATAGCGACAGCCTTACAGACGGCTTTTGATAATTGCCGATTTTTGCCAAAGGCGTTAATCTAGTCCCCTGCTGGTACACTACCTGTTTATTGTGTACGCCGTTGTTAATTTGCAATTTGACACGGTCTTTACACGGGTGATCACAGCTGAACATTTGTTTACATGTGCCGCATTTCTTAGTGGAGGATTTCATTGTTTGAGAGAGTAAAAAATGGGAAGTCGATCCAGTAGACGTGTGAACAACTTGCCTTTAACCCTTTCCCTCATATATACTCATTTTGACGCCCTCAATAGGTATCACATAAAGCCTGATCTGTAGAAAACCACAGTTAAACCTTACCAAATTTAATTACAAAATACTCATTTCCAGACCACTGAGGAGCAGCGAACAGCATAAAACCTGATCAGCCTGCGAGTTACTCGCAGGCTGATCTGGTTTTATGCTGTTCGCATAGGTCTTTTCATGGTATCCTCTGTGAGGGAAAGGGTTAATTAGACAGATAACTGTTGTTAGGGATTGAAATGTATTTTTGTTTATACCAAGTTTAATGGGTGACAGTTTGTTTTGTTTTTTTTAAAATTTAGTCGAGTTTCAATCAACGTGTTGTCAGTTTGTAATGATTTTCAACAATAGTTAACTGTACCTACCAATGGGAAAATGAAGAGATAATTTCTTGATGCGCGAGAGTTAAAGATATCCAATCAATAAATGCTATTTATAATTGTTGATAATTATTGTTACGTTTTTATATCCTTACTTGTATCCTGACTTTCATTCCAATAAAAAAAGTTAAAGCAATCACATAAAAGAAAATAAACTGTAATTTCTATTTTTGTTTATTCTGTCTTTTCCCTTTACGATACAAGTATGTTCGTAAAGCTATTATACCTAACTGGAAGTTGTATATACATGTAGCGTCTACATATTTACAAAGTAGGGTAAAGCATGAATACGTATAATTTACAGGTAAAACAAAGTTTTTTAAAATACATGAAATACGTGTAAAATTAATTCAGATGCATCATAAAAGTTATATTAGCCTTATCATTTATTATTTATAAAATCTCCTTTTACCGAAATCAACATTATGGTTAAGTGGGTGGGATGTGTAAATAGGAAAATAGGATTCGCTCATTACACCAGCAAATTCGATACACTGGCAAAATTGAGATTTACGAACACTGCCGGTGTAACGAGGGTTGACTGTACCAGTTTGACTTAAAAATATCATAAAATTTTCATCAATTTTTTAATCAGAATAATTATTTTTAAGAGTTTTTTTAAGAATTAGTCCCAACAACTTCAAGGTTTGACTTTTTTTCTGGTTCCAGGCTACACAGCAGAACATGCAGTCACCAGAACACAGTTCAGTCGGAAGTTGTCAGAATTCGGTCTGATCAAGGTATTAAAGAATACCCCATTTTCTATCCACTTTGTATTACTTTTAAATCAGTCAATTTGTAGAAGACTAATAATTATGAAATTTGTTGATGTCTTGAACCTTAAATATATCAATTCCACAATAAATTCTCATTTTATAGACATGGCAATTTCTCTGACACAAAATATCAGGTTAATAGGGTCTCAGATCAACTTTCCTTGACAGAAACTTTAAAATAAAAGCCAAAATAAACTTCATAATACACAAGAAAATCAGTAAATCTGGATAAAAATTTGAGGATGAAATCATTTTCGTAAAAGAGGTAAGAACTTGTTGAGTGCTAACTGCAAAAATTATCCTTAGTGCATATAGATAATTGAAGGAGATGGAACACTTTCACACATAGCCCTTTTTATTCATAAACAGTACAAAAAGAAGAAGACATACATGCCACATGTTCCGACAAGTTTTTTGTTTTAACCATAGTGATTACTTCATTACTGTGCAGGGCTTTTTTTCCTCCTTTATTAGGGGCCATTCATAGGAACCTTCCCCACTGAATTTTTAGCTCACCTGAGCACAACATGCTCAAGGTGAACTTTTGTGATCGCCCTTCGTCCGGCGTCCAGCGTGCATCATCAACAATTTGGCTTGTTAACACTCTAGAGGCCATATTTTTAGGCCAATCTTCATGAAACTTCGTCAGCATGTTTGTCTCAATAAAATCTTGGACAAGTTCAAAATTGGATCATGTGGCATCAAAAAGTAGGTCACAAGGTCAAATCTTATAAAAACCTTGTTAACACTAGAGGCCATATTTTTGGCCCAATCTTCATGAAACTTGGTCAGAAAGTTTGTCTCTATAAAATCTTGGACAAGTTCGAATTTTGGTCATGTGGGGTCAGTAAATAGGTCACAAGGTCAAATCTTAGAAAAACCTTGTTAACACTCTAGAGGCCATATTTTTTTGCCAATCTTCATGAAACTTGGTCAGAATGTTTGTCTCCATAAAATCTTGGACAAGTTCAAAATTGGGTCATGTGGAGTCAAAAAGTAGGTCATGAGGTCAGATCTTAGAAAAACCTCATTAATGCTCTAGAGGCCACATTTTTGGCCCAATCTTCATGAAACTTGGTCAGAATGTTTGTTTCAATAAAATCTTGGACAAATTCAAATTTGGGACATGTTGGGTCAAAAAGTAGGTCACAAGGTCAAATCTTAGAAAAACCTTAAGCACTAGAGGCCACATTTTTGGCCCAATCTTCATGAAACTTGGTCAGAATGTTTGTTTCAATAAAATCTTGGACAAATTCAAATTTGGGTCATGTGGGGTCAAAAAGTAGGTCTTTATGAAAAATCCAACATATGTTGCTCATTTATAATCAGGTGAGCGATTCAGGGACATCATGGCCCTCTTGTTTCTTTTTATTTATGCAGTTGCCCCCAAATTTGCATCTTACTCCAGGATTTTTCTTCCCAAAATGAAAAATATTTTCCCCAAAATATGATATTAAGACCCCTTCCCCAACATTTAAAAAAAGGCTTGCTGTGAAAAAAAGCCCAGATGGTAATGCCCATCAGAACTAGGCAAGATTTCCAGGCCGTTCTCTGGCTTTGTCTTGGAACCGTCACATTTTGCTACCTGCCCTGTTTAACACGCAGTGTTCCGTGCATTACAGGAGAAGTTTGCTCAGATGGCGGTGACTACCTATGCCATGGAGAGCATGGCCTACCTCGCCTCACAGACCATAGATGCCTACCAGGAGCCAGACATGTCACTTGAGGCTGCCATCATCAAGGTGGGTCATCACAAGTACTGTTCATGAGCTTATATCAACAACTTATATAAGTATAGACCCTAAAGAAGATTCCCAGGTGGCAAGTGGTTAGAGCATCTGCCCTGTAAACTGGAGGTTGTGGGTTTTTTCCCCAGCCATGACATACCATTTGTAATGTTAATGGTATATTTCTTCCTTGTGCATTGCACTCAGCTCATAAGAGTAGATTCAGGACTGGTTGGCCCAGTGTCAGGATCATGTCATTCATCTAAATAAGAAAGAGTATACATCATTTTTCACTGTATTAAGGACGATTTCTACAGATTTCTACAATAATAATCCTTTCATAGAATTTTCTAATTTTTTGACATCCGTAGTATAATTCAATGGCGAGTTCGAAAATGAAAAGAAAAAGTAAGGTTGTCGGGCTACTTTTTTTGTAAAAATGAAATTTCCATGGTAACCAATTTGCCAAAACTATAAATAAAAAATCATAAAAATTCTTTTTAAATATCCATTATCATCCAAAGAAATTGATTTAACAGGTTGACGGTACAGCTGGGATGCCGCTCTTATTCTATCAGATCGTTCTTTCTTTGATTTTTTAATAAACTGACCGCGTATCCGTAGTTGTTGGCTCATCGTAATCGAAGACTTAAACGCAAAGTGAAATGTCCGAATGCTATTCAACTATCTCCTTTTTGAAGAGTAAAAGTCGACGATTATCTCCCCTAGATGCGCTTGATTGATGCGCATAAATTACTACCGAAAACGTCCTTAAAAAAAAGACTGAACAGAAATGAAGACTGATACCATTTTGATTTTGTGTTGGCACCCTGTGTATAATGCTAGTACCCAATTATATTACTAGTTCCTATTGTATAATGCTGGTACCCAATTATATTACTAGTTCCTATTGTATATTGCTGGTACCCAATTATATTACTAGTTCCTATTGTATAATGCTGGTATTCTTCGTATGATGTTTATTTCTAAGGAAAAATGCTGGTACCCATTATATGCTGCTGGTACCCATGGTATAATGTTGGTACCCAGTAAATCAGTTCCCATTGTTGTGTCGCCTGCATAGCATGGCAGACACATAGGGATCACTTTGTCCGTCGTCGTCGTCGTCGTCGGCGTCGTCGTCGGCGTCACACTTTCTTGTCCGGAGCATAACTCGAAAAGTATTTGAGGTATCACCTTGAAACTTAAAACATGGATAGATCACATTGAGGTGGAGTGCAGTGCACAAGAATGATAACTCTGACTTTCGTATTTTCTGAGTTATTACCCTTTGTTGATTCTGAGATTTTATTTTTGTCCGGACCATAACTCAAAAAGTATTTGAGGTATCACCTTGAAACTTAAAACATGGATAGATCACATTGAGGTGGAGTGCAGTGCACAAGAATGATAACTCTGACTTTAATATTTTCTGAGTTATTAATTTTTGTCCAGGGCATAACTCAAAAAGTATTTGAGGTGCTGACTTAAAACTTTATAGATAGATAGATCTCATTGAAGAGGAGTGCAGTTCACATAAATGATAACTCTCACTTTCTTTTCTCCTGAGTTATTGTCCTTTGTTGATTCTCAGTCTTTATTTTTGTCAGGAGCATAACATAAAAAGTATTTGAGATATTGCTTTGAAACTTC
>CM037790.1:46521623-46571623 GCA_021229015.1 Solen grandis | reverse complement strand
AAATGCCCCGCACTAGGGTCACTTGTTTTACATAGAGTTATATAGGAAAATCTTTAAAAATCTTCTTCTATGAATCCATAAGGCCTAGAGATTAGATATTTGGTATGTGGCATCATCTTATGGTTCATTACCAAGATTGTACAAATCATAGCCCTACGGTGATAAATGCCCCCGCACCAGGGGTCACTTGTTTTACATAGAGTTATATAGGAAAATGTTTAAAAATCTTCTTCTATGAATCCATAAGGCCTAGAGATTAGATATTTGGTATGAAGCATCATCTTATGGTTCATTACCAAGATTGTACAAATCATACCCTAGGTGATAAATGCCCCGCACCAGGGTCACTTGTTTTACATAGAGTTATATAGAAAAAACTTTAAAAATCTTCTTCTATGAATCCATTAGGCCTAGAGCTTAGATATTTGGTATGTAGCATCATCTTATGGGCCATTACCAAGATTGTACAAATCATAGCCCTATGGTGATAAATGCCCCCGCACCAGGGGTCACTTGTTTAACATAGAGTTATATAGGAAAATCTTTTAAAAATCTTCTTCTATGAATCTATTAGGCCTAGAGCTTAGATATTTGGAATGTAGCATCATCTAATGGTTCATTATCAAGATTTTCAAAATGGTGGCCCTTTGGAGATAAATGATCCCGCACTAAGTCTTCTCCTCTGAAACCATAAGGCCCAATGCTTATATATTTGGTGTGTAGTATTGTCAGGGCTAAAATGTTTAAGATTGAGTTATATCAGAATTCTTGTCTGTTTAAAAACCTTGTAATCAGTTGTAGCAATGGTACTCAGGTGAGCGATCCAGGGCCATCATGGCCCTCTTGTTTATTTAAACGTTTCTCTGTTTTATTGTATATTAACTGTACCAACTAACTATTGTATCCCCAGGCTGATGAATTCACAAAGGCAACTGCTGGCAGTAAGCTTATGGTGATTGCAGACCAAATTCGATACTTGCAGGAACAGGCCAAGAAGGTAAGATGCAATTTTTGTAGTTATGGTAATACAACTAAATGGTAAATTACGGTAATTGATTCTCTCAGTAGTTTTACAACTCGATTCACTCTATCACTGTTTTAACTTACATGAAAACAAGTTCAATTAATACCGATACCGTGTTAAAAATTTCAGTGATCAATAGTCTTACAGAGAGATACTTTATGACCTTGTGTGCTACTTTGTGACCCTAGGTGCTGGAGGAAGCCAAGAGGGATGCCATGTTGCACCATGCAGCCTGTAACTTAGTGAAGAAGCCCGGCCAGGTTTATTACCTGTATGAGAGAGAGTCTGGCCAGAAGTATTTCTCTATACTGTCACCTGAGGTGGGCACATCAACTTTTATTGATTATTAATTCATGAAATATTGTCAGTATGTATCATCCATTGAAAGCCAAAAGGGCCCAACAGCCTTTTTTAATATATGCTAATGAGTCATTCTGGCTCTATTTTCCACCTGGATTGGAATGGGGCTATTCTTACAAGATTATAAGAGCAGAATCAATGGTTGTAATGGTTTAGGTTCAGTAGCCCTTAACTTCCCCACTGATCATAATGATATAATGCCAGTGCATGTTACAGGATATGAAGTTAATTTGGAAGAGTTCTAGTGAGTGATGATGCCTTTCCACCCATACAATATCCAGTCAGGGACTTTTGTATTTTATTTGAAATTCAGGGTTTGGTTTGTCACAGGATGCAAAGCACCAAATGTGATATAATGGCCTCAATGTGACAAGATTTTCTTTTGAAATAGCATTTTTATTCTATTATTTACTGGTCCAAGTGGTAGAACATCTGCATCATTACCAATCTTAGCTGTGAAATGCTTATTCTTTAGAGATGATACAGATTTGTCTCTTGTGTGCTTGGCACACAGCACATCAGAATGGACTATCCTTCATCTGTTTCAATGTAAAATATTGTTAGCAAAATTTGTCAATATACCAATCACTGTTGCTTCATTGTAAACAAACTGTGCCTGCAGAAATTTAAGGCTGATCATAGAACAATTTTCATGAAATTAAGTTGATATACAAATGATATTTGTGATTTATCAAAAAATTTATTATTTAATTCCAGGAGTGGGGGTCAAGTTGCCCACACGAGTTTATTGGAGCCTTCAAACTAGAACACGACATGACCTGGACCCCTTTCAAACACATGGAGCAGCGATCACAGGACTACGCCTTTATTGATAAAATCTTGAACGCTCAAAAAGCAATTGTAGACGCTGAAGCACCAAACTTTAAGGGTCTTACGCCAGAGTCAAGAAATAGCTCTACAGCAAGACTGCTAGATGTTTCAGATTCAAAAGAGGAGGAAAAGTCCTAGGACTCCGTGAATGTGGTTGTCCGTGAATGTGGTTGTGTGAATGTTTTATATGATGATAATTGGGGATGTGCCTGTACAAGAAGTAATGTCTGGGAGTTCATGATTGAAGGTTATTTATTTGTTATGTGCTTCAAATGTTACTGCTTGTTGATTCTATTCTGCAATTTTTATTCCTTGACCATAGAATGAATAATTGTATCAATTTCTGTGTCTCATCATATAGGTTTAACAATTTTCATCCCATCATTTAGGTTTTACCATTTTAATTTGATCACAGTAGGTATTGCTACAGGGAAAATTTTGCTTTTGCTCAGTATTTCAGAAAAGATGAATCTTCTAAATGAAAGATGAAATATCCATCCCATTTATTAACAAGTTATTTAAACAAAATTAGAACTTTCTAAAAAAGAACGCTATCATTTGTACCATAATTTAATTCCTTTCTGTGGAGCTAGCTTTTTTCCTGGTGAAGTGGTATAGATTTTAGTTTGCAAACCAAATATCCCGTTTGGGGTAGCAGAGTTAACTTAATTCAGTGCAAATTACTGTATGCCTAAAGCTTGTTCATGAAATACCATTTCTACGTAATAAAACAGTAGCAAACCTACAAAATTTAATTTAAGTGATAGACATACAATATGAATTTTATGCATAGAGAGGTTCAAAATAGTAAATGTTGCCATTATTTATAATGTGAGACATATTTACCCATCATTTTATCATTTTTATTTTATAATTTTTTTTTTTTTTAGTCATTGTTTCAATTTTTTAAGTTCCATGTTTCCGATATGCAGGTATTTTGATGTCATGATAATCATTTCAGGTAATTGTTTTGTCTCCTCATGTGAGTGGATACATTATGTGATTCTACACTTATACTATGTATGAGTGACTATAAAAAAATAATAACAAACCAGATGTTTTATAATTATTTATGATGAAAATGTACATATACAGTGAATCCAATAAACTCATTTTTTTCCATTTTCTCTTTATTATTTATATTCATTAAATGTCTCACAGAGAAAATAAAATAGTGCATTTAATGCAGATTACATACATATATCAACAACTGGTTCTCCGACATATTTCCTATTGTTATTGCAACTTTTCATGGTACTTTACTGAAATCACAGCTGAAAGCTATCCATTTACATTATCTTGTATTAAAGGAGATTAATTCAGAACCATGTAAATGATGTTTTCAAGTACATGCAGTTGTCTGCATGAAATGAGTGGCAGAAACCGAAATCAAAGGGCTGTATTAGTTTACAATTAGTCATAAAAACTTGATCTATGATTCTTTCAAATACATAATAAAGTCCACTCAAAATCTCGAAGTTTTCTGGACAAAAATATCCAGAAATTTTAATTTGGATGGGCAGAAGCCTGAACAAGGCTAACTTTATAGTTAACATTAAAAAACACCGAGTGTACTTTGGAGAATGTATGTTTACTGATACATGTTTTAGAACGTGAGCTCCATATGAAATGACTTGAGACTGCTATGAATTCAACAAAACTTAATCCTCAATGACTCCCAGTATTGCTTTTCTTTTCTACTCCTCATGAATATAATTTCAGCTATGGCCATTTGATGTTCCATCACTCTTATGATATACAGTCATCTACTGAGATTCTACATGTATTACTACATACATAATATGTACTTCAACATGCAAGCTCATAAACAGTAGACACACATGCAATGAGTACTGGCCACAGTCCTTATCCAGCTGGTCCCTCCCATATCAGAATACTGTATTGCAGATGTACTTGCTGCATACACAACTACTAGTCTACAAGTGACTCCTTTAACCAGAGTTCCATTGTAAGAATATCTTGAAGGGGAATATCTGCAGTCACCTTCCTATGAGTCAATTAAATGATTTTTTGGATTTGATTTCTTCTGAATCACCATGAGCTGAAGTCGCTAAATCCTGATAGTTTTGCTTTCTTCTTCACCGTCTCTGATGGCTGTGCAGTTGTTGAAGATGGGGTTGACACCCTTTTTCTATGAAATATAGAAAACATGTTATTATCATAACCATGAAATGAACAGTGCACCCTTCAAATTCACATAATAAACTTACCATGTTTGGGCCTGGTACACCCAGATCATCCTGAGAAACTGACCAAGTTTGACAAAGCCTTTTGATATTGTGTATGGTCAATCTTTAGCATGTTAGCAAGCTGATATATGGTATCTTATACTAGCACATGACTTAACCAAAAAGGGCACAGTTACACAAGAAACTCAAGTCTACCAACTAAGAAATAGCCCCTGCATCTAGAATATAAATGATTATATATCTGACATAAGGCAATAACTAATGTTAAAAAGAAACTTCACAATTATAATTGAATTTAGATGACTTAATGTCGAATCACATAAAATTTAATCAATGCATTGAGGTATTTTAACAATGATATTCCAGTATAGTTCTCTATTACATTTTATTTTACTTGTTTGGTTATCTAGAAGTAAATTATTTTACAGACAAAATAAATGGAATAATAATAAATGAACATTACTATTTTGCATATTTTTAGTCCCCTACCGGTGTTCACACCGGAGGGGACTATAGGTTTGCCCTCCGTCTGTCCGTCCGTCTGTCCGCTCAAATCTGGATCCCGCGATAACTTAATAACTAAGCAAGCTAACTTGATGAAACTTGGTATATGATTAGATGGCAATGTGTAGATTATGCACGTCATTTTATTTTTGTTCTTCAACTAAAATTGTGGTTGCTATGGTAACGGAAATAGTGAAAATATGGCAAAAATGGGATCCTGCGATAACTAAGCAAGCTAACTTGATGAAACTTGCTATATGACTAGATGGCAATGTGTAGATTATGCACATCATTTTATTTTTGTTCGACTAAAATTGTGGTTGCTATGGTAACGGAAATAGTGAAAATATGGCAAAAAATGGGATCCCGCGATAACTTAGCAAGCTAACTTGATGAAACTTGGTATATGACTAGATGGCAATGTGTAGATTATGCACGTCATTTTATTTTTGTTCTTCGACTAAAATTGTGGTTGCTATGGTAACGGAAATAGTGAAAATATGGCAAAAATGGGATCCCGCGATAACTAAGCAAGCTAACTTGATGAAACTTGGTATATGACTAGATGGCAATGTGTAGATTATGCACGTCATTTTATTTTTAACGGAAATAGTGAAAATATGGCAAAAATGGGATCCCGCGATAACTAAGCAAGCTAACTTGATGAAACTTGCTATATGACTAGATGGCAATGTGTAGATTATGCACATCATTTTATTTTTGTTCTTCGACTAAAATTGTGGTTGCTATGGTAACGGAAATAGTGAAAATATGGCAAAAAATGGGATCCCGCGATAACTAAGCAAGCAAACTTGATGAAACTTGGTATATGACTAGATGGCAATGTGTAGATTATGCACGTCATTTTATTTTTGTTCTTCGACTAAAATTGTGGTTGCTATGGTAACGGAAATAGTGAAAATATGGCAAAAAATGGGATTGATTACCATATTGAGTCAAGGTGGAGCCGGTAGGGGACTTTATGTGTTGCATACAACACCAGTTACTTGTTCTAAACTATTTTGTGAATCTCTATGATGTCAATATTTTGTGGTACGGGTATTACATGGTAAAATATCCACTGTCTAATCAAGTGATTGTTATTGAGATGACTTTGTAAGTAATGTCAGGAGAATCAGAAAAATGTTGAAGGGAAGATACATACAATGAAGTCGGGTTGATATACTTTCCAACGCCAGAACCAAATGACCGCATGGCAATCTCAGGTTCTTCCTTCCTGCTCTTTGGCCTCTTCTTTTCTGCTTCTTCCTCTGCCTGTCTGCTTATCTCTGTCTCTCTCTCTTGAGCAAGCTGAGGTAGAGTGAAAATATAGGGGGTTTAGTAATAAATATCAAAAGTCACTGTGTATGATATCACAGAATGTGAACAAAATCAAGAAGTTTATCAAGGTTGCCAGGGTCAACATCATTTTTCAAGGGGTAAAATGTCAGACCAACAATATTCAAGTCATTTGAGGACTATTTGTCTATGAGACAAATATACAGTGCTGCGTCAATGCAATATCATGTTACAGAACAGTGGCATGACACCACACCAAGTCACATTATCTTGACACTGGGAAAACCACATCTGAAACTACCGTTATGTGCTAAGCAAGGGAGATTCTAACAACTTTCATATGACACAGCTGGAGATCAAAGTTACAACCTCTAAGTTACAAGGCAGACACACTCACCCCTTGGTTTCACATTGTCTGTTATCACACTTCTTAGCATCTAATATTCATTACTGGTGTAATTAACAAAATAAGTCACAGGTAATTAATAATTCTAAGTCATAGATGGGTGGTCCCTGTATAAATCAATGATAAGCTTCTAAGACATGGAGTTTAATATATCTAATTGACCACTTCAGTAATACAAATGGTATCTATGGTAGTGGTTTACAGTATCTTATATCAAAAGGTATCATTATTGTTTTCCCCAGGATAATTAGCAGATATTTATTAAAGATGGGAATGTCATGTGATATAAAATACAATTAATTAAAAGAATGTTGGCAGAATCAAAGTTTTTATATGCATTACGGAATAAAATATTGCTATGGTAACATTATTAAGGTTAAAGAAAGAGCTTAGTGTTGGAATTGACGTTTTTGTCTGAAATGTTTTAAAAAAACTTTCTTACCTTCATTTTTAAATTCTTCACCATTTTCTTTAACAAGCATTAGATAGCCACAAATTTAAGTTATATTTTGCCTAACAAAGAATGTGTGTCCTAAACATAATATTAAGCCTGTCTGTCAAACAATTCAATGAAGATGTAACTACAACATACTGCTTCATCCACCTCCTCATAGGGATCCACAAACACAGCACACCCCTCGAGCTTGATCTCAGTCTGTAACAAAATGTGATCATGGTCCATCAAGGGATCATGGGAATTTTATAGTAAATGCATGTCTTTATAAACTTTGAGCAAAAGAGCTTATAACTCCAAGTCAATGGATGCTTGCATCTAAACTGAAGTCTTTTTAAGCATTTGAAGGACTATGATTATAATTTAATGATACACGTAGATGGATTACCTTAATCTTTGTTTTCTGATGGTAATTCAGCTACAGTCTTAAGAGCTATGACAGAAGTCCTTCAAAACAAGGTACAACTGTTTACATTGAAAAAAGTATTCAAGGAAGAGTGTCTGAAAACAAACAATTAGAATTATGGTTACCTGATAACGACAAGTCAACAGTCAAGAACATTACCTACCTGAACCCATGTTCTCAAAAAATACTAAATGTTTTTTTTGTTGTTGTTTTTTTCAGATTCAGAAGGACAATATTTTGGGGGAACAAAATCACCATTTTGGGGAAAGAATATTCCTGGGGTAGATGGCAGTTTGGGGGAAAACTGCATGCATTGATAGAAATTTTCAAAGGGGAATATAGCTATGAACAAGCCCTGATAAAAATGGGAAAAAGTCCTGACTAACATGCCATCTTAGACTCAAACTTAAATATTTTAACTTAAAAACTACAAGATGTTAAGACCATTCACTGAATCAAACTAAAGGTATTATTTGTTTAAGATCATAAGGCAAGTCTTAACCAAGACCCTGATGAGTTTATATCTTTGTCTTGGACAAAGAATTCATCATTTCTTTCTCTAATAAGGAATGAATATACATAAACAAATTTTATCTGGAAAATATTCGCTTTATATATTAAAATTACAGGCACTGAAATATTTATAGATTTAGTGAAACATAACTTTGAAATTTTGCACTTCGCGAGTCTTCTATTAAATCATAAACTTGGGAAAAAGTTGAGATAGAGCCCAAATCAGAACATAAGCAGCTCACAAAATGATTAGACTTTTTAAAGTTTGCTACTTAATCAGCACATTTCAAATGTTAAATACCACTGTACTTCATATTCAGATTGAGAATTCTGGCTTTTCAACACTCTAACATGGTGGTAAATGGAAAATCTAAGTACTACTGGGTGATCCACAAATATTCAAGCACAATGAAAAATGTTCTATATAATCATAGGCTTGTGTTTTTGTTTTTATATACTAGTATGCACGGTTCAAAGATGACATATATGATGTCATAGGACTCTTTAAGTAAGGTGTAATGTAAGAAACTGCCACATTTGTATCACTTTTACAACTTTGCAGTCTTAATTAACATGTTAAAATGGAAATGGAGTTTCATTTTCATAGTATTTGCAAAATAATGCATGGTTTTTAGTTCAGATGCTTTGTAATTAATCACTCAGGCATACAGACTCCTGTTTAGATTTTTACACATTTGAACAATTCAACTAAACATTGTGCATTTCTCTGCAACATATTACTCAATATGAAACTCTATTTCCTGAGTAAAAAAAAAACAGAATTTTTAATAAAACTAGAGCCTTTAATTCAACAACTTAACAAAATAGTCAAATGTGCATGTATAGATTTCTTACATGGAAAGGGGACACAACTCTTGAAATACTTTAGTCTTTAGAGAAAGAGAGGGCATGCCTTTCATGGATGATGGGCCTTCTACCAATAACTAAAGCTATAACTAAAGTGGTAAGTACCCCTGCTACACTGCCTTGTCTTAACAATATAAAAATATATTTAACTTAAAATATATCCCCTTCCCTTTGAGAGTATAAATCTCCACTTACAAGAGGTTTGTCCTTTTTGTCGACTTCTATTTTCTCCATCTGGTCCAGTGTTTCCAGTCCTCCCACCACCCTGGACACAAACAAATAGCAAGATTTCAAATTGTGTACAACCCTTGACAAGTGGCCACCTGTTCTATGCAGCCAATAGGGTTAACCTTTTACCTCGTATAGACATCCATTGACTACTTGGCAAATGGACAGACCCTGATCCGACAGCTCCTTCCTCCTGTTTGCTCATACAAAAATGTAGCTTAGATTCTACACAGTCTGCATGTCGAAGAAAAATCCACTTTTCCATATACCATTTAAAGTTCAGTATCAAGCCATGAATTTGTGCATAAATTTTCATGAGGTAAAGGGTTAAGTAAACATCTTATAAATTAAACAAGAGGGCCATGAAGGTCCTGGAATCGCTCACCTGAGAACCAGGTATTAGTGGATTGAAAAGAAACAGAAATATCTTATATCATGGAAGCGAGCCATATTTTGGAAGGATCCAAATAATTTTAACAGTCTAAGTAGAGTGACTCAAGGAACATCTGTGCTGAAAATAACTTTGATAACCAATATGTACTTTTGGAGGATTTTCAAACTTGTACTATTTACGTATAAGGAAAACAGGCTCCATCCCATGGCAGCCATGATTTTTATTACCAATCCAAATAATTTTACAATCATGATAGAGAGTGACCCAAGTAACATCTGTGCAACTAGAACTGCCATTGTCATGGCACATACCTGCATGCCGCTTTATCACAGGGATTTTAAAATGACATGAATGAGGGTTGCAGTTCTTGGGCACTGCGTTCAATGATATCTATCCACATATGAAGTTTCATCTTGAAACCTTTTATTCTCTTGGAGTTATTATCTGGACAAAAATTACATATAATAATTTAAAAGGGAAATAACTCCAAATTTATGCAAAAGAGAGTTATTGTTCTCACTGCACCCCACCTCAATGAGATCTATCCACATATGAAGTTTCACCTTGATACCTTTTATATTCTTAAGTAACAGCCCAGCCAAAAAATTAAGAATGAAAACTTACAAAGGGCAGTAACTCTAAAATTACTCAAAAGATTGTTATGGTTCTTGATCACTGCACTCCCCCTCAATGAGATCTATCCACATATTAAGTTTCATCTTGATATCTTTTATACTTTTTGAGTTATGGTCCAGACAAAAAAAACAGACAGCCGGCCGGACAGACAGACAGACAGACAGACAAACTGAATCCAGTACACCCCCCTTACAACTTAGTTGTGTGGGGGGTATAAAAAGTCTCTGAAATGCAGGCAGTACTTTTGGAAAAAAAGATTTTTTCAAATTTGTTCTTAATACATATAAGGAAAACAGGCTCCACCCTCTAGTGGCCATGTTCTTTAACAACTCCTTTAAATATTGGCAATTTTGGCAGCAAGTCATGGGGCTCACCCAAAAATTATCTGTGCCAAAAATCTTGTTGTGATCAGGTGAGCTAAAAAGACAAACAGCCCTTCACTGCTGTAGGTTCAAGTCTTAAGTCTTGTCAAGATTTTTCATGAGAAGAAGCCATCAATCTGTAGGTTAGTGGTTTTATGCACTTGGGGTCTTCCTCCACCTGTAGTTAGCTGGTCATCTCTATATGACTGATTTACTGTCATAATAATGGTAAACTCCAAAACAAAAGAAAAAATCCTGAACAAGAGCGTCACATGCAGATACTAGGAGTTATGGCCCTTTATGGGAATGAAGCCCATGTGATAGTGAAATAATTATTATAAGTATGTTAATTTTGATGACAGTTTAAAAGTTTATAAGTTATGTAAAAGGTTAAAGTTTTCATGATGCCTATGTTGCTAACAATGATGACTACACAAGAGCAGATACTTATAAACAAATATTGGCAGCTTATTCTTTTCCCATATTGATTTTCTGAAGTTGCACACAGCCAACAAGACCCAGACGAGATTGGAAATCAAATACATCTTCATGGTGAGTTCCAATGGATATTTAAAGTAAGAGAGTATTGATTTGGTTATTTTCTTTAGTCAATTATTTGTTTCACTACTTTTGACATAAACAAACATCAGTGAGGTTGATTGACCACATGGCAAGACACAATTAAGGGAATCAATCAGTAACAATCATTCTACATGTTTGCCTTTGAAGATTTGTGTTACTAACACCAGTCAAAAGAACATGAAGACCCTAACTGGCAAAAATCACGAGTTAATCCTGCATGTAAACAAGGCTATTATTTATCTTGACGTTTTCTCATGCTGCGCTTAGTCATATCTGACCAGTTATCTACCTGTCTTTCTTCCTTTATCCCTCTCTCTCTTAATTATAATCAAACTAAAAAAAAGTACTCTAATCATGCATCTGTCCTCTTCTTTCCTTCATTTAAACACACTTAAGCTAAAATCAGTAGAATTACTGAAGTATTTTGAAAGTAATTAATTTGTAAGATTCCCCACAAGCCCCACCAAAATGTCCAGTATCGTGTGACAGGTGGGCCCGCTCTCGTAAACGCTCGCTGCACGCGATTAAGTGCATTATCTTGGAAAGCTGCCAATCTTTGTTAATAAGTCTCTGACAAGAATGATGACAATACCTCAACTTTTTTTCTTTGAAAACCAGCAAAGCTAAAAATTAATGTTGCACATATGGCCTCTATTTCACAGTCTCCCTTGCTTTGCAGACAGCTTCTCTAAATCCCTTACTGTTTAATTTAGGCAGGTTTGACTTATAAAGTGCAACCATGCTAAATTCTTATACAGGTTATTTAAATGAATTCCTTGTTCATTTGTAAAAAATTATTAGGCCCCACTCTGTTGCTTATTTTCGAAATTCAAATTGTGATTATATTTATTGTTATTTTCTTTATCTAAAAGACTCTGAATTAATAAATGATATTCAACCTTTTATCTGAGACAAGGGAATACAGTTTTTTTCTTCTTAAATATACTTTTTTTTTCAATACATGTCAGAAAACAATGTTTTAAAAATGATAAAATTTGTTGAAAAAAGATAATTTCAAAACTCCCTGTAAAGTGAAGGCAACAATGGCAAGCACTGGTTCATATTAGGTTACTGGATTACAGGCTAAACATACATACAAGACATACAAAAGCTATGTTTTAACCCTTTCCCTCATATAGACTCATTTTGACGCACTCAATAGGTACCACATAAAGCCTGATCTGCAGAAAACAACAGTTAAACTTTACCAAATTTAATTGCAAAATCCTCATTTCCAAACCACTGAGGAGCAGCGAACAGCATAAAACCTGATCAACCTGCGAGTTACTCGCAGGCTGATCTGGTTTTATGTTGTTCGCATAGGTCTTTTCATGGTTTCCTGTATGAGGGAAAGGGTTAAGCTACTATACCTTCCAAACACGGTGTGTTTACCATCCAAATGTTTGGCAGATCTAAATGTGATGAAACTGAAACAGACAAAATGATACAGGCATAGATGACAACGTTTGCTGTATGTTTTAGATATATGTGTACAATAATGGCATTGGCAAAAGGAAAATTAAAAACTATCATCTAAGGTGATGAATACTTCTGCCATACTGCCTTGACACATCATTGTGAGAAAATGATGAACCTATTGTATAGCAGAATGCAACAGGACATATTCCAATATAACATGTTCAAGAGGATTAAAAACAATACTTGATACATGTAGCAATGACATGGTTTCCTTTTTCTACAGAACTTTCATTTTCTATTCAACCTGGTAACACATACAGTGAATTTTCTTCAGTTCTTACTTTTGTTGAACTTGTTCATATATTATAACATGTAGATTGATACATACACACAACTATTGGTTAAATATACCATTTGTCAGACAATGCTCACAGTAGAAAGGAAGTGGAAGTAGGAGTTAATGACTTACAACTGTGACTTGTTTGTACCAGGTCCAGAGTTGGCCATACTGAGAATCCCGCGGCCAGAATGGGTCAAGTTAGGTTTGAACTCATCCTTGAAACTGCCACCCCACATAGACTCCCCACCTGTATTAAAATATAGGATAAATGTATACATTTATACCTCTATTAGCTGCTCTCTAAATGAAGTGGTCAACTTGATAATAAAGATCAGCTTAAATCCTTTACTTTTGAATATTCACAAATCCAATACTTTTGAATATTGACATCAAAATGAGTCAATATGAGGTACATTCATTTTTGCAGCTTGTTCACTTATGCCTTTGGTTTTTTAAAAATGCCCTCTATGGTTTCGTGTAAAATCTGTCAGTAATTTACACATGGATTGTTTTGAGGATTAATTCGAAGCAGGGAATCAGGGACAATGAAGCATGTAGATACTTACCTGTACCCGTACCAGTTGGGTCCCCACCTTGTAACTGAAGATGTAAATCATAAATAGTGGTAGTGTACATGACTATGAATCCAAAGGTTAAGGGTTCAAAGCACCATAGGGGCAAAATGTCTTCATGGCCTTGCTAACCACCAAGCACTGGTTCATCTGAGGGACCATTGGAAGGGATTAGTATACATTAAATGAACTTTTATCCCAATCAATAATGAAAAGAAATATATTCAAACTGAACTAAAGTTACTATACTTAATCATTTTTTAAGAAGTGGGCAGTGATTATGGTCAATTTATTTATAATGTTATTAATCAAAACCATGTATGTAAGTTTAATGTTCTTACATAGTCTTTTGTTAATGCTATATAAAGAAATTTGATTATACACAGCCATTTTAACACCAAAACACACAATTTCCCACCATGTTAAACCATTTAAATGCTAGATCAGCTTGAAAGTTATTCTCTGTCTGAGCATGTATTACAGAGTTTCCCCTCTATATAGTTGGTTTTTTTCCTATATCAAGTTTTTATGTTTTATGAAATTTCTATTTCAAGAACAAATAAGTAGTACATTTAACAAGAGTGTTCTTAGGAACACATGTGTCATCTGCTGAAGTATGATGGAAAGAGTGTCACAGACAGACAGACAGAGGACGGAAGGACGGACAGACAAGGAAAAGTGATCCCTATGTGTCACTTCTGCTTAGATCAGGTGACACAAAAACTGAAAGTGTACTCTTCGGATGTTCCTCAGAATGCTCCAAAAATATTTTACACTAAAATATTTACAGTACAGAAATATAAATCTTTTCTTAAAAATGAAGAATTCTGTTTCTGTACTCAAACTACTATATAAAACATTAAAAACCTGGCCTTTAAACTATCTTTAAATCCACTTAACCCTTTCCCTCATAGAGGAAACCATGAAAAGACCTATGTGAACAGCATAAAACCAGATCAGTCTGCGAGTAACTCGCAGGCTGATCAGGTTTTATGCTGTTCGCTGCTCCTCAGTGGTCTGGAAATGAGGACTTTATAATTAAATTTGGTAAGGTTTAACTGTGATTTTCTGCTGATCAGGCTTTTGTGGTCCCTATTGAGTGCGTCAAAATGAGTCTATATGAGGGAAAGGGTTAACTCACCATAAAGTTCCGAATAAGTCTGTGGAATATCGTGTCATTATAGTATCCTTTCTTACACAGTTGTATGAAGTTTTCACACGTCTTGGGCACCTGACATATTACATGAAAAGAAAATATAAAAAGATTAAATGTATAAATTATACATAATCCATCAACTTCATTAAAAATGTTTCATTATTTTTCTTTAAATTGTAAATTATTTCATAATAGAATCTATTGTAAAATAGACCTTCTTTCACCTTAACTATTCACTAATATTAAGAAATTTTGGTAAAATAGAGAGTTTTAAAGACATAGAATTAATTAACAATTAACAGAAATTGAACATGATTATTAGAAAAACTGAACACAAACAATATACATTATTATCTTTCTTCTTCTGTTAATACAAGATATGAAGTACAAATGTCTGTATTTTCAATCACTAATTTTGTAACTAAACAGGTTTCAGTGCTCCAAAGTCCAATTTCAGTAAAGAGTATCAGAAAATTACTCCTTAAACAGATTCTTCACATTATTTTTTCATAATTTTTCATTTTACAAGAATTCAGCTAAAAACTGTCCTCATTTTCGATAAAATAATTGAATTCACATTTCTTCATTCCCTCTACCCTTGATTTTGAAGTGCATGGAAAATGAATTACAGGATTCTACCAAAAAGATAGCGTATTTTTTCATAATTTTTCATTTTACAAGAATTTATAATTACTGAAGTGATTTGAGCTCTAACATCAATCCGTTCTCATGTAACGTGTATAGCGTTAAATACAATGGTATGGTAGAGCAAAATAGAATATGTTTAAAAACATGCTATAACTGATTAAAACTAAGACTGAAAGTAATTTGTGCCTCTAACATTCCATCCTGTCTTCATGTTATGTGAGTGTAGGACTGGATGGGAGGTAACGTGAGAGGACGGGGCCTGACGAGACATGATCATGATTCCTAAATAACCTTCCATCATCTGTGAAGAGGGGCCATAATGAAACTATCAATCATAGACCCAATGTTGAAATTCCAATTTGTTTAAGAGTGGGTAATATGCAGTGTTTGACATTATTGTTTTATTTTATTTCCTATTCTTACAACTGACTGCCATTTAAGCAATGAATTAAAACTACATGGCCACAGGAAGTTAATACAAACCATGTCACAATGTAGCTCCAGGTTCAGTGGACCGAAATTAGTGACGACCCTCACGTAACCTTTCTTCTTCACCCTCTCGTATCGGATAATGTCCTCATCAATAATGGCTGTGCAAAGGAGAAGAGAAAAGAAAAAGACAAACTGAAACAAATTGCTAGCAGGAAAAATAAAAATCACATGACTCAACAATATCAGGTTAAGTTTAAACTTATTTATTTTACATCAACTGGGAAACAAAGTTCTTATAACTTATACTAATCCCTTTTGATGGTTCCTGTGTTGAACCAGTCAGTACTTTGCGCCTGGGAAGGTCATGAAAAATCCTTGCCCCAAAAGGAGTTTGAATCCATAACCTTCAGATCAGCAGTCGGATATGTTACCACTGGACAAAAGCAACCGTCTGACAATATCAATGGTGCTGTAGTCCAGTGGTAACATGCATGACTGCAAATCCAAAGGTTGGTGGTATGAGCCTCATTAAAAGCAAAGCTTTTTCATGGCCATCCTAAGTGCCAAGTACTGGTCCAATCCAGGAGCTGTCAAGAAAGATTAGCATAAGTTATAATAACTTGTTTCCAATCGACATAAAATACATAAGTTTAAACCAGATGCAATGTGACATAATGGAACAGCATGCTACCAGATTGTATTTGTGGTCATGATGAATTACGTTTATAATACTTCTATTTCAGAGCCACAAATTGCATTGGTAGCTAAGTAACATAGATAGACAAATATCATTGAATTAAAATCATTTGAATTATAGAACAAGAGCACTGCATGCCGATTGCCAATGCTTGTCTATTGTTGCTTTTTTTTTAAAGGGAGATAAATCAGATCAAAATGGACCTATAAGTTATGGCCCTTAATGGGAATATAACCGATGTGATAGTAAACAAGTATGTGACATTTGATGACAGACAGTTAAATAGTTAAAAGTAATGGCCAAGGTTAATGTTTTTCACTACAACATCACCAAGTCAACCAAGACAACAGAGTGACAATAGTTTTTTTTCTTTTTTGAAAAACAGACAAGCTTAAAATCATTACAGGATAAAAGTGGAGCTGTCACTGAAGGTGATGAATACCCTCAACACTGCCTTGACATGACAATGTGCTGAACAATCTGTTGAGTTTAAATTTACTAATACATTCGACTGCTGCACTAAGATTTTTGATTTCAACTCTTTTCAGGAGCTGTTTTATCAGGGTCTCTTCTGTTGGCTCATACAATATCATAGCTCAAGTACTACACATTCTGTACAAAAAAAATCTGTTGCTTAATATACAATTTAAAGTAAAATAAACTAACATTCATCAATTTATAAATTTGTGCATGAATATTCATGAGGTAACAGGATAATGTTACCATCTAATTTAATCTACTGGTAATTCTGTCCAGTGGTTTCAGAGGAGATGTCGTTTAAAGTTTTCACTATATACATTTAAGGCAAATTAGTCTCACCCCTGGCGGCCATGTTGTTGCATGGACTGGAATAATTTTAGCAATCTTACTACATGTAGAGGGTTACCCAAGGAACCTAATTTTTTATGTACTAAAACATTTTGAAATCTGGCCAGTAGTTTTGAAGGAGAACAGACCAGGGTGATCACAAAAGCTCACCTTGGGCACACTGTGCTTAGGTGAGCTAAAAATCTAAAACAATTAAACATAACAGAGTGATAGACTACATTTCATATTTCATGTTTGTTTGTTTTTAACTGGGTTTAACATCCCACCTACAGTTTTTCAGTCATTTTGGAGACAATGTCTACTTGAGACAGACAAAGTGCTGCCACACTGTAGTATCATGCCGTAGACATACGGCATGATACCACACCCAGTCTCAATATCCTGACACCAGGTCAACCAGTGCTGGAACTACCCTTATATGCTGAAAACCAAGCAAAAAATCTACCTGTGGATACATGATAAGACTAAGCAAGGCAATAAACTGCAATTAAAGCATCAGGTCATAAGAAGGAACTTATTTGTATTTTTTTTTAAGTAGGAAATTAACTGTCTTTGTTTTTTGTACAGAAAACACAAATAAAGATTAGAAGTTTAAAAGCCTTATAAGGCATAAGTAGATCATGATATTCATCCACTCAGACATGATCAGGAGCATGCAGTTGAAAGAAGTCGAGTGATTCATACTAATGGATTACATCATTATATTATTAATGAATCCATGGCATCTTTAGGAATTCTTCAAACATTTCTTTCTAGAGAATAACTCAGGAAGAGATTTAAGGTTCTATTTTAAACAGGATTACAATTTTGTTAAATCTCAATACATAAAATGGAGCTTTCATTTACAAAAAGACTTTCTGAGGAAGTTTTTGATATCAGTGTCCCGTTGTTCAAGAAAAAGAAGGTGTTAAATCTGACAAGTTCTGTTTGGAGTGCCAGAAGCATTTGTGCTCCACCTGCTTAGAGCTCCACAACAGTTTCAATGACAACCACAGTCTCCAGGACCCCGCCCATTCCAGCCAAGGTCAGCTGCCCACAGAAAGGTGTCCAAAGCACCCAACTAAGGTCCTGGAGATGTTCTGCAGGGACCATGATGAAGTGGTGTGTAACCTATGTGCCCTTACTGACCACAGGTGCGTAACATATTATATATGGACATTTTTTTTACATATATTCTGTACTTCCCTGTTCATGATATTCAAAACAATCATCATCATCATCATCATCATCATCATCATTCAATTAGACTCAGCATTAAAGTTTAAATTATTAAGTTATTTACCAGTTCAGCTGAATTTAAGATTTGGGGTAGGACTTAATAAATAAAACTCAATCGTTATCACTGATACTTTAACATAAAATAGGCGACTCTTAATGAAAACAAATATCTGGTTTTGCACAAAACACATGAGTCCCCTACCGGTGAGGTGCAAAAATTTTCCGTTACCATAGCATCCTGAAATTTAGCCCAAGAAAGAAATAAATTGTTATTTTCAGTTATTTTTTGAAACTATTGTCTTGGTTTTAGATTACAAAAGTAATTTGTGCACAGTCCGTTCCTTCATTTGTTTGTTTGGTAGTTGTTATAATCACGTTTTACTGTCACTATAGGTCATATGATAAAAAGAATCTGACATGAATTGTCATTTCATATCAAATTTTACTAAACTTGTTCATGAAAATGTTTTTAAGCTCGCCAGGCTTGCTTAAAAACATTTTCATGAACTTGTTTGGTAAAATTTGATATGAAATAACAATTTATGTCACATCCTATATATATATATCAGGGTATGAAATACACAATGTTCATTATAATGACCAAAGGGAAAGATTGGGCCAGGTAGAGCTTGTATTATTTCTTTACTAGGAGCTGTTAATAGGTGTCTTCCCCTCAGAAAATTTCTTCTTCAACAGTCATGCAGTCTCCCTGTATCAGCTATTCAAACAATGCTTTCTTAATCCCCAATATAAAGAAAATTAAAAGTCCCCATCACCCCGAATAAATCATTACGGTCCCTTTCCTATTAGCTCACTAAAATGACACTTTTGTCTATTACTCAGGCCTTTATCCATCAAAATGATTTCTTTTTGCAAAGTGTCTTCTTTTTTTACATAATGAATATGCTATTTATGAAACCATTTTTTTTAATTCTTCATTTGGTTTCTATTCAATATATCATTGGATTTAATCTGATATATTTGAGTTCAGTGAATGAATTTTCCTCATTATTTGAAACAGGTCATGTGCATCTATTGTTGAAATCTCAAGCATGATACAACAACTCTTTGACTCCAACAAGTTGGGACAAGTGAAGAAAGACTTACAAAAGATAAATACTGAGATCGCAAATGCAAAAGCCATGGGCAAAGAGCAGGCAAAAAAACTAGACACAGAGAAGAGGAAAGATCTGTCTGCTATAGAAGACTATGTCAAAAAACTGGTAGCAATGATAGAAAAGCTTGGGGAGGAAGCAAAACAGCGTATTCTGAAGGTCTATAAAACAGAGGAAGACAAACTTTACAGCAACCAGGAGGCATGTGAATGCACTGAAAAAGAGACACAACTAATTCTGATACAACTCAACATTCAAGATAAAAATGAAGCTGAGCTGTTTGTCAGTATGAAGAAAGGTCAAAAGATCATTCACCATGCCAAGACGCTTGTACAAAAAAAAGATGAGAGGAGAATAGATGTACTGCCGCATTTTCAAAAGAACAGTACAATAGAACAGTACATTGTAAAATTACAGTCTCTTGGAAGTATCATTAAAGGACCTGCCCTATACAGATGGCAAAAGAAATATGTGAAAAGTATCAAGATAAAACAAGATTCAAATTCATGTACAATCTATGATTCTGGACTTCTGCCTGATGGCTCCCTGTTGCTATCAGATGGGAACAACAAGAGGTTGAAGCGCCTTGACCCTACCACTCTTGCCATAACTGCGCACTGTGATCTGCCAGCTGAACCTCATGGTGTGTGTTGTATCAGCCAGCAGGAGGCGGCTGTGTGTCTTGACAACAGTACAATACAGTTTGTATCTCTTGATGACATGACCCTCACCAGATCCATCAAGTTAAACCATACATGTTATGGCATTGATTACCATAACAACAACTTATGTGTATCTAACTGGGGTAGTGGTATTACGCTCTACAACATGGATGGGACACTACTCCAGTCTGTAGACCTGGGACTGTCATCAACAATGAATGTGGCATTCAGTAAATCAGGAGACAAAGTCTATCTTGCTGACAACATTAAAGGAACAGTTCAGGAAGGGGTTGGTGTGTTGGGGCCAAAGGTGTTTTGTGGGGGGGGCCCAATGTGATGCAGGTTTCAGAGACAGGGCAGCCCCTGCAGGAGGTAGTGTCCCAGTCTGACAATGCAGTGTACCCTCGATCACTGAGCTGGGACAGTGAAAGGGGGAGGCTTTATGTGGCAGGCGAATCTGACACTATTGTTGTATTTGAGACTTAAATAGTAAGAAACAGTAGGTCTTAAGTCATAGCTGCTTAAAGGATATTTCTTTAAAATAAAATAGAAGAGGTTATAACATGCAGAGTAGAAAGCAAACAGCCAGGTGTCCTTTTCAAAGAAAAAATTTCAAATTGTGATAATCTTAAATTCATAAAACTCACTTATTTATTGAAAGATGAAAAGAAGTGTTTGCATACATGTTACTAATGACATAATTTTACAGAAAATGACCTTTAATTTCTTCAATTTTTTAAAATTGCGTTGACACAGAATTTGACATGAGGAAAATCTCAGTCTGAGATACTTCATGAAACACCAGTCTGGTGAGATCTCTCATCCCGTGTCTTATTACAAGCCGACAGTACATACTATAAGATTCTGACCTGCTTTATGGGCTGTCTCCGGTACCATAGCAGTAGAGGTGAAGGATGCAGCCACTGCACCAGTTGAATAGTGGGCCTGAAAATAAAAACATGATTGAATATAATGATCCTGAAATCAAGCAAAAACATTAATAAGCTTCAAAAGAGCATGTGAATTTATGATGAGCTTATCAAAAACAAATGGTTGAATGGTTCAGTCAATGAAAACAGGCCCAGAATGAAGAACAAGTGACCTGCTCTATGAACAACCCCAACCTTCCTCTCAATGAAAGTACCAAATTTGGTCACATTTCCCAACAAATGTCTCTGAAAAGAAGCTATTTTTCTATTCTAAGTAACTGTGACCTTGATTAAACTAATCCAAAAAGCAATCTCACCTTCACTCCATTACAAGATATTAGTAACAAATTTGATATTAAGGTAAAATCCCTGTAATGGTTCCGATATGTCTTGGACCACTTAACCTCTACCAAGATAACAAAGGAACCCTAATAAAACATTAGGAAACCTTGGTTTTCTCCATGAAAAGCCATGCGGTCCGAAATGTAGCGGAACCATTACAGGGACTTTACCTTAATATCAACGTTATTGAGTGGAAACCAAATATATGTCTGAAAAACTGTCAATAGTATGTTTAAACCAGGCACACAAAAAAATTTATACTAAACATTGATGTTTGATGTTTTGAAATTTCACATAAAAAATAGACTTTCTAATTTTTGCAGTTAAATTTAAGCCTCTCCATTTCCAATTTCCATTCCATAACACGGACAAACTTGGTTGTTCTTTTATGCAAACTAGGTTATCTACTGATCACATGATATCCCAACGTAGCTATTGGATAACCTGATAATTTAATTTGCATACAATTGTAAACAAGGTTCTTTATGCAATTGTGGATCAGAAATTATAAGGAAACACAAATTTCCATGGCTGAACTGACACTACACAATTCCAATAAACGAATATATCAAACTTACAGCATTGAATTTGTCTGCCACTCTTTTTACTTCTTTTGCTTTTTCCTGAAAGAAAGGCAAGGGAGAACAATGTTATACACAAGACAATTTATTAACATAAAGTTTAACTGTTTTATTATACATTTATCAAAAGCTGACTGCAAATCTGTTGTTGTTTTTTGTGTGTGCATATAAAATTAGAAAGATAATGGAACAGTTCTGCAGTCATTCCCAATATTGCTGTAATAATGCGAACTCTTACATCAGCATAAAATTTTCAATCGCTACAAAATAATGCAATAGCTGAAGAGAGGAACCAATCTTGTCATACACATTAAAGAGGAACCAATCTTGTCATACATATTAAAGAGGAACCAATCTTGTCATACATGTTAAAGAGGAACCAATCTTGTCATACACATTAAAGAGGAACCAATCTTGTCATACACATTAAAGAGGAACCAATCTTGTCATACACATTAAAGAGGAACCAATCTTGTCATACACATTAAAGAGGAACCAATCTTGTCATACACATTAAAGAGGAACCAATCTTGTCATACACATTAAAGAGGAACCAATCTTGTCATACATGTTAAAATAAGGATACTGTTGCCCAGTGGTAACATACCAGATAACAAATCTCAAGTTTATGGGTTCTAACCCCATTTTGGGCAAGGATTTTTCATGACCTTCCCTGGCACAAAGTACTGGTCCAACCCAGGAACCGTCCAGTGGGATTAGTAAAAGTTGTAAGTTCTTGTTTCCCAATTGATGTAAAATAAGAGAAGTTTAAACTGAAATAAATCAAAACATCTAGCTTGCTTTATTTCTATGACCATTTCACAAAGATTTGTCATTTGTCTTTGTTTTTAAAAGTCCTGGAACTGCTAATTGATGCCAACCACATTCCAATTGGTTCTAAATTTATACAATGAAACCATAGTCAAGGTTCAAACCAGAGACCCTCTGGTTCCACATACCGGTGCCTTGTATTCCTTATCCAGCGTGTCCAACACATCTCTAGTCTCAGCATTAATAGTCTTTAAATTATGACGGGGATTTTTCTGGGCTTCCTCTTCATCTGGTGATATGGAATATTATGATCATAAAACACACTGTTCAAACAGTTTTAAATTTGTATCATATGAATTATATGCCAAGTGGTATGTATACTATATAAGGGTTCCAAATTTAGTCCCAAACCTTACTACAACACACAACGGAATAATTCATTTTGGTGATTCATTGATAACATAAAATTTATCCGTACAAGCCAACTATAAAAGTTGGGTGCCAGTGGTAACATACCAGACTGTGGATCTGATGGTTGTGAGTTCGAACCCATTGGGGAAGAGATTTTTTATAACCTTTCCAGGCACAAAGTACTGGTCCAACCAAAGGACTGTCAAGACGGATTAGTATAAGTTGTAAGAAATTGTTTCTCAATTGATGTAAAATAAATAAGTTTAAATTAACTATAAATGTGTTCATTTATTTACATATTTTTTTAATCTGTGTTAACCTCAATTGAGATGATATTATGATTCAATTTGGTCTAAACTAAAACATTTTGTGTTACTTCTGTGAAGAATATGGATATATTTTATAAATTAAATATCAACCTTATTTAATTTATTCAAGATTTTATTTCAATTTGGGTTGACTTAATTTGCTAAGAGTGATTGCCCTTTCAACAGTTGATCAATTTTCAACAAAACTTGATCATCATTTAACTCCTACATAAATTACATATGCAAAATAAATTCCAAATAAAAATATATCCTGAAAATAACAGGTAAATTACCTGCTATTATCCTTAATTACTAAATAAAATATTGGTAACAATAATTTCCATCATAGAATTTTTTCTTTCACTGAGAATGAAAATAAAATGCAGAGAAGAAAATTCCCTGTTTCTTTCAACTTTCTCCCACACTGTTTGTCTGTAATACTCATTTTGATATTTTCATGTCAGAAACTTAACTTTTCTTACAGTTTTGTCCTACTGAATTGTCTAATGAAATGTTTGTATTTTGTTTAAATTAGAAAAAATATATTGCATAAAATGAACCATGAGGTCATGATATGAAGAAAATATGAGTGTGTATCATGTTTACATGACCAAAGCAGATTATGGACAGAGCTAGTAGCGGCGGCGACTGCTTTACATCAAGTTTTGCTAGCTCAAAATATTAAGCCCCAAGAGACACTGACTTTGAGCCATACTTAAAACATCACATGAAACTGTCAATCAAACAGGAGGCAGGTCCATAATGTAAGGTCAAATGCAAAGCTGTATGGTGTACATGACAAACTTTAAATTTGCTACATTTTAAATTTCATGAATTTATCGCAGTGCTCTGTTTCGAATCTCTTGCAATAAATTCCATAAAATTTAAAATATAAACGTTAACTTATACATACAATTTATTCAGGAAGTATCTAAAATGTATTATTTTTTAAATTCTGGTTTCTTTGTATTTTTTTATTCTATACATTTAAAGAAGTTTCTAACCACAGTCAGTTCTAAAAATTTAATGATTTTTTGTCTATCATACCTTGTATTAAAATGCTTTTGCAAATTGTGTGGGGGCATATGCATAAAAACTGCTATAAAATCATTTATTTTCCCATTTTTTCTCATGAATTGATTTATCATATACCTAAGGCATATATCAAATGGAAAACATATTAAAAGCATAAGAGAAAACCTGATAAAATGTATATTTATATATTTATGTAGAAAGTCTTCATATTACAGTTTGATATTTTTCCACATTTTTAAAATAGCAACACTACAATGCCTGGTAAATAATATAATTTTTGTACAAATTTCTCAGAAGAAGCTGTTAAAAACATATTCATATACTATATAAAACATAAAAATGCACAATTTTATATAGGTTAACCATCAACATATCATGTGATAACAGTATGTGTTACCTGATCCCCTATTTTTTAAGGTCAGTAAAAACACAGAATATTAGGATTTGAAGGTTTTGACTGCTTCCTAGGTTCTTTTCAGGTACGATGTGAGCACCAACTTGAAAATAATAATTATAATTATCCTATTAAGTGCCATTTTTGTTGCATGATTACCGTAAAATCATTATTAAGTGATATAATGAACAGATAATGACAAAAACTATTTGACCAAGTATGTACAATCTTGGTACAAAAGAAACACTGTTACAATTGTCCATTTTGCATGAATTTCCACAAACTTGTGTTACTGTAGTTAATATGGTTGATTAAGATACCCTTTGCTTTTTAAAATTTTCTTTTTTATGGAGAACTTCTCAAAATACCCTCAATTATTACAATGATGCATTTTGACAAATCTAGGGTAATTCAAAATGACGTCACCGGAAGTGATTTGGGGAGGTGTTTGTCATCTCTGTCTTAAAAAAGGAATGATATTTTTGCATTTAAACTGATGAATAGCCATCAAAATTGTTACATTTGATTAATGATGATATAAGATACCATAAATGAAAAAGAATCACATTCCGAATCATGGAATGTTATGCCGAAGAATATCGGAAGTTGGGCGCTCTTTGTTGACATTTGCTGAGCCATATGTGTTCCTCTGCTTTAAAATACAGTAAATCTTTGGACTGAGAATTTTACTGTAAATGAAATCTATGTGAACAAAACTAGTTGCTTCCAATAAATTGCTTAATTTTACTGTTGTTTGGACTTTGGACATCTCTACATCCTTATATACCTGTAAATGATATCTGTAAATGAAATAGTAAACAAATATATGTACACATGTATTTTAAATTACATTGTAAATATAAAATTGTTTCTTATTGATTTTTTTTTTATTTCATTATGTAGGTTGCTAGCCGGATTTGTATTCACCTATATAAAAATCAATCTTCATATTGAGTAAAGTGTTATATATACATACCCTCATCTCCAACTTTCAAATTGTTCTTCAGGTAGTAGAACTTTTGGATGTTGAATTTGTCCAGGTTTGATGGGTCCTGTAAATAGAGGTTATGTACAAATTAAGTTTAAACTGCAAAAATTACAAAACAAGCTCTAACAACTTATATCCTATGACATTGTACTTAATGTTTCCCGTTTCGTATAATCATCCCATATTTTCCTACATTTAACACATTACATATAATTTATAGGCCAAATTACATCAGTCTGAGTCATACGCATATATTCTATATATGCATATTGTGTTGAACTCAAACAGCTGAATTACATGTGTTTGATGCAACTAACTTTGACCAAAAAGATATATTATTCATATGATGTTGAAAATGTATGAGAAATAGACATGTTAAATTGTTATTTTCAGTTATTATTTGAAACTATTTTCTTGGTGTTAGATTACAAATAGTAATTTGTTCACAGTCCGTTCATTCATGCTTTGTTTTTTGCTGTTATAATTGTGATTATTGAATATACAGTAGGTCATATGATAAAAAGAATCTGACATGAATTGTCATTTCAAATCAAATTTGACTAAATACGTTCATCTTTTTTGGAACTGTCCATTATCAATTTTAGGGATAACAAGATGAACACTTGTAGTTGGTCAGCCAACAGTAAAGAGCCAGGCCAGTCAGCACGGATGTGCAGGCTGGCCTGGCTCTTTACTGATGGCTAAGGTTAGCACTTACAGTTCGAGAAGGGTAAGGGTTAAATCAGAACAAAAGGCAGGTAACTGTTTTTTATGTGATGACTACATCTGCACAGGTACCTGGGTACCCACGGGTAATAGAATGAAGAGTACCCGGATTTCGTTTCACTCTTAGTGCATATAATGTAGACAACAGTTCTTAAGCTAACACAAAAGTTCTCTCTTCTTCTCTTATTCCCCCTCAGCATTTAGGACAACATATTAACATGTAATGATTTGACATCCATTTCTTGAACTTTGTTATATTAGTATTCATGCTGTAATATGACACATAGTTATTGACGTGCAATGTCAGTTGGCAGTATAATAAATTAATCCCCAACCTGTATGGTGATAAGATCTTTCCTGGTAAAGGGTTCATCTGTGAGAAGGTCCCTCCAGAAATTGGGCTTGATGTTCAGTCTCTCTACAGCCTGTCAGAGTAGAGAGGTCATATAAGTACAGAAAGTCATGTTAATCATTAGTGCATAGAGTTCATGTCAGTACATAAAGTTGAAATTAGAAGACACAGGTTGAAAGATAATGAGAGAGATACCATATTTGTAGTTCAAGGTTTTATCAGTGATGAAATGTCAAATGTCAACAGTGTATACAGAGGACATGTCATGTTCCCTTACCTCATATACTCATTTCAACGCATTGGCAACCAGAACAGACCCAGATCAAACAGCACCTTTCTTGCACTATCTGATCAGGGTCTCCTCTGCTTGCTCATACAATATAGCAGCTCAGATTCTACATAGTTTGAACGGCAAAGAAAATACCTTTCTTTCATATACCATTTACAGTTCTGTAAATATAAATTCATGAACTCATAAATTTGTTACATGAATATTCATGAGGTAATGGGGGTCACATCAGGGGGAAATGGTGCCTCCTGTGGTAAAGATTGATCATCCTTCCATAATTTGGAAAAATCTAGAGAGCAGTCAAAAGTCTCAAGCCTGTGTTGTAAGGTAACGGTGTCCAAGTCATGCCATTTTATGCCTGATGTAAATGTGGGTTGCTGTTGTTTTTATACTGGAGTTTACTGCCACTGCAACAGTAGAGGGTAGAACCACTATGCAAGGTTAATTCCAGGCAACCCTACCAGGACTAAAACACACAGCGATGAGGTACTAGTTGGTAGTAAGTCAGCCATTATAAACACTTGGCCATGGAGGCTTAAGGTTGTCTTTTTGAAAACCATATAAAAATTATTTTATTGCTGGGAACTAATAAGAAAACCAGCAAGGAATCTTTTGGTATCAGAATCTGAATATTATCTGAATAGTATGTCTAATAAAGTATGAAAATGTTATCCATTTTGCCAGTGCATTTTATCAGTGCAGAGGGCTACTGATTCACTTCATGAGGAACACATCTGTTAGTCTCTGGTAATGTCATTTTATCAATAACCAAAAACATGTTTCAGTGAGTCAAGAGGAGGAATAGTAAATTGATTCCTCAATCAGAGGTCGTACTTAATCATGACTTGAGCTGTACTGGATCGAATTCCACCAACAATTCTTAGCTCTAGATAAAACTTAAATACTTAAGGGGTCTATTTCAGTAGTCTCATTTCTCTAATAATAAAGGCTATTGCTTTTAATAGACTGATTTATTACTGGCTAAAAATTTCGCTAGGGTGGCATGTTTACTTGTGCACCATTAGCAGTACTTCCTGTTAGTTTCCCACTTCCATGAAAATCAGCTAACCACGCTATTGGGTGCTTCCGGTTAATTTTACGCGCGTAAGGAAATCATTAATCGCGCCTAAAGATCTCAAACATTTATTGCAATCCTGAATTGTTTGTTTATGATCGGTAATGCCGAGAAAGAGGCAAACGCGGATAAGTCAGGGTGTTCGCGAATGGACCGACGCATCTTTAATTTTCACCGCTATACTTGTTAAGAAAAGCCCAGAAAAGACTGGCGAACTTTTACAGTACATGGCATTAATCAGGGAGGCAGAATCTCGTGCCAGGGGTTCTTTTGCATGGAGAACTTATGATGAGAATTTTAGAATGCGCCAGGCAGTGCAGCCAGAATCGTGGTCAAAAATTAATGCAGATTTGTGGTTGAGAAAGATGACTTTGCCAGCTTCCTCTCAATCATTAGCACCGTTGCATGCAATGAACAATGGCAGCCAGATACGCTCGAAAAGGGTCACCCGGCCTTGTTTTGATTTTAACGCTGTTCGTGGCTGCACGTTCCATCCATGCAAGTTTGATCATGTTTGCATAGCTTGTAAGGGACTTCACACACAGCAAGTTTGTCCATGTTGCGGAAAATTCTGGGGAAATGTTGGGAATTAAAATCAGTTGTGTTAGTCAAATAAGGAATTTTCGGATCATTTCAGTGGAAAGGAACTGGCTGCTGGCCGATCCATTCTGTTAGGAAGTATATTAGACTTTATTTGATCAAATGACCTAGTGATTGAATCTAACATTGGGTCTGTCTGATCAAATGGCCTAGTGATTGACTCTAACGCTAGGTCGTTCACCTCCGTATGAGTTTAACATCTACCATATGGAGGGATAGGAAGTTTTGTAAGTCGCCATGGGGATTGGACCCCAGGGGTGACTTGTGGTAGGGATTGGACCCTACCGGGAATTATTGGAAGTTCAATGGGGATTGGACCCCATGAGGAGTGAGTGTAGGGATTGGACCCTACCAGATTTCATTTGGGGAGTCACAGTTAGTTCCTTTAATAAGTTCTTCGGGGTTTTCCGCTACATCAAGGACCTTGACAGCCACACTTGCTATGTGAATTGATTTAATAAATATTGGTATTATTAAATTCTAAATTTAACATTGGTGTTGGTGGTTATTTTTTAGCCATTGTGTAATAAAACTACTCATTTATTTACTTCATAACAAATAATGTCAGTTATTAAGGTAATAATTAATTCAGCTTAGTCATGTACTTGAATATTTCATAAAGTAGAAACAGTGGAATGTGTTTCTACCCAGTTTAAGAATTTAAGTATTACTTAGCCCTAAGTATTGTTGGTGGAATTCGAGTCTGATCTTGCATCTTGTGTTAGTCTTGCAATGACCTACTTTATGTGATGTTGTTGTTGTTGTATTGGAGTTTACCGTCGCTGCGATAGTATTTCAATCATATAGCGACGTCCAGCTAATAACAGGTGGAGGAAGACCCCGAGTACACAGAGGTACCCGGGTAGAACCACGACCCACCGCAAGCCAGCTGGAAGGCTTCCTCACATGAAAAAGCCGAAGTCCCTACCGGGATTCGAACCCACAGCGGTGAGGGGCTGAGAGATTACTTTATGTGATGCTTAAGTATGTGACTATCATATCATGTTATATCTACAAACAGTGGGACTATCTATGTATAACAATACATGATATAATCACTCTTGTAACTGTTTATACACACATGTGCATCGCTGTTTTGGTCTTGATGTAATATGGAGAAAATAAAAAAAATACTTAAACTCACAATTAAATGTTGCTCATTTTGGAATTACAAAATACTTTATTTTATTTATTAGAACCATTACAGCGTTTTAGTGGTGTGTTTTTTTTTCCGTAGAGACTGTTGACTTTCTCATTAAATTTCTGAATACAGAAAGACTCAGGCCCAGATGGTAAGCAATACATAATAATACATACATCATTGGCAAACACATTTCCTGTCTGTCGAACAGCCACAATGTGGGTGTTTTCATTGAACACTTTGAAAGTCACTGGGCAGTGGTATTTGCCTGAAAAACAATAACAGGTGAGAAAACAAGTGACGTTTTCATTGAATGAAGCCACAATCTTTTACTTCAAGCAACCTTTATTAAGTCAAAATGCTATGTATAAAGAATCAACTGCAGCTATAACTTTGCCCAAGTCTACACCACAAACCCCCATGTAACTATCTTTTTTTCTATTTTCAGTGACATGAAGCTAAAAAACATTAACAATTGTGGTCAATTAGTTTCTTGAAACACAAAGGCATAGAAAATATTTGCTTACTCAGACCTACAAATAATAAGTCACTTTTTATATCTGACAGTGCTTTTCAGACACATACACATATCCAAGGCAGGCCTTTTTTTATGCCGATTTTTGGGCCAAATATCGGCCCCAATCCCCTCATAAAAAAGTATACTTTTTCCCCAATTCCATTTAAAAACTCCCTGGACAAAAACGTTTTTCCATTTAAAAAAAATGACACCCAAGGAAAGTAATAGAGACATATTTTTGTAAATGTAATTATAAAATGAAATAAAAATAAACAAGTGTGTTTCAGTTACAGCATAAATAAAGTATTTTTTTAATGTTTTCTTCATAAGTAAATTTTCCCCAGATCAACATATTTTCCCCTTTTGAAAGGACCCACCACCTTTCGGAAGTTTCCCCAAAACACCAAAAAAAGGCCTGCAGGGTGTATATAACATGTATCTACAGGTTATTTAGAAATTAAGTTTTCTATTACATACTCAACATATCATAAATCATCATCATATTTCGTCAATGGGTCACATCATATGCAAAGTAAAAAGCAAAGAATGGCAGCTACATGTATAACTTTGTCTAAGTCCTCACAACAAACTCTCATATAAATATGAATTTATTTTATATTTTAAGTAACAGTAACCATGACCCTAACCATTCAAATATAACCCCAAGCTAACATTGGTGACATAGAATAAATATTCAAAGTTTTAGTATTACTGGTACTTGATTTTAAAGGACTTTCAGATGGGTAGATCAATATGTGATTCCTGATGAAGAAGAAGAAAAAAATAGCAGTATAGATCATACTTTACAAGTGATTTGTTTACATGCAATTCTTGCTTGATCTTTAAAGTAAGTATACTGAAGATGGGAAGATTTTGCTAACATTACAAACTTTACTCCTCACCATCAGCATTTTTGTGAAAATTCAGCTTTATCAGAGATTTAGCACTGAGCTTCTCTCCATTTGCTGGGTTAATTCCATACTTCTTTAGGAAAGGCACAATACTCCTGGGAAAAAAATAGACATTTTAGATTTAACTATTTACTTTGCACTTATCTGTCACAATAATCAAACACCATTTCTATCAAAAAATGGATTTGACATCTACCTCGTAACATATGACATCTCTCCAACAGCAACATACCAAAATCGTTCAAAATGGTACTGACATATCACCCTTGTGCTTCGCACTCAGCAGTCAGCACATATGGGTATTTCCAGGACTGATTTGACCAGTGTCAGGATAAAACAACCAAGTGTGGTATCAAGCCACTTGTCTACAGTGTGATATCATGTCACCTGTCTTACAGTAGGGTATCATGCCACTTTTCTTTACAGAGTGGTATCATGCCACTTGTCTACAGTGTGATATCGAGTAAGGAAGCACTTAATTTGTATCAGGCAGACATAGTCCAAAAGTGACTGAAATCAATTGAGGGTGCCATGGTCCAATGGTAATGCATCTGATTACAGATCTGAAGGTTGTGGGTTCGAATCCCGTTGCAGGCAAGAATTCTTCATGACCTTCCCAGGTGCAAAGCACTGGTCCAACCCAGGAACCGTCAAGAGGGATTAGTATAAGTTGTGAGAACTTCTTTCCCAATCAACATAAAATAAATAAGTTTAAACTAATTAAACTAATGCATGAATCTTTAAATTCTGGTTTCTTTGGTGTTTTTCTATTCTATACATTTAAAGAAAGCGTTTTGTGCAATATAAGAAATTTCTAATCACAGGTTCTAAAAATTTAATGATTTTTAGTTTATCTAACCAAGTATTGAAATGCTTTCGTAAATTGATTGGTGGTATACATATAAAAACTGCTATAAAATCATCAATTTCCTCATTTTTTCTCATGAATTGATTTTTCATATACCTAAGGCATATATCAAATGGAAAACATATTAAAAACATAAAAGCGAACTTCATAAAATGTATATTTATACAGAAAATCTTCATATTACAGTCTGATATTTTTTCTCCATTTATAAAATAGCAACACTACAATTCCTGGTAAGGTACATAATTTTTGTACAAATTTCTCAAGACAAGCTGTTCAAAAAATATTCACATACTATATCAAACATGAAAATGTTTATTTTATATAAGTTAACTATAAAAATATCAACAGCATGCCCACTGCCTTTCAATAATTGGGGTACATGTACCCACTGGTTTGAAAAAATTGGGGTACAGACAAAAAAATCAGGGTACAAAATATACTTTACATAAACTTTTAATTATTTCACATATGTATGATCTATTGATGTTACAAAAGTTGTTTTTGTAATAATTAAAGTATCATTTGCAGAAGGCTTCTTAAATTATGATTGTTTCAGGTGGAACAAATATACCTTTCAGTGATACAGTGATGTTACACAACAATTATTTAGTCTTTTAGACCTTACCTCTCATTAAATCACAATCTCCAAATAGTAAGCAACAGATGACTAGTAAAAATGCCTCATAAGCACATGGCCATAGAGGTTCTAAACAACGTCGAACGTAAACATAAAACAACTAAGAAATTCCGTATCCGAACATTAGCAATATCCGAATTCCATGTCATTTACATAGACGCGGAAGGGTGATGGTCGTTTCGTCGACCAACCGTTTCGTCTAACTGATTATGTATAGTAAATGAAAAGTCGTTTCGTCAACCTTAATTTTCAGTAGGCGGAAGGTGTGAAATACTCAATTAACACCCATTTACTCGCGCATAATTAATGGTAGTTGTTTAATGCGGGTGTATTTTGCCTTTAAATAATCAGCAGATAATTAATCCGATACAAAGCACATATAATTTGACGAATTATCTCTAATTATAATTGTTAAATGCAGGTTGCTATGCCTTTGATATTTCAGAAGATCAAAAAGAAAACGATCAAACTACTAGAAAAAACATGTATGTTTGCGAGATTTTTTACAAATATTTTTTTTTGTAAAGTGAGCGAAATGTGCCACATTAGAAAAAAACATATAAATATTCCACCGATTTTGCAAAATATCCAAAGCAATCATGTCTACGGACGTTTACTGCATCAGTTGTACTCGTTTGGTTACGAAGCGGTTGCATGCAGTATGTTGCGACGGCTGCGGTTTGTGGCAACACAGAAAATGCAAAACAGGTATGTATATTTTTTTTTATTTAACTTTACCATATTACATATTTGTTTAACAATATTCACTTTGTGGAATAAAGTAACTCTTAATTATTGACTTTTACGGCATGAATCATAATTAGTAATTTAATATTTCATGATGTGAAATCAACATCATTTCATAAGTACAAATGGAAAGAAGATATATATTTTTTTTTGCCTAATTAAGGGGAGCAGTGGTCCAGTGGTAGGAAACGCGCTTCGGGATCGAGGGGTCCCGGGTTCGAGTAGCCCGATGACCAGGGGTAAAAACCGTCTTTTTTACAATTCATAATGTTTCTAACAAGATGAATTAACCTGGATGTAACGTAGGTATTTAGATTGTTGTTTTGGTCTGTTTGAATTCAACTTGCTTTCTTTCAATTTGAAAAAATCGAGGATAGATTCCTTTCTTTTGGGCCGTTCAGACGACATATCGTACTGGTTTTGCGTACGTTTTCGGTTCAATTACCGTGATGCGTGAGCCGTCCAAAAAGTGTCAAGCGTTAGTTTATAGACAAAATCTGGCAGATTTGTAATGAAAACCCGTTTTATCAGCAATATTTTCGTTTAATAAGCTTACTTTTTTGCCAAAAAAAATCTGCGTACATGTACCCATCAATGTTAAAAAATCTGCGTGCACATATTTTTTTTTGCGTAGTTCACGCAAAGTTTTGCGTGAATGGGCACCCTGATCAAGTTATAATGGTATGTGGTATGTACGGTTTTACCTGACCCCCTATTTTTTAAGCTCAGAAAAAATAAAGAATATAATGTATTGACTGCGTCCTAAGTTCTTTTCAGGTACAATGTGAGCACAAACTTGAAATAATAATAAATAATAATAAATAGAAAGATTGAGCAGATAAGGACATTATTTCAAAGTAAAATTCCACATTTTATATGTGAAATTTTCTCAGAGACAAAATTCATCACTTTGTACTGAACTTAAACATTATGTACAATCACAGATTTATTTTCTGAATAAAGTATTTCATTTCCAAGTTATTTATTACTTGGCTTTAACCCTTTCCCTCATATAGACTCATTTTGACGCACTCAATAGGTACCACATAAAGCCTGATCTACAGAAAACCACAGTTAAACCTTACCAAATTTAATTACAAAATCCTCATTTCCAGACCACTGAGGAGCAACGAACAGCATAAAACCTGATCAGCCTGCGAGTTACTTGCAGGCTGATCTGGTTTTATGCTGTTCGCATAGGTCTTTTCATGGTTTCCTCTATGAGGGAAAGGGTTAAGAATTAAAGGTCTAAGCATTCAATAAAAATTATCTGAAGAGTTTAATTATTAAACTATTTGACCAAGTATGTTCAATCTAATTATGAAAGAATCACGGTTAAAATTTTCTGCTTTACATGAATTTCAAATATATAAACTTGTGTTACTGTAGTTATGGTTGATTAAGATACCCTTTGCTTTTAAAATTTGCCTTTTTTATGGAAAACTTATCGAAATACCATCAATTATCACAATTATGCATTTTGACAGATCAAGGGGAATTCCAACAATAGGGCCATGATGGCCCTGGGTCGCTCACCTGAGAACCAGGTATTAGTGGGAGGCAAAGAAACGGCAAATATCTTATGATATTGTGGAAAATGGGCTCTGCCCTCTGCCAGCCATAAATCGAGTGAGTACTTTAGGACAAGAAGAATTTTCAAATTTGTACTATATACATATAAGGAAAGTAGCCTTAGCCCCCTCGCAGCCAAGTTTTTCAACAGATCAAAATTTTGGTAGAGAGTGACCTAAGGACCATCTGTGCCAAATAACTTTGAAATCAAGTCCGTACTTTTGGGGGAGAAGATTTTTGAAGTTTTTACTATAATAAAGATATAAGAAAAATGGGCTCAGCCCAATGGTGGCATTGTTTTTCAACAGATCAAAATAATTTGAATAATCTTGGTAGAGAGTGACCTAAGGAACATGTGTGCCAAAAGACTTTGAAATCCAGTCAGTACTTTTGGAGGAGAAGATTTTTGAAGTTCTTACTATAAAGATATAAGGAAAACGGGCTCAGCCCCTTGGTGGCATTGTTTTTCAACAGATCAAAATAATTTGAATAATCTTGGTAGAGAGTGGCTCAAGTAACATATGTGCCAAATAACTTTAAATCCAGCCAGTACTTTTGGCCAAGAAGATTTGTTCAAAATTTGTACTATAATCATATAAGGAAAATGGGCTCCGCCACCTGGCTGCCATGTTTTTTTAACAGATCAAAATAATTTGAATAATCTTGGTAGAGAGTGACCCAAGGAACATCTATGCTAAACAACTTTGAAATCCTGCCAGTACTTTTGGAGAAGAAGATATTTGAAGTTTTTACTATATACATACACGTATAAGGAAAATGGACTCCGCCCACTGGCGTCCATGTTTTTCAACGGATCAAAATAATTTGAACAATCTTGGTAGAGAGTGACCCATGGAACATCTGTGCCAAATAACTTTGAAATCTTGCCAGTTATTTTGGAGGAGAAGATTTTCAAAATTGTCATATGTTTTTTCTTTCCATTGCCATGGCACCAGAGTTCTGCATTGAATCAAATTCTTTGAATAACTATGAAAGGGCCTCAACCAAGGAACATTCCTGTGAAGTTTCTTTAAAATTGGCCCTGTGGTTTAGGAAAATGTTGTTTTAAGTTAAATGTTGACGACGGACAACGGACATTCATCAGTCACAATAGCTCACCTTGAGCACGTTGTGCTCAGGTGAGCTAAAAATGATATCACCAGAAGAAATTCGGGAAGGTGTTTTTCTTCTCTTTTTCAAAACAGGAACAATATTTTTACATATGAATAGATGAATACCAATGAAAGCTATTGCATTTGATTATATAAATATTATATTATTTACTATATTTCATTACAGCTTCAAGAAACGCACCTAATATTGCAATCAAACAAAAAAATCTTGCACCCCAAGAATTTTTAACAATATGTCATGAAAGGGGAACTTGTACTTACATCAAATCATAAATGATGCCTTCCTTTGTACACAGTGGATTCTCAAATGGTTGCATAGACAAACTGCAAAGTAAAATTATGTGATTTTTAATATGAATTATGGCTCATTTCATTTTCATTTCATTTTAAAGAGACACCAAAAACAATATGTATACATTCATCAGTAACAATTTATCATTTTAAAGCACTCTTAAAGCTTAAAGAACAGTGTACAATACTGCAAGTGTTGCTGAGTAATTAAACATATCATCGTAAGACACCCAAGGTAAATTTCTCTGTTACTCTCAATCATTAAGGAGAAGATCAGGGTCTTTTCTGTTTGCTCATACAATATTGTAGCTTAGATTCTACACAGTCTGCAAGGCAATGAGAAATCCATTTCTTTATACACCAATCATTTAATCATGCCATTTAGAATTCTAAAAATGATTATTCATCATGTCACAAAGTTGTACATGAATATTCATGAGGTTAAGCACTGTTTCGTAAAATATTCAATTTTATTTTTATCATTCATGTCCATAATTATTGACCAATCATCTGCATAATTATGACAATTCAAAATTCAATAAAAAAAACAAAAACAAAAAACAAAAAAAAACAAAAACAAGAGGGCCATGATGGCCCTGAATCACTCACCTGATTATAAATGAGCAACATCATCATCATCATCATCATCATCCTGAGTTTATTTTTTCCTCTGCTGCGGGCATCCCAGATACTGAGGTAGGCAGCAGGCGGCTAGACCTTCTGACACAATTTCTCCATGCCATTCGGTTCGCAGGATTGGCATCTACGAGGTTGAGGGTTTTCAGATCATCCTGTACGCACTGGGACCACGTCTTCCTTGGTCTCCCACGCTTTCCTTGGCCAGGGATCCTTAAGCTGGTAACGGTGTTGATGCAAGCTGAGGAGCGCATTACATGGCCATACCATCGAAGACGTCTGGATCGAAGGGCCTCACTCACCATCTGTAACCCTAACTTGCCACAAAGCAATTCAGTGGGAGTCTCATCATGTGGTTTGGTAGCACAAATCCAACGAATCATCGCTCTGTCATTTCTGCGGAGCCTCTGTAGATCTGCAGCATTTGGGGCCCAGGTTTCACTACCATGCAATAAAGTGGAGCGTATGCACGTGTTGAGGATTTTTCCCCTTGTTGCCAGGGAGACATGCTTGGAGGTCAGGATTGGCAAGAGTTTCTTGAACTTGCCCCAGGCAGTACAACATCTGGTTGCAATGGCAAGTGAGCATCCCCCACCAGCACTCAACATATCTCCAAGATAGCAGAAAACTGTCCTCAACATCTAGCACCGCACCCTCCACCTCGACTTCAGTGATTGGTCTGCCATCAATAGGTCTTGCCATGCCGCAACATCTTGGACAGGTGTAGTCAGGATTGGCAACAAGTTTACCACTGATATTGCTACACTTCTTGTGTACCCAAAGTCTGCATTCTGAGCACTGAATGGAATTGCTACCAACCCCACCCCTACAGACTGCGCAGGGGTAAGTGCTGGAGTCACGAAGAAGGTCAAGTCCAGGTCCAGTCACCATAATCTTGGTTTTCTTCAAGTTGACTCTTAGCCCTTTCTTTTCCATGCCAGTCTTCCATGCCTTCAGCTTTGAGGTACAATCGTCCAAGGAGTCAGATGCTAAGGCAAGGTCATCAGCGTAAAGCAGTTCCCAAGGGACACCAGTCCGAAACTCTCTTGACAGAGCCTCCAGCACTATGATGAAGAGCAGAGGACTGAGGACAGAGCCCTGGTGTACACCAACTTCCACACCAAATTCCTCACTGTACTGTCCATCAACACGTACGCGGCTTCTGGCATTCAAATACATGGCTTGAATGATTCGGACGACCCACTCCTCCACGCCAAGATTTCTCAAGGCCCACCAGAGTACTTTCCGAGGAACACGGTCAAAGGCTTTCTCCAGGTCCACAAAGGCAATATACAGTGGCTTGTTTGCGGCAAAGTGCTTCTCTTGCAATTGTCTCAAGATGAAGATAGCATCAGTTGTGCCTCGACCAGGGACAAAGCCAAACTGCATATCATCTATGCTCACCATCCGGCGGATATAGGTGTCTAGAACATGCTCCATCAGCTTCATGGTTTGATCTGTAAGCTTGAGCCCACGGTAACTGCCACGGTCAAGGGCATCACCTTTACCTTTGTAGAGATTCAGGATGTAACTCTCTTCCCAGTCTCTGGGTATCACACCATCGCTGAAAACTTTCTCTGCTAAATGCCTTAATGATTCTATGCCCTCCTCGCCTGCTGCTTTCATCATCTCAGCAATGATACCAGATGGACCAGCAGCTTTGCCGCATTTCATCTTGCTGAGTGCTTTGCGGATAAGGTCCAGCGTTACAGGGGGAGGGGGCCCTTCCACCGGAGCAACCTCAGGAAGCAGATCATTTGGCCACTCAAACTCAACATTTAGTTCCACCCAGGCCTTCATTTTTTTTTTATTTTTTTTTTCATATGTTGCATTTTTTATATTGACCTACTTTTTTGACCCCACATGACCCAATTTCAAACTTATCCAAGATTTTATGGAAACAAACATTCTGACCAAGTTTCATGAAGATTGAGCCAAAAATGTGGCCTCTAGAGTGTTAACAAGGTTTTTCTAAGATTTGACCTTGTGACCTACTTTTTGATCCCACATGACCCAATTTCAAACTTATCCAAGATTTTATGGAAACAAACATTCTGACCAAGTTTCATGAAGATTGGGTCAAAAATGTGGCCTCTAGAGTGTTAACAAGTTTTTCTAAGATTTGACCTTGTGACCTACTTTTTGATCCCACATGACCCAATTTCAAACTTATCCAAGATTTTATGGAAACAAACATTCTGACCAAGTTATATGAAGATTGGGCTAAAAATATGGCCTCTAGAGTGTTAACAACAAAATTGTTGATGACGCATGATGCACAACAGACAAAGGGTGATCACAAAAGCTCACCTTGAGCACATTGTGCTCAGGTGAGTTAAAAAAAAAAAAAAATAAACACACACACACACACTTGATGAAATCTTACGTGCAACATGAGAACGGCAATCTTCTGAATTCTGAGTTGACTTTATTTTTTCCTTTGTAACCCCCGAATTCATTTTTCCACTCTGTTGTAGTCAGATATCTGAAACAGAAATTTACCCACATACAAATCTGTATGAATCGAATAATACTGGAATAATGTATTCTGTTCTAAATCATTAGAAATGTCACTAAGAAAACAGTTTTTACTGGCTCTGGTGGAATCAAACCCGGGATACACTGTTGAGAAGTGAGGCCCGTAACCCCATACGCTATCCAGGCGCTCACAGAATTTGTGGAAAAAAGAAAACAGAATTTTTACATTATGAAAAGTATCACTTCATCAGCTTTAAAGGAATTAAGGTGTTCTCGACAGTAGTCTCTCAGTTATGCAGGCATTTTTCTCTAGGTACTCGTGAAATACTAAATTATCCACTTCATTTGGACAGAATCTTTAAAAAAACAACTTGGAATGGGAATAAAAATCCTGGAAGGAGTTTGTAATTTGGAAAATTCTGCATGATTTTTGAGATATTTTTATTATATTTGGAATAGGTTTGGATAATTGACATATAAGGTGAGTCAGCCTGAAAAAAGGCCCGAAAAGACCTCGTACAGGCTAGTCTGAAAAATATCACCAAAATATTTCAAACATTTAATAATCCCCTATGATGACAATAGAGATGGGATTTTCAAACATGAAATTTGGACCCCAGAAAAGTTGCTGCAGTATTGGAAATAACAACCTGCAACACTGCTGTTTGCATATCAATTTTTGAAAACTTTTTTTTATTTTTTTTGTTTACTGGGTTAATGTCCCACTAGCAGTATTTCAGTCATTTGGAGACAATGTCTACTTGAGACAGATTTAGTGCTGCTACACTGCAGTATCAAGCTGTAGACATATACACAATACCCCACCAAGTCACATTATCCTGACACCAGATCATCTAGTCTTGAAACTACCCCTATATGCTGAGCGTAAAGCAAAGGAGCTATACCAGTACTATTTTTTTGTGCCTGGGGAACGAACCCACATGACAACCTCCGGCACCCAATAAAGACACTTTAGCCTTCAAGCCACCAGGGACAGTCAAATAGGGGTTAAGGTTACCTGCCATGCATAAGTGGAAAACAATGCATACGGTAAAGTGCAAATGACTTACTGTCATTTCTCTCTTAATTTGAAAATATAGGTTTTCTAAATGTGCCAATTTATATATGTATGTAAGTCTTTTTTGTACGACAACCGCACAAAAACTTAACTGTAAAGAAAACATATAATAAACAAATACGAGGATCATCCATAATGTATATATAAATATTATTTAAGTAACGTTTGCATTATTCACGAATCTATGAGAAATCACGATTCAACAACGATCGTGTAAACAAATATAAATTTTGAATTTCAAGGAGCCGACAGACGTTCAGTTTCCTTAGAAATAGAAAACATTCAGATTTCATAGAATACAATATAAATTAAACATATTCTATCAATTTTACTACTTTTTAAACGTTAATTTACAATTTATCTTTCTGGTGTTGCTTTTTTCCCATCTTGATCACAAAACGCTCGCTTTAATAATAAGTTTATATTGCGGAAGTTTGCGGAACCATCTGCTATTTATAGATTGCCATCTGCTTAAATTAGGGCTTAAATTAAATATATAGTTTCTTTCTGTTTTATCTTAAAAGTACCTGTTTTCACCCAGTCTACCATAATGAACTTTTAAATGAACAACATATAATTACATGTCATATTTTCAGATTTTGCTGCTTTTTTATGGCATTCACAAAACCAGAAATTGCAACTATTCTTTAAATTCAATTTATATTAAATGGAAAGATTTTATAATATCTGCCCATAGACATATAAATTGATATTATATATACGTCTATGATCTGCCTGTGTTTTCATTCTACGAGTGTCTTTGTATGCTGTATTAAGAGACCCTAATTCTACATATAATTTATCGACCTGTTGATGTCTTGATTTTTTATTTTTTGGATAAATTTGTAAATACAATGTGATATATGTGAAATTTTGCTGACTTAGGTTTTAGAACATCAGAACAATCAGCTTTTTGGGGGGTGCAGGGTGGGGGTCTGTATTTAGCATTTCATAGGAGAAGTCAAAGAATGCATAGAAAAATAATCAACCGCGCAATTATCGTCATAACAGTCTAACACTCATATCATGCATAAGTTAAAATTACTGTCAACTGCTTTAAAACTGTCAGGAGTGATATAGGACTGTAGGTTAAAATCCCAAGAAGTCACTTTTATTGAGTTCTATTTTTCTCTGACCATTACTTCTGTACCACTCAAATTAGATGATTATAGATTTAGAAATTTAAATATTAAGATTTAATTTTTATAAGTATTTTACGTTCATGTAACAAGGTAAAATGACTTTTCATTTTAGGAACTTGCTTCACTTTCAAAAAAAAGGTTTTTTTAATTAAAAAAAAAAAAAAAAAAAAAAACCCCAAAAATATAACTGGTACTTGAGTAAGATATCATGGCCATTAGGGATATGAGTATGGTGCTCAAGTTTGAGCCTGAAATCGTACTTAAGTATTTTCGAGGAAACAGGGCTTGCTCTCGTGCACTACGTAAATAGTACATTCATTCATGTTAATTACTTTCAGTTAGATGCACCCTTCTTTCGAAGGATTAACCCTTTCCCTCATAGAGGACACCATGAAAAGACCTATGCGAACAGCATAAAACCAGATCAGCCTGCGAGTAACTCGCATGCTGATCAGGTTTTATGCTGTTCGCTGCTCCTCAGTGGTCTGGTAATGAGGATTTTTTTTTATATTAAATTTGGTAAGGTTTGAGTTTGGCTTTCTGCAGATCAGGCTTTATGTGGTACCTATTGAGTGTGTCAAAATGAGTCTATATGAGGGAAAGGGTTAAACAATTCCACTGCACGGAAATCTTTAGTAAAAGGTGCAATATTTATACATGTCTGTTGTAAAACCAGAGTACTGAACCCGTTCGTTCGTTCTATCAAGTTTAATGAGGGTCCGTCTACAGATATATTATTGTTTAGTGAGCAGACCCCGGAATGGAACCTCAGCACTCCTAAAAAATATAATTTAGGTGTCTAAATGGGGTTAAAATTTTTGAAATAAACCACGGTTTACAGGTTTGTTTTTAAACCAGAAGATTGAGATTTTAATGCCAAATAGGGTTTGGAAAATAACAGAGATAAACTGAGATAAAATTGTTAATTTCCCGTATTTAATTAGTATGGACATGGCAGGGATTACATGTTACTCATGTGTCTGTATAACAGACATCACTTGGGATTTCCTTCTTTCTTCTGTATTGAACCTGTATAAAATAAGTTTATGTACATTCTTAAATACAAATTTTTAGTCCAGTTACGACTGAGACCAGAATAAAGACATATGATATTTGCTATCGTATATGTATAGGAAATAATAAAAATACATATATCATAGTTTTATTCTTATCGTAATTTTATTCCACTATAAAAAATAATACAATGCTAATAAGGGGGATCATTCCAGACATTCCTTGATTTTTTTTCAAATCAATGATTAAAAAACATATAAAGCAATTTTATAATTATTAGAATAATTATTAAAAGTAATGAATTATTAAAATAACTGATTCAAGATATTAAAAAAGTAAATAGACTAGACCTTGGAAAAAAAGTTAGAATATGAGTGTATCGATCTATAACAAATAATAACAAATCAAAAACATGTATGTGAGCAAAACATGTGAGCGTTCAATCTTTTCCAAATAAATTGTTTAATGATGTCTACTCTTTATGGAGCTACCTCAACTTCTTGGTGACAAAAAAACAACAACACGCATTTGTATTTTTTTCAACCAAAACTGGTATATTGAAAAAAAAGTAGCAAATAATTAAATATTTTATTCAACACGACTTTGATTTTCACAACCATGTGTAACAATATAATAATTCAATTAATGATATCAACAGATGATTTGGAGATATCAATAATTATATATTGAGATCAACAACTGATTAAAATTTAAGAAATATTGAGTTATTGTAGATTCGGAGTTCTATAAAGTTTAGGGGTTTTGTTTGGTTACACATTGAACAGTACTGTAATCTAAATCTTGTTTCAATTTATACCGGGTGGTGAACGGTGCATAACCATATCGGCGGGCTCGAGCTCTCTGCGGAAATGCAGTACGCTTTAAAAAAATCGCTGGCAAAATGCAGGGAGCTTGTCTGAGTCAAATGTAGAGAGTCTGCATGTGCTTCAAATAGTGATGAGCAGAGAGACCTCCCGTGCACCGGCAGCACGAAATACCCAAATCTACCAAAATCTTACCCAAATCTACCCAAATGAAAAACTGAAAGTAGGGGCTTATCAAGAAATTTACATAAATATCGACCAATTAATCGGTATCTCATTGAAAAATAAACCTAATAAAATACGTACTATGTTCATATTATGGACGTTTTAAGGCAATAACTCGCTAAGGCTGAAGAAAGAACCGAGGTTGTGTTCCATATTGGTACATCACTAAACTGTCCGAGTTTCATTTTGCGTGATAAGGTCAAGAAAGATGACTTTGTAATGTTGTCTTGCCACGTACGCTATAGTGTGGACGATTTTAGAAGCAGATTCCGCTTGAAAAACTTGTATCCGTAGCTCATATGACATCTTTTATGGTAATGCGTTGCCCACATCAGAAAATAAGCATTGAAAAGAAACTTTTGGTGTACCATTACCAAATATTTGCATATGTGAAACTACCGTGCATGACATTGTACACGATGTGTCACATTTGATTTCATTGGAGTTTTTAAATCAATTTGTTACGTGGCCATCTGGTCTTACAAATCAGTCTATTGAAAAAGGCTTTATTGAGATGCAAGGTTTTACTGGTGTCATTGGTGCCATTGATAAAAACACCATTGGACCGTCCAGAGAAATACATTAATAGGAACAGTTTACAAGCTGTCTGCGGCCATAGCATGAAGTTTATATAGTGGCTGGCCTGGGTCTGTTTCTCTTTGTGTGTGTGTTTTTTTGTTGTTTTTTTTTAGAAGATTACTTCACATCTTTATGAAACTTGACACACGTTTTTTGGGTTTCACGTCCCAACCACCGACAATAAGGGTACACATGTATATAATAATATGATTTAACCGTTCACCGCCGGAATTCTAAATATAGTTTAGAGGTTACCAAATATTTGTAAGTAATGAATGGCCACAAATGATACGAAATGTCCAAAAACAAATGAAGTGAATGGCAGATGAATGATGATGCAAATGTATGATAAATGAGTCGATAAGAAACTAACGATAACATCATTACCTACAACGTAATAATAAGAATCATTTCATAGTTTCATAGTTATATAAGTTATATACAAAGACGATCTGACCCTGCTGTACCTGTTACGGAGAAAATAAATGGGGATACCCGTAAAGGCATCTTAAACAAATGTAAAACTTATGTTTTCTAAATATGAAGCGTATGAATGGGTCATATAATCATGAAAATTGATACAATACATGATATAAATTTTAAAATGCAAGAAAATATTTGGTTCTGACCATATGCCAGCGAAAAAAAACAAAACAAAAAAAAACACACACACACACAAAGTCGACGAAAATTAGTGTCCACGAAATGTAATGATTTCACAGTAATTGTATCCTCTGACATACCCACGAAATTTAATGATTTCACAGTAATTGTATCCTCTGACATACCCACGAAATGTAATGATTTCACAGTAATTGTATCCTCTAACATACCCAGGAAATGTAAATGATTTCACAGTAATTGTATCCTCTGACATACCCACGAAATGTAATGATTTCACAGTAATTGTATCCTCTGACATACCCAGGAAATGTAATGATTTCACAGTAATTGTATCCTCTAACATACCCAGGAAATGTAATGATTTCACAGTAATTGTATCCCCTGACATACCCAGGAAATGTAATGATTTCACAGTAATTGTTTCTTCTGACATACCCACGAAATGTAATGATTTCACAGTAATTGTATCCTCTGACATACCCAAGAAACTCCCGCATGTTACAATGGAGTCAAATCCAGAATTTAATTTCTGAACAGCTTACAGACTTCATCCAGACTGGCCTGATTACTTTTGTGTTCAAAGAACATGAATTTATGCAAATTTTGACAGGTTGAAAAATCTCCATAATACTATTGTGTGACCCATATGGTTTCAATACTGTATAATGCAGCATTAACCCCAGCAGGAACTAATACTTCAATGCTTATTAATTCTGATTGTATAAGTACATGAAAATATTCTTTGTACGGAAACTTTCAACATGCTAAAAAAGAATGGTTGGCACATACTACGACTCAAAATTTAATTATTCAAAATTAAAAAAAATGTAATGATAAATTTTCAACAGAGTTCAGTCAAACTGAAGAAAACAAAAACGTCAATGTTTGATTTTTTAATCACAAAATCTATGACAAATGATGTCACTGGATTGTATCTTTACATAAACAGACATTAATTAAAATACTAACATGTAACATATTTTCTTTAAACTGACTGAAACACTGAGGCCATTGGCCAAGTTAAAGTGCTCACTCGAGAATGCAAAAGTTGGAATAAGTATTAAATACTAATGTCAGTTGTTTAGATATAAAAGAAACATTTGCAAGATACTTCATTCAGTGGAAGGGACACATTAAGCTAGTTTACAGATATCAAAAACATTAACCAAGTTTTAAATGCAAAATCGTATTTTTTAACTACTAATGTAATGTTAAATACTTTTAAAAATAAATTATACAGATAATTTAGTAAAATTCATCCAATTCACTTTAACCTTATGTAAGCAAAAATATAACTTTCAAATACACAAAGGTTATCAGGGAAAGTAACTAGGTCATGAATTGAAGTCATAGGGTTTTAGAACTTCCAGATATATATACATTTTCAATTTATTATGATTTTTTTCTGAAAATAAAGCAAAAATATTTCAACCTTAAATAAAATAACAAGAGCTGTCAAAGGACAGCACGCTTGACTGTTGGTAAAAGTACTCGGTTGTTTTGGTGTGTCACATATATCTGTATCAAACTCACCCCAGTCAATCAACGTACATAACAACCAGAGATTAAGATATTCTAAAGCTGCTCGACCAAGATCATTCAAACTGTCAAGTACTTTTTGGTTAACAGTGGTGGTATATTTCCTGACAATTACAGGTATATCTGCAGGGCTCATTTGTTTCAGTAACTGGATCCCATACTCCTGATCGCATGTCAAATATGATTTCAGGGTGTCTCTTGACAGGTACGGATGATACCGTGATGGTACACCTGTGCATAGAGGCCTAAGACACATGATTCTGAAACAACTACTTTATGAGCCTATAATACTATGGGTAACTAGAGTTAATAATAAGTATTTGATTGTAAAATTTTATATCACCCATGTGCATTTATGTGCCACACATTGTGTACTTGTACTTGTGTACAATGCTTTAACAACTCTTGGATTCCGTTGCATTCCCCCTTTTTCCTTTTAAACGGGGCTTATTTTTTTATTTTTTTTACTATATCATTTTTTTTACTATATTATTTATTTATTTATTTATTTATAGAGTTTCAAACTCCTGTGCATGTATATAACGCTATGCATTGCATTCCACTATCGCTATTTTCTGGAATTCAGCATTGTGCATTAAAACTGAAAATATGGACTGTAGATTTAAAGAGTACAATTTTATTTTGTAAATCAGACCTTCTTTCAATAAACACTATGTATATGACCAAGAAAATGAAAGATCAATCTTTCATATATATTCTAAAGTCTACTGAAATCCACGTCCTCATTTGAGTGATTCAGGGCCATATCATGGCCCTCTTGTTGATAATATGTAATAAAGTTCGCTGCTGATTGCACTCTCATGCCACATACACTGTGCACTTTGTGTGTTTTTATCTGCAACAGAGTTACGTCATTGTACATCACATGAATACATCCAGTCTGAACACAGGTGTACAAAGTGTGCATCGCCTCCTGGTAAGAGGCATTAAGATGTCGCGATCGTTTTATCTATATGCTCTCTCTGTCTGCATTATAGCTTGGTTTGTTGGATATAATTATATATTTGGACATTCTGGATACGATTCACTCGTTACTCATAATGTTAAGGACAGTTACGATTATATTATTGTCGGTGCAGGGTCTGCAGGATCCGTTCTTGCAGCCAGATTGTCTGAAGATCCCGACAAGACTGTCCTGCTTTTAGAGGCTGGCGGACCTGGATTGGACGATCAGCGTACAACGACGCCATTTTTGGCATATTCACTCCAAGAATCAGACTTCGACTGGGCCTATTTCACCGAGCCTCAAACAAATTCATCGTTTGCAAGTATGAAGGGGAATAATCGTCATTACTGGCCCAGGGGAAAAGTTCTCGGAGGAACTGGAATGTTAAATGGGATGCAGTATGTCCGAGGGAGCCGATATGATTATGACGACTGGAGGGATGCTGGCTGTGAAGGTTGGGGGTATGAGGACGTCCTCCCATACTTCCTTAAATCTGAAAACATGCTCACCGATGAATTGAAAAACAGCAAGTACCACTTTCAAGGAGGACCTATTGCAATCAAAGTTGATGACAATCCCCTTACGCAGAGATTCGTTGAGGCTGGAGAAGAGCTAGGATTCGATGAAGTGGATTGCAATGGAGAAACACAGTTCGGTTTTACCAAGAGTCAACTCACAAGTCGCCATGGTGTAAGATCTAGTTCTGCACATGACCTGCTTGGACCTGCTATGTATCGAAATAATTTACATGTGGTCAGTAATGCGCATGTCACAAAAATACACTTTGAACATAAAAGGGCTGATAGGATTTCATACATTAAAAACAATATGAAGCATACAGTCAAAGTTCATAAAGAGGTCGTTTTATCAGCTGGTGCAATCGGATCACCACAGATCTTAATGTTATCAGGGATTGGTCCAGCGTCGCATCTTGAGTCTCTCCATATCCCAGTGATCTCTGACCTGCCGGTTGGTCAGAACTTACAAGATCATATTGCAATAGTGATAAGAAGCAATATCAATATATCAAATGGTTTTGAAAACCCTCTTTCTATCAAAAACAAATTACAATACGCTCTTTTCAAAACTGGTGTATTATCGACTTCACTTAATACCGGAAGTGCGTTTTTCAGATCTTCAGGTGCGGAGAAAAAACAGGCTGACATTCAAATTCACTTCTTTCCTTTGCAGTTACAGTCTGGTCAACTGAAACTGAACGCCTCAATGGCTCATGACATATTTCCAAAGGAACCATTTCCTGGAATAATACTGATGCCAATAGTGCTACAACCAAAAAGTAAAGGTGACATCACTCTAAGATCTGACGATCCTTTTGATTACCCCAAAATCGACCCACTTTATTTAACACACGGAGATGATGTCAACGTTCTGTTACAAGGAATTCGACTCTCAGAGCAAATTTTGGAAACGAATACCATGAGACAGATTGGAACAAGTTTAAATGGTGTACGAATGGATATATGCAGAGACCACGTGTTTAGGTCGGACGAATATTATATATGTTTGATGAGACACGTAGCCTTGACACTGTACCACCCTACCTCAACGTGTAAGATGGGTTCTGCAGAAGACCCTAATGCAGTGGTGGATCCACAGCTACGTGTGAAGGGCGTGACTGGCTTGAGAGTAGCTGATGGTTCCATTATGCCCAACATTGTGTCGGGTAATACGAATGCCCCGATAGTTATGATCGCCGAAAAAGCTGCAGACATGATTCGGGGAAAAGACACTGTGGGACTTATCAGGAGACAAATCAAGGAGCGGTCGAAATTTTAGCACAATAAAGAACCATTATTTTTCCAAATGCATTGTATATATTTCGGAAGAGGTTAAGAGATGTATTCTGTATATACTCGTTGATAAAGATAAAGAAATTGTGATTCGGCGACGGTTTTCAAATTCAAATTACTTCCGCCGATTACGGGTCGTTTTCGGGAAAAATATAAACATTGAGAGTACCTTTGACATCTATACAAAATACTAAATGGTGCAATTTGATAAACATTTTCACTGCGTTTGATTGTATTTTATAGCAGATATTTGCACATTATATTTATGTACCATTTGCGTCAGTCTACAATTAATATGT
>CM037790.1:46468528-46518528 GCA_021229015.1 Solen grandis | reverse complement strand
TTTAAGAAAGATATGAAGTACAGATAATCGTATTGTTGGTAATAAAAACACATTCGGTCGTTTTAGGTTATAATATTATTAACCAATGAAAAATTAGGAAACATTCAGCCCTCCATTTCCGGTTTCAGTGGTAGGTATACGATTCTCTTCAGAAATTTAAAACATTAAATAACAGACCTAAAAAGCGATTGAAAAGTAGGTCAGTAGGTCAAATCTTAGAAAAACCTTGTTTACACACTGGAGGCCACAATTTTGATTCAATCTTCCTCAAACTTGGTCAGCACAAATGTCCTCAGGTGAGCGTCTTTAGGGCCATCTTGGCCCTCTTGTTTTCTAAGAGTTTACATTTTTGAACATCCTTTTCTTTTTTTTTTGTTGTTATTGTTTCTAAATATTCCCTTGGCATAGTGTATAACAAATGTTGCTTTTTTATTGTTAATTTATATGATTATTTCCATAGCTACATTACATCCATCAATCATTAATATTTATTTACTTTGATAGTCAGTGCAGTATATATGATCATGTTTTTATTATTTGTTTGTCTTTAACTGGTGTTTAAAAATTTTTAATATAACTTTAAAAAAAAAAAAAATATGGAAAGTCCTTAAAGCCATCTATATGTCTCTTGTTTTGTGACTTCTAGAATATAAGAGTTTTTTTATGAAGAATCCATAAACTTGAGCTATTTTAGAAGTTTAAACTACAGTTATTTATAATAAAACTATATTTTATGTAAGATAAGTATCTGTTTTTCAGACACTGATGTAAAGAAAATGGCCGCTTTTCTCAGTATGTGCTATAGAACATTTCTACATGCACATTATATTCTGTTGCATGTAAATATTCCCCTACCAGTGTTTACACCAGAGCAGACTATAGGTTTGCCCTCCATATGTCCGTCCAGAAATCTGGATCCCGCAAAAACTGTTTAAGATAATATTATGAAACTTGGTATATGATGGCAGTATGGAGATTCTTCATGTCACTTTGTTTATTTTGTTTTTTTCCTCGGACCAAAATTCTGGTTGCTATGGTAACCGAAAAATTATGCACCTGACTGGTAGGGGACTCCTGTGTTTCGTGCAACATCAGATACTTGATATGTAAGTTATGTAGTGAAAAGACCTTTAAGTGAACTTAAGATTCACTTTTCATATTCTTTATTATTTTATCTTTAACATAAATTCCTGTCATTTTGTCCCATCAGCATTCATCACCTTTCATCGTTTAGTTTACCTCATCAGTTTAAAGGACATTTATTAAGACTGAATGAGTTTATAACCAAATCTTTAGATTTGAATTTTCTTTATATAATTTCTTTTTTAAGTGATGCTTATGAGGAGATATTTTTTACAGATACAATGCAAATATTCTCAAATCCAAGTAGCATATATTTTATTTTAAAGTAAATTGCAAAAAGAAACCATGGAAATTGGCATTTCCTTCATTAATTAATTATTTTGATAACCTGTCTTGGAAAAAAAGGAAAAAAAATATTTTGTATTCCAAGTCTCTAGTAGTGGTTTCTTCTTCGGTAACAGTTAGGGTAATCCATCCACCATTAAATTGTGATCATGGTCCATCAAGGGATTGTGGGAATTTTATAGTAAATGCAAGCCTTTATAGACTTTGAGCAAAAAAAAAAAAAGAAAAAATCTTTAACTTCAATTTAAAGTCTTTTCAAGCATTTGAAAGCAAAGGTTTACATGTTCAAAAGTAAAGGCCAGTGAGGATATTTCTTGTAAAGTATGGTGCAGTTCTATAAGATGAAATAAAGGGTTGATGGGTTGTCATATGTGTGATAGTGCTGTCGATCATGTGATATTTAATGTATAAACATTATATTGTACATAGCTGAAGAACTTGTGTCCCTTCAGATCTGAGTGTGTGTGAGAGTTAAATCTTTGTGTATGTTTTTTTTTTCATACAAACTGAGGTACTTTTCTGTTGAGCTCCATGCAGTAAGAGTACCAGTAAGAGAGTCAGTGTCAGATTTGGGTTCATTTTTATTTTCACGTTTAGCATTAGTTAAGGTAAAGCCATATTAATATTACATCATTCTTGTATAAGCAGAAATGACATTTGGGGCCATGTTCTATCATTTAAGACAACAAAAAAATAGCAATTTTAATAATCTGTACTTATAGTACTGCTTTCAGCGGGCCATACTGTCTTTTGAATGTGTCTGAATGTTAATATGTTTCCAGTATCTACATTAAATTATTTCTGAAATGTTTAATTTGATTTATTTAAACTCATATCAACAGTCCACTTATGGTCATAGATGTGTAAAAGAACACTGGCTTACACATCCCGATTATTTCTTGTCACGCCTACCCAAGTAAATTTCTGCTTGCCCCCCATAAATCTTTATCCCTTCCCACTTATCTCCTATCCTTAACAATTTTGATACTCTCAGATGTTGTTAAACAAAATCATTTTTCTTTCATTTACATGAGAAGCAATCTCTATGAATATGAAATACTTCATCTCTTTTTTTTTGTTTGTTATTTATTAGCAGATTTGTTCAGTGTTTGTATTCATACTGATACTTCCTGCTAAGAAGTGGCATATTCATACGAAGAAATACCTCTTTATAGCAACCACCTTCAAGAACCAGCCATGTTTGTATTACTATTTATAACCTCTGTATACAGGTTTTTATTGTATTTGACATTTCCCCCCATCTTTTGATGACTCATATGTCATGTGAATTGACTTTTTTCATAGGAACACTCAGAGTTAATGGGGTTTTTTTTATTATAAAGAGAAATACTTATTATTAATAATTTATTTGTAAAATTGTACCATAAGCATTGACTTTTATCATGTGCATTATTGTAAGTGTTAAAAAAAAAGTGTTGTCTTTAAAAAAAAATAATGTTTAGATGTATTGAAATCATACATCAGAATTTTAAACTACTCAATGTTCTGTAGTTAATTCTGAACGATAACGGAAAAGTGTGAACAATTATATTAAGTGTTTGACTTGTGGGTTAACCAGTGAAATTGAACCGGGTCCACATGACTGGTTTCATAAAATGTCTCGGCTTGGCAAAGAAAACTATCACAATCATTATGTAAACAGAAATTTTGTATATATGTTATGTAAATATCACTAGATATTGGTTGTGCAAGAAGTATAATTCAGCTGAGCTATATCCTGTCATTTGTGGGTGTGGTCTAATATGCACTCATTTGAATAAATGAATATTCATTAGTTTGATTATTATATTTTACCTAGCTAAAAGTGAGGGGAAAAACACCAAACAATTCAAATCTTATCATTTTATTACAAAAAAAAATCCTCTACAGAATGTCCATTTTATATTAAAGGGGATTTCCAAGAAAGCTTGTTTTATTTAGATATTTTTTCTTGGAAAAAAATATATACAAGAGAAATTATGAGGAAGCAGATCCCATAACTTTAGTTTTGATTTTTTTATTTTGTTGTGATTTAGATCAAATTTACACCAGGTGGATATCCCCAGTGTTATACATTGTATTACTATGTAAGTGTGATAAAATCAAGCCCTCTAGAAGTGTGTCATTACATGTTTTGGGCTTTGTTAGCTTTCGACTTGAGTTTTGATCACAGTTGCCTTGGTATATTTGCTGCTTGGTCTAGTTTTAACCCGTTACCTCATGCATATTCGTGTACACATTTAAGACTTGATGAATATTTATTTTCTGGACCTTAAATTGTATATGTTACAATCTAGCAGATCTGAGCTACTTTATGTATGGAACAAGCAGTTTTATCAGAGTCAGCTCTTTTTGTCAGTGTGTAAATACAAGACTGTATGAGGTTACAAGTTAATGACTATTTTGCTGCTTTCTGCAGAAAACTTATTTTCTCTCCTTCTTTTTTTTAATGGCTTGGAGGGAACTTCATGGTGTATCTGATTGCGGATGGATGCTCCTAATTAATTGAGCTACTAGTCTATCTGTTATTGAATTGGATACATGGTCACCAAACGAGGGGCTGGGCTTCTCTCAAATTCAAATGAGGGAGTGTCAAAAAAACAAAAAAAAATCTCTGAGTTATAATCTCGGACAAGCCTCGGGGGACCCTACACGGTCAAGTGGCTTATATGACTGGTTGTGGTATCATGGCACATGTCTACGGTGTGATACTGCAGTATAGACATAGTCTTCAAATGACTGAAACACTGTCGGTGGAACAAAACAAGCCTTAGGGGCCTCCATGGCCAAGTGGTTAAAGTCTGACTTACTTTCACTTAACCTCTCATGGCTGTGTGTATGAGCCCCTGTCTTATAACATGGATTTTCATGAGGAAGAAGTTCCATTGGCTTTTACGGAAGTTCAGTGGCTCTTCATGGTTTCCTGTGTAAACTCGAGCTCCTTCCTCCACCTGTTATTAGCAGCATTTCACTTTTTTTTTTTTTTTTACAAAATAATGTTCAAAATGGCATCATAAGAATAGTTTAATGCTTGCTTATACAGGTTATATGTCTTAAAGGATTGCCAAAGTTCTGGAAGACCAGTTTGCCTTAGGCAGTACAGTCTTTAGACTTTAAGCCCAATTAGAGATTGGTAAAATCTAAACAGGAGATACATGTATATTGGAATATCACTTTGGGTGTCGGATATCTGCCTGCTTAACCTTTACCTCATGAATATTCATGTCCACATTTGTGACTTAAAATTTTGAGCATTATTTTACTGAAATTTAAAATAAAATGAAAATATAAAATGATGGACCGTCTTCTTTGCTATGCAGACTGTAGAATCTGAGCTACAATGCTGTATGAGAAAACAGAGGAGACCTTGATGAGACAAATCTTTCCAGGAGCTGTCTGATCTGGGTATGCTCTGTTGACCAAGACGTCAGAACTTTTCTATATGGGTAAAGGTTTAAACACGTGAAAGTAAAGCAAAGACTTGTCTACATTCAAAGGGTGACAAACCCCAATCCAAAAGACATGCTTTAGTATGACCTCGGGCTCAGTTTCAACTTTGAATGGCTACATTTGAGGTTCAGCCTGAAAACTATACTCTAGTACGATTACCAAAAGGCACAAAGAATCCTAAATGAAGAAAAGGAATTTCTACAAAGACAGGGAAGGAGAAGCATTTATAAGATGGCTGATTTTCTTTCGTTCAAGTAATACATATTAAGGAAAATTTTGCCATCTGATCACATTTTGTTTGACCAGATCTGAGATGCCATTTGTTTTATGTTGATAACGTTTCGTTGTAACCTCCTTTCAGAGGCTTATTTTTTATTGCTAGACTATTTCGGTTTTGTGCCTTAATTTATCTATACGCTTAATGATGGTTTCATAGTTATATCATCGTCAATGGCTACATACATGTAGAATATACAGTACCCTACCAAGCAGACAGATCTTGAGGCTAAGTGATCACTATTAAATTTGTTTTTCGCTTGTACTCGGCCTTTTCCGATCATTACGGAGTTTTCCGAGTGGTTCCGAAGGCTGCATAGTTTATTACAGCAGAGCTGTGAAATACGTTGTGTATACTTGTATATATCATTCATACGATTTTCTGTTTAATATTTAACCTGTTCATTTGTTACATTGTTCATTACATCGTCTGTGTAGAGAAAATCTAACGTTTGCCCAAAACTATACATTGTATTTTGCTTGATAATAAAATGAGGAAATACAGTTGCACGGCTTTCCTTCTGTTTTTTTTTCCTGTAACTGCATAAACTACATGGTTCTAACCCCATTACGTCTTGAATATTCATGTACTTATTAATTACTCGATGAACATTAATTGTAGGGCTGAAACGGGTACCCGCGGGTCAGGTAGAAAATTATTACCCGTTTCTCGACGTCGGACTTGTGTATAATGTAACGTTGTGTACTTTTTTCTTTACCTCAGTACATGATGATATACTTTACCTAGTTCTAAATTCTATCAAGAAAATATTTTCCAAGATATACGTATTTTGGGTGTTCAAAGTCAGTATCGTATTTGGTTTTGTTCTTGCCAGCCCGCTTCTGCACCAACCCAGTATGGGTATTGCATACGTCTTTGTAACATTGAAGTATAACGTTCCTCCGAAGTTTCCCGCACTAGTGCAAAGAAAGCGTCCACTAACAAGCGGGGATGCCAGCCGAACATGAGAAAATGGGGAGAAATCCCAGTAGAAGAGCTCTTGGTTGCACAAAGGCTGGTCTTTCCAGTTGGCTTGTGGTCATCGCATAACGTACCAAGCATGCGCAAGAGAGTAAGATTGAAACGCCCCGCCGAAGGATTGTCCATGGGTGGCGCTAAAGTTGCGACCCTGAATAGGATGTAACTGTTCAGGAAAGCTTAAGTAGACAATGAAGTTCTCATGGAGAGCTTTGGCTGTAGTAGAAACCTTCTGATTGCGGCATGGAATGGCCTTGGCATAACGAGTACCCACCCTTAGACCTCTCCAGCTTCAAGAAACCCATGCAGACAAGCTGCATTGACCTTTGAAGTTTTGATGGGCACAAGTCCTGCACACGGAACCACAGGCTCCTTCCTGCAGACACAAGCAAGACAAGAAGAAACATGGTCTTTGATATAAGTCCCACATCCCATACCAAAAGAAACGCTGGCGTGCAAGCCAGATTTTATCGCGACCAGGATGGCCAGCATCGTGGTGAACGGAAAGCAGAGGGAATGACCAACTGGTTGACCTGTTCACCACCCAAGAATGCGGTTCGAAACAAAACCGTTGTCGAGAGAGAGAGAGAGAGAGAGTTGCGGATCTGTGTTAGTGTATTAGGTCTTTGTTATGTATCTATGCATAATCATATGAAACTATTTTTTTACATGTATTTCATGACTCAGCAGTTTAGTCTACACTTCCGGTTACATGCTGCTTGGGAAACGAGTATATTGTCAGACAAATAGAGTTTAATGTGTCAAGTACGGCTTAGATTGCCATCTCATTCTCTCTCTCTCTCCCCTCTCCTTAAATTAAGTAAATGCTCTCTCTCTCTGTTTCTCGCGCGCGCGCGCGCTGTTTCCTCTTCTCCTTTAGGATTGTCTGTTTAATCGCTTGATTGGATAAAAGTTGCAAACCTCTTTTCATCCTATGCGGCCATTAAATAACGATCGACTACCGGATTCTTTACATGAGCGTTACCAGTAATATCTTGTACAAAAAATATCCAAACTTTATGAATAAGTAGGAAATAATATCTGCCCTTTGTTAAAACTGCTGGTATTTTGATTTTTACATTTCATTTCGTCTTGACACAATGAAAAAACAAAACACAAAAACAGCTGATATATGAAGTTATTTCATAAAATAAATTCAAGCTTCATACAATATTATTTGGTAAGGTATACATGTTCATTTGTACATTTTTTTTTTCATATACTTTCTTTTAAATAAGCACCACATGAATTATCAGAAACATGTATTTAGTATTTAGAAAGCAAAAAAAAAACACACAAAAAACAGTAAAGAGCAATATAGTGTTAGAATAAAAGTAGGAGTGGGAGTCATACTGAGAATGAATGAGAGAGAAGAGGATGGATGAACTGGAGAACTGAAAGAAAAAAGAGAAAATCCGCAGATTTGGTAATTAGAACACACGATGAACTGATTTCTGACTTTATGAATGGGCCGTTGTCAAATTGTGTCACGTATTTATAAGGTCATCCAACAAGGTGAAAACCTGACATAATTCTTCTGCGAGTACATACACCTGCATGATCCGACATACAAGATAACCTTTAATTCTGAAATGATAAAACGTAAAAATGGCATCTGTTTGTTTCTGTTTTTTGTTCTATTAATGAACTATAATAAGATTTTAAAAAAAAACATCATTTGAAAAAAGGACAGTTGATTCGTTAAAGTCTACTGGGGATGTGGTAACGGTGGATACCAGAACGTGACGTACCAAATTCAATACAGACGGTGCTAGGTGCTCAACATAACTATGTATAACGTACTAGTCCTAGGACTATATCTGTCTCAAATAGACATAGTTTTCAAAATGACTGATATAATATCGATTTTCTTTATTAGGTTTTACAAAATCCGCACGGTGGTAACACGCTGAACTGCAAATCCAGGGGACCGGGGTTCAAATCCCGGTGGAACCTTCGACCGCTTGACTAGAAGAATATAGCGCTGGTCCATCTAGATGCAGAGAAGGGGCTTCATGTGTAGCGTTGTTATACACCGGGCACGTTATACAGATGCAGAGAAGGGGCTTTCATGTGTAGCGTTGTTATACACCGGGCACGTTATACAGATGCAGAGAAGGGGCTTCATGTGTAGCGTTGTTATACACCGGGCACGTTATACAGATGCAGAGAGGGGGCTTTATGTGTAGCGTTGTTATACACCGGGCACGTTTTACAGATGCAGAGAAGGGGCTTCATGTGTAGCGTTGTTATACACCGGGCACGTTATACAGATGCAGAGAAGGGGCTTCATGTGTAGCGTTGTTATACACCGGGCACGTTATACAGATGCAGAGAAGGGGCTTCACGTGTAGCGTTGTTATACACCGGGTACGTTATACAGATGCAGAGAAGGGGCTTCACGTGTAGCGTTGTTATACACCGGGCACGTTATACAGATGCAGAGAAGGGGCTTCACGTGTAGCGTTGTTATACACCGGGTACGTTATACAGATGCAGAGAAGGGGCTTCACGTGTAGCGTTGTTATACACCGGGCACGTTATACAGATGCAGAGAAGGGGCTTCACGTGTAGCGTTGTTATACACCGGGTACGTTATACAGATGCAGAGAAGGGGCTTCACGTGTAGCGTTGTTATACACCGGGCACGTTATACAGATGCAGAGAAGGGGCTTCATGTGTAGCGTTGTTATACACCGGGCACGTTATACAGATGCAGAGAAGGGGCTTCACGTGTAGCGTTGTTATACACCGGGCACGTTATACAGATGCAGAGAAGGGGCTTCACGTGTAGCGTTGTTATACACCGGGCACGTTATACAGATGCAGAGAAGGGGCTTCACGTGTAGCGTTGTTATACACCGGGCACGTTATACAGATGCAGAGAAGGGGCTTCACGTGTAGCGTTGTTATACACCGGGCACGTTATACAGATGCAGAGAAGGGGCTTCATGTGTAGCGTTGTTATACACCGGGCACGTTATACAGATGCAGAGAAGGGGCTTCTTGTGAAGCGTTGCTATACACCGGGCACGTTATACAGATGCAGAGAAGGGGCTTCTTGTGAAGCGTTGTTATACACCGGGCGCGTTATACAGATGCAGAGAAGGGGCTTCATATGTAGCGTTACCGGGCACGTTATAGAATTAAGTAAGCTAGAGTATCGCTCCTGGATCCCTTATATAATACCTTTGTCTCCTCAAGGAGGTTGCACGTGCATATTGTTAGCACGTGGCGTGAACTTCAGCTTGTTGAAGCCAGTAAAACAAGACAAGTCCTCGATTTTCCTGTAGGAAGACCAAGGTCAGAGGTCATTATCAACTAAGGTTAAATGGGCGAAGTGCTGAAATCTGAAACAGTGTTAGATTAATGCTATAATTGCTGTAATCTATTATCTGGTAGTATATGGTCAATGTACAAAGGTACTGCGTATTACGGCCGGCCATCTTATCAGCTTAGTCCCTCTCCACGATACGGGAGAGAGATATCGGAGTTAAAGGTGTGTAATCCGATTTGACATTAGACATTTTCTTCAAATTATGTCGTGTTATTCTTTAATACAGTTCATAATGAAATACAAAAATTCCGTATTTAGATGAAATTTTCAGAAAAAATTTTTTTGGTCACAACACTTACAATGATTACGGTTAGCCCATTATATTTCATGTTGTAAAAGAAAAAGCCAGTTCTACTTATCTGCCTTTATTTTAAGCATATTTACTAATCAAATACTATAACAGAAAAATTTGCATATACGTAATAAAAAATATGATTAAATCGAAAGATAAAAGCTTATTGAGATTTTCTCCTCATTACAATCGATTGTGAAGGCGAATTTTATAAAGATTTTCCATATAATAATATTTGTTAAACCTTTTGTAAACCATATATACTGTAGAATAGAATGTATAATTTGATGAATGAGAAATAATCCAGTAGAAAACGAAAATCAATAAATAAATGAATGAAAAAACTGATAATAATAGAGAAGCACGGAAAATTAGTTCATACTTCTACCTTTATGTCATATTTTTAACATGATTACATGATTATGTACATGAACTTACTTTTAATATCAATAATTATATGATAAGACGGTTTAAATCTATGTAACTGTTTTATTATTTAGAATCGTTCAATGTGGGATCATCTACCCGCCTTGAATGTGACTTGGCCTAGCATGTACATATATCATTCACTCCTCGCGTAAGATAAAAGATGGAATGAATATATATATTTAATGAAAAATTACGATGAGAGAGAGAGAAAATTGTGTGTGTGGGGGGGGGGGTAGGTGCAGAGACAATTATAAAAAAACAACTGAAACTTATGCATGAAAAAACAAATAGATACTGGTTGGATGTTAGGATAAATCAAGTTACTAATTGAAAATTTAAATGCAAATAAGATATGCCAAGCAAGAGACAATTAACCACTCGCCGTTTCCCTCTCTTTATCATTGAATCTCAAGAAGTCCCCCTCCTCCTTAAGCATGTGACCACTTGACGGCGATAGCGGCTCGCTCTAGGGTTCGGCTGCTGGCTCTGTGCATGTAGACACATGATATTGTGGTCACGTGGTTTGTTCGTACCATGTACCATCCCCTTGCACGCCCACTTTTGGTCACAGAAGACAGACGATCGGGCATGGGGGTGCAGGGCCACGGAGCCCTAGGTGGCTCTGGGTCATGTACGTTACGTTGACGCTTCTCGGTAAAATATTACACTTAAAATGAATGGACAGACACCATCTATGGAATTCTGGGCAAAAGGATTCGCTGATTGTTAGAGGCGGGAGAAGTACAGTAATCACCAGGGTATGGGAAGGAAAGATGCCACATAGATTAAAGTTTTCATATGGATATTTCAAAGATGTGTGCTGGAAATCTCTACGAAAAGTAAACATGATGGTTTGATGGTATGTTTTTTTTTTATTCGTGATCTATCTATCTATCTATCTATCTATCTCTCTTTCTTCTTCTTTTTCTTCATCATCATCATCATCATCATCATCATCATCTGATCTGCCTGTTCTCAATAATGACAAATTCTTTTTAACCTTTTAAAGCATTAATGATGATTGGGACGTCTATATTCTATTTATTCAACAATCCACAAATATAAAGCACTTTTTAAAGTATATATATGCCAATTAAATACTGTTTAAATATACATGTACATGTATCTTACCTTGTTTGCATATCAGTACTTCTTCATATTATTGAACATTGAAAGATAACAGGGCAAACATAAATAGTCTTAATCTGTCTTACCTCTCATATGACCCTTGAACTCCATGCCTGTCTGGATATACATATATTTCTTTTACTTGCAGATTTTGTACAGTTCCAATAGAGGAATCGGACACAACACCGGAATTCCCCGAAGACTCGCGGAAAGAACCGGAAATTATGACAGATTCAAAGACTCGAAACGACCTAATTATGTATAATTTCCGATGTTAATTGAGTATCATTCATTTCAATCGGAAGTTGAAGTATGTATATAAGTATGTGTCCCGGAAATAAGCATTAAGTACTCAGACAAATTAGTGGAACTTGACAACTGATTTTTTTTTTGTCTACAATGTACATAATGTAAATAGACTAAGAAACGGATAGCTTGTCTAGAATGTTGGTGGAGAGTATCATTTATACTGTATCTTTACTCATAACCCAAAATTAAAGGTAAAGGTTAAAGTGTAATCAACAAACATATAACGATGCTTCTTAGTCGCCTTTAGTTTTATACATATATTAAGAATGTTATAGCTAGATTATTTGTAATATTCGGTGGTGGGTTCTAATTTTAATAAATCAAACGTTTAATTTTCATCAGGAGATGAGATAAAGGACGACTTTCTCCTTTCTCTTTTCTATATTTCCTGTTCTACACAATGGTGATGGGATTTCTATAGGTAGTTTGTAATTAGAAAACGCACTACATGTATTCGTGTATTTTGTTATTTAGTCATATAGTACGGTGTTGGGATATAGTATATGTAGAAAGCTTTTAAGTATTTGTATCTGTATACTTTGTACATAATATAGCCTACTAGTGCTTTACGTCAATAAGAGGAGTTGTAACGCGACCTTTGAACAAATAGTGTCTATATCAAAACATGTAAATCTTACAACTTTGTGAACTTTATTTGCTAAGTGTAATTATATCACATGTGATATTCTAGTCAACTATCTATCTATCTATCTATCTATCTATCTATCTGCCTGCATGTCTGTCTCTTCGTGTCTGTCTTTGTATGTATATATGTTTAACTCTTTAGAAATGATGCATTAACTAATGAAACGCGTATATTTAAAGCAAAAAATAGAATAAAGAAAATACTGAAACAACCACTTCAGACATCATGCTTTTAACAAGTGTAGCCCAACATTATAGAGAAAGACCTTGTGATCGTCTCCAGATTTAAACATTACGTCAATATATAGACCATTTCCTTTCATTATGACAAGATACTTACTAACTTCCTATTGTATTTTAACCAATTAAAAAGCATAGAGTATCTTAAACAACTTTAATGTCAGTTTCCGGGATCTTTTCGGCAGTTGAGTTGAAATATAACAATCGTATCCAAAGCTTTAATGGGACAAACTCTATAAAAAGGACATACTTAAATTTATCTACAAATCTCAAGTGTGAATTAAATGTGTGAGGTCTACTTAGCATGGAGGGAGAGACAGACACCAATTGGAAACCATGTGATTATTATTTTTTTTTTTTTGCTTTAAATATATCTTTCATAGTTATTTATGTATATATTTAGGCTGGATTTGTGCAATAATTCGTATTGTCTTCTGTAAATCGAGGGTTTGGTGCAAAACCGTTATAACTACTTGTACATATCGAGGGCTCAGCGCGAAACGGTCGTAACTTATATGTATTAAAGAACAAGTTACGACTGTTTTGCGCTGAGCCCTCGATAAAGATAAAGGAGAAGTTAAACCTCTTTGCACTTAACCATTGAAATGTGTTTTTATATGACTGTTCTGTGTTACACTATAAATGCATATGTGTTTTTTAATACATGTATACCTTAAAAAGGATATTGTTTTATGTATATCGTGCCATATTGCTAAATGTATACGTATATTTAAAACGTGTCATATTGTATATATGTGTACTTAAACTGTGTCAAAATAGGAGTGTCAAATGGTTTTCTTTCTTTTATTTGCCAACATACATAAAGTTGACATTTTATTTTCAATTTCGAATGTGTGTATGTGAGAGTGTATGTGCACTTATACTGAATTATTGGTTACTTTTGGTTTGATTTTATATTCTTTTTCTAATACAGTTGTATCGACAAAAAGAAAATACATTTAGCGACAGCAACAAATTACACACAATTGTACTTAAAAACAAATCATTGCTATTAAGAATATATATTAGTAATACAGTTAAAATAATTGCAAACTCAGTTAGGGTATCCTGAATGAAACATGATATTGACATACATTTTATATATTTCCTGTTCATTTTATATAATTGCTTATTATTTCAGTAGCACGCCTCGTGTAAAAAAGTTTTACTAACAATGTTTGTAATTTTACTGAATTACCTTCTATAGATTATTTTTTTCATATTTAATTGCGAGAATGTTTGCGCATGCGTACGTACAGAAGTGACTATTTCCGTATGTTTTTATAAATAAGATATAGATAGTATCTAATCGTTTCTGATGTGAAACTCAGAACGAGGCTCATTGCTACATTGTGATAATCAGTAAGACATTTACTTTCGGCAATATTCGTATATTTCCGGTCACCATACGGAATAACGAGTAATATTGTTTCGCACCTGTATTTTCTAAAGATTCTATATTGCACAATTATATATATTTTTATAATGAAGCGCACTTTAAGAATTACCGAAACAAATCAATTATGTTACGATCTCATTTGCATATTGCATTTTTGAATAAAATTTGCATAATGAAATCATTTGATTAAGCGGACGATGATTCGCTGTTCTATCCGGTACCAGTAAATACTCAGGTATGTTAATATGGTGATAAGATTTATCAACCATTATGAGGAGTGTGAGTTGCCAATCTGTATCAGTGTAATTGTGAAATCCTAAGTTTGAATAAAGGTATTAATCTTGACTTGAAATGCAGTTTTATCTTTCTATACTCACCCCTGATATAAGGGCGTCGTGGTCAAGTGGTAACAGACCCGACTGAGACCCGAAGGTTGTGGGTTCGAACCCAGTTTGGGGGCAAGGAATTTTCATGACCTTCCCAGGCGCAAAGTACTGGTCCAAACAAGAAACCGTCGAAAGGGATTAGTATAAGTTGTAAGAACTTGTTTCCCAAAGGACGTAACCTGAATATGTTTAAATCAATATGAACTTTTCATCAGGTGTTATATAGCCAATCATGTTATTTATTGTAACATGTTGTAATTACGAGCCCCGGCGATCAAGTGGTTGTTGAAATTACTTCGTTACAGGGAGGTACCCTACAGCTAGGGTAGTTAGTGTAGCCCAAGGACCGGTTGACCCTGTATGGCTGAATAGGCTATGTCTATGAAGATTAATTGTGGTGAAGCAGCATTATATCTGGTTCATGAATAAACAGGTTCCAAACTTACTGATTTAGTGTCAATGGAACGTTAAATCCAAGCAACCACGAAGAAATAAGGAAACAAAATGGACAAAGTATGATTACATTTATACAGACACGCCTCATATCTCTACTAACTTAAGAAAGAGTTTCGTAAATAACATCACATGCAAAACTGTAACGTAAAAGCATATCAAAGATTTACAGACATACACATGTAACCATGACAACATTAATACATTTAAAAAATGCGTTTTAGACTGGCGGCGACGACGCAGACTTATGTTACAGAAATGTTGATTTGCATAATTACCGCAGCATCTTTAACTGTACCACTCCGCGTTCATTGCGTATCCACGCAAGGCAATTCTGCGCTAGCGAATACAAGTTGGTTATGTTACGTATACGTTTTATTTGTAATCATCACTGCTTTTTATGTGCAACAGCTTGCTTCCGTGTCTTTTTTTATTATCATGATTGTTATTATTATTATTACATTTGCTTTGCAAAGTAAATATCCATTTTAAGCGTGAATAAACTATCCATGTTATTTATGAAATAGAAAAAAATGGAGCGTTTCGCATGTTATTCGCCCAATGTAGTTCACACGTATGATACTGAGTTTTAGACCTCAGACCATTTGTTCGCGTATCTTCATTTTTGACCTACTCAGAGATGATGCCGTAAGACAATAATGAGATTTCAACGATTTTCATTGGTAGAAATTCCTATACACACTGTTACGGAATTGCAACTAGCTGAAGCATTTACTGCGTGTTCATGTGATATTTGGTAGAATGTTTGCCTTATCCATGTGCTATTCGTCAACTCTCATTCTTGACTGTTATTTCCTTGTTGCTGTACACCATCGCTTGCTGAACGTCACATCTGTTGTGATCAGACGTGGGTCTACCACGTCCCCCAGGATGGTTCCGCCATAGAAAGACGAATAAAGCCGGTAACGTGGTCTCTCTGACTTGTCAAACTGAATTCGGGAATTAATCGCAACTGAACAATTGCTTGTATGTGGATTTTATATTGTATACAGTACATAAGATGATAGATTTTGTATTGATGACTCGTATAGTGGATAATGTATCCGATATTCAGACGACCAGTAAAGTTCTCGGGTGTTTGAGTATTTATGGCCATCACTAAATAATTATGTTCGTATGTACTATCAGTTTAATGTATTAACATTTAGTTCCTTTTTATTTTATTTTTCTTCTTTATTCATTCATTTGAAAAAGAATATAGATCTACCCCTCATTCTTCTTCTTTGCTACACCTGATTTTCAATTCCAAAAACACTCCTTTTTTCCTCCTTTGCTACACCTTTCAATTCCAAATATATATGCCCATGTAGTATAATTGAAATTGTATATACAGACTTACTCATTTTGTTTTATTATCACGTGAAAAAAAAAACTAAAACTAAAACACAATAGGATAACATTTTATTCTCTGTTTAAATATAACCATATTACTGCACGCTGGGTGCAATCATGTAACCGGAAAATGACGACAACAGGGTTCCGGAAACACTTTCGTGCACATGGAAATGGCCCTCATTCTGGACCCAGACCTGATCATTTTGGTCAAGGTGCACCATGGCAACATGTGTGACTGTATCCATGGTATTGACGTTATCGTTCTTGACTAGAGAATGTAAAATGATGTGTCCGTTCTTGACCATACGGAAAGACGCCGTGTAATGCCCGAGGTTGGTAATAGTCAGATAGAAGGCGTACATTCCTGTTAAAATTGGAAGAACGATAACAGGTTGAATTTAAATCAAACTTGTGTTGTATAAAAAACGTAGTGTAAGGAAATGACTGTATGAAAAACATTGCATTATATACTTAAGGAGAATGAAAATAAAACCTCATGGTACCGGATGTAACAAATAGAATTTAACAAATTAAACCCCATGTTACAGCATGTAACATATACAACTTCATGGTACAAGATTTAACACTCAAAAACCTCATCTTACAGGATAAAACACATAAAACATCATAGTACAGGATTTAACAAATATGTTTTAACAAATAAAACCACATGTTATACGAGAGAGAGAGTGCATCGATACCTTTGTTTGTAGATTAGCTTTGATAATTAATTTATGTACTTATTACTAAATTGATTGATTTCATTTTCTGACACAGAGTGTTGATGTATACATTTTAAAACAGTCCCATTTGCGGCTTCAAAAGGAACATAGAGGAAACAAATATCATGTTGATAAGGAAATGTTTAAAATAGAACAATTTGAGGTTGTTTTTTTTTTTAATGTTTACTGCACATACCTGTGTAAGGGGCAGTGAAATGTCCAGTGTTGTTGTCATACCCGTGTCCGGCATTTGACAAAACCTTGTCAAATTCCAACTGCTGGCTTCTACCAACTTGCAAGACATCTTTGGACAATTGAGCGGTGAAGGCTACGACTTTGTGTTGGGCCAGGGTGGCATTAAGCGTATCTAAAATTACAAAGTATAACTAAAACAATGACGCATGCGCCATCCCGCATATCGGCAAGAGTTTAGAAAGCATAACTAAACTCTAACTGAAATAAAGCATAACTAAAATATAAAACTAAAACAAACTTGATCTTAAAACAATAAAACACATATTATAAAGCAAAAATAAGTAGGGTACAAAAGAGGAAATATAAAATCCCGTCCTTCTCTTTAAGACAGTTATAAAAGCAATACATATACTGAGTGCGAATGCTGATTTTTCCAAAATATTTTTAATTCAAAGAACGAGAGCGATTTTAAGATACTTGGGTCCTTAAGATCAAGTATGAAGACTCTAAAAATGAAAACTTAAAGAGGCGTCTCCCTCCCTCGTAAAATGATTAAACATTTTTTTAGCATTATTTTACACTGGGATTGATCATTTCTATACATACAATCTGTTTGTTTGTTTGTTTTACTGGGTTTAACGTTCCACCAACAGCATGTCAGTAATATGAAGACTATGTCTACGTAAGCAGTCATATAGTCTTAAGCGGGTATGCTTCTGTGAAAGTAAGGTGACTAAAATGACAGATGCTAGCATCTGGCTGTTTGAAAGAGGTCATATATAAGTGTTTGTGACAAAAGTAGAAAAACAAACTTACGAAGTTCTGACAAAAGGGCCGCATTTTGAGCTTGTAGAGCTAGGGCCGAGGTTTGTAGTCCAGACAGTTGGTTCACCATTACAGTCAAATTGGCTACCTGCTGTTGGAGTGTCATGTAATCGATTAGACCATCGCTATCGTACACAAGAGCCGACGACGGAGCCAATGTTACCGACAGTATGGCCACAAATATTATCCCCATGTTGGACAACTTGCTTGTCAGATTTTCTCCGAGCGGGTTTTTCGTACGGTTTATATAATTTGCAAATGCTTATCTCTCGGTCAGAGACACGAGGGGTGACTATTAAATTTCAGGTTTTAAAGATATATATATACATATCTTTTTTGCCGGATAACATTGGTTATATACTTTCTTGATTGAGTTAAAATGCGGTCTTTTCTTATTTCATTACCTACGATTGTCAACATTTAAAGCTTTAGTTGGTTGGCTTGGCACACCAGATTATTTAATTTGAAGATAAATATACATTGTGAAAAATAATTAACTGCGGATTTGATATTCTATTCGAAGCAATTATATAGAGAGGGCATTTATTGAGAAGTAAAAAAAGTAATTAATTATAAAGATACCCGTCAGTATTTTTTCCGTATGCTTAATAATAGTTTGGGAACATATCATTGCGTATTTGAGTTGATTGAGGACAAATCAAATTAGAAATAAAATAAAAAAAATCTCAAAAGTGCTTAGCTAAGAGTAAACATTGATTCAATTGCACCCATTTCAACGAGAACCGACGGATATGGCCGAGTATTTACGATTTACATTGTAGTTATATGAATGTTGTAATTCAACGGCGACAGTAAATTATAAAACAACAAAACTTAATTGTTGATAAAGTTGGTAAACCCTCTTAGCTTCCTGTGATATGTATTCGTATTGTAGTCTTCATATGGAGAAAAAAATTGCTGAATGGAAATGTTTCCTTATCAGCAAAGTAAACCCCACCATCCCATTAGGTTCATGTAGTACGACAGAAAAATGTACGATAACACACACAAACACACACACACACACACACTCTCTCTCTCTCTCTCTCTCTCTCTCTCTAAAATATTCACCGATGAAATAAGTACTTCAAATTAAAAATAAACAACCAAACGATAAGCCGAAATTATTTGAATATCAATATTAATCTGATACAGATCCTTGCATTAATCTACCAACGCATATCCATAGACAGCCGGGACACATAATCTCGGGACCAAAAACAGGTAACCAGCAGTAGGATGTACATGTAAATATATATTGATGATAACTTATAGCAGTTTTATTCTGGGAGCGCTATTGTAAAATGAATGTAGTTTTTTTTATAACGCAAAACCTTTGTAGAAGTAAATATTGTAAAAATGTCAGTTACTAGATGTACCGTAAGAGTGTATTTAATTGTATTACAGAGCAAACAGACTGTATCTATGATTGTACACACAGTTTCCATGTCCAGTTGTATTTGGGAAAAAGTTACTAAAGCAGCCTAGACTGTTAGCCAATTAGAACGCTGTGTTTAGCAGGTGCGTATAAAATGAATTTTTTATCGTTTCTGTATATATTATATGGTTTATGGCAGGGCTATTTTTAAAGACACATTTCTGACTTCAAAACTAATTAGAGGTAGTCTGACTTCATCGGGTTTGTCTTATTACAGAATGTATATTGGAAGTGGAAGAAGGGTTAGTAAAATATATATGTGTTTCTTAGTAAAACTTGAATATGTCCTGCTGTTTGGTTTTGTTAGATTGATAGACAATAAAGATGATTAAAAGCTGGGTCCAGTTCTACCAACAATTCTTAGTGCTAAATAAAACTTAAATACTTAAGAGAGAATTTCATTAATCTTGTTTCTCTAATAAAAATACCCAAACATTTATTTCTTAACAATTATTGTTAGTTATTAAGGTAACAATTCATTTCAGCTTAGTCATGTTCTTTAACATTTCGTAAAATAGTAATGGTGGAATATGTATCAACTTAGTTTAAGAATTAAGTATTACTTAGCACTAGGCATTGTTGGTGGAATTTTAGCCTGCATATACAAAAAAGATAAAAGCAGACCAAGCACATGACAATATCATTTTGACCACCAAAACAGTAATATTAGTAATAATGACTAAATTTGTTAGTAAATACGTCGATTGTAACAAAGATTTATATTAAATTATGATTAACAAGAAATTTATTTAAAAAAAGATATTCAGCATAACAATTTGTCAATTGTAACATGTAAAACAGATTAAAAGTATTATAAAGTTGAAAACGTTAGCAAAATGTTTATAAATACCAAGCTTATTTGTGGTATTGTGAAGACTATATAACAAAACGGATTTAATTTACAAACTAAAAAATAAGCTAATCTACCAACTTCCATTAAATATATTGCACTTGCTGATTTTTTTTAAGTAAAGGCAATTCATATGTAACCAAGAGAAACCGAAAGATCAATCGCGTATATCCGATTACTGTTTCCAGATCCGCACAATAAACTGCTCGAACTTCTCCGCAGTAGTTTCCTCCCCTAAAGGCCGAGTCCATTTTTACAAATAAGGGAAAATTGTTGTCTAAAAACAGACATACGCCTGCTTCTTATTGAGTTGCTTTAAATCATATTTCCAGGCAGCATTCTGAAATTGATATGGAAGTGTTAAATTTTCATTACTGTGTTATTTTTCATGTTTAAACTAAAAAAGAAACCTGTTATATCAAGTAGGAAGATAATTATATACAATCTAACCATTTTAAATTTGAATATTCTAAATAGCCAAAAATAAATTATACAGGCCAATGATAGTATTGTATTTACTCGGGCTTCATTTGCATACTAACATTTGATTGGTCGAAGAAGTAGGTCAAAATCAATTTTATACAGCTACGCCGAAAAACCACTTCTCCATCAAGATTTATTTGTTTGTAACCTAAATCAAACTTGTCAAGTTTTTGTTTTGTTTTTTGTTGTTGTTTTTTTTCTATCATAGTACTTATAAACTTAATATGAATATCTGGAGACCGGAAACTGAAATTTAACCTGAAAATATCCCAAGAAAGGGCTAATATCTTCGCTAATAACCAAAGTGGAACTGGACCTTCATTTGATGTACATGTTTGAAGATGAATAACATGTCACGTGTTATTTGTTATTTGAAATGTATACATCTGTAAGACGAAAAACTGTAACAGTTTAGGTCGAAGAAATATTATTCTGAATCTTAATCATGTAAACCAAATGTTAAATAAATCCACCGAGTCCTTGAAAATTATTAAATTTACATTGACTATGCCAAGAAAGGGCCATAACTCCTGTAATATTGAGTGGATAGTGACCAAAATTAAACATGGCCTGCATCTTGATATAATTTACATATAAGCTAAATATGAACTTAATCCATTGAGTCTTCAAAAGTTATTGATCGGAATCAAATATCCACGGACACACGGATGGACAAGGATAACTCTTAATGTTCATTCACTATTCCTTGAATGGCAGGGGCATTAAAATCATGCCGGTTAGATCGGTATTGTTATATTTTAAATGTGTTGTATGGGGCACAATTTCGCTAGTATTTCAAGTATCATTTTCCTATTGTATAAAATATATGATTAAATTAATTTCATCCGGACATTGGAATAGCATGGGTACTCGTTTCTTGTTCTGATGACAATACATTTGTAATTATTATATTCTTGTGTGGTGTATTTTTTATTCTTATTTTTGCTCAGAGAATATACCCCAACATTTCCTCCCTTAAAGAACATGACTTTCAGTGGAAAACTCAAACTACAATGTAATTGAAAATCATTTTATTCTCCGATCTTTTTACGCCACCGTATTACTACGCGCTGGGTGCGATCATGTGACCGGAAAACGATGACAACAGGGCTCCGGCAACTCCTTCGTGCACATGGAAAGAGCCCCCATTCCTGACCCAAACCTGATCATTTTGGTTTAGGTGCACCATGGCAACGTGTGTGACTGTGTCCATGGTCTGCACGTTGTCGTTCTTGATATGGGCATGTAAAATGGGGTATCCATTCTTGACCAAACGGAAAGTAGCTGATTGATCTCCGATGTTGGTGATGGTCACGTAGAACGCGTACATCCCTGTTTAAATACGGTGAACAAATACACAACGTTAAATTAAAATATCATTTATGTTGTGTAAAAATGCAGAACACGAATGAGTAGAAAGAAGGAATGCTTGGTGCAAACGTATCTAGTGTATTACATTTTATATATGTGCTTAGCATGAGTACATGTTAATAGAAAGCATATCACGCTGAGTAAGTAACTAAAACATGTGAAACATTGTGTGACAACAGAGAACGCATGACCTAGCCCCTTGTTCTTGAAAATCAAAATGATGCTTAAGAATGATTTTCATACTCATTCTCAAATTATGCCCATTAGTTTCAAAAGGGATTTGAGTATGATACTCAAATTTGAGCCTGAAATCTTTATTACGTATTTTCGAGAACACGGGGCCTGGCATCATAATTAGATTCTAATTGAACAACAAATATTGTGTCACAGGCTTATCAAACTACGTAACATTTAAAGACCAGTTCCAATGACGGCGTAGCGAGTGTATAAGCCTCGTGAGTTCGACCCCCCCCCCCCCCCCCCAAATTATGCTGCCATCCTTTGAAACATCTCAGTAGGTATCCGCTGTTTGCGGTCAACGTAATGACATGTCCAGACAGTGAAGCATGCCGGGATAATTTGACGGGACCCGTATGTTAGTACACCTCTACAAATAAACATACGTACCTGAGTAAGGAGCAGTGAAATGCCCCGTGAGGTTGTCATAGCCGTGACCAGCGTTGGACAAAATATGGTCAAATATCAAATGTTCGGTATGGCCAACATCCGTCATGTTTTTTGTCAACTGAGCGGTGAAGGCCACGACCTTTTGGTTGGCTAGGGTGGAATTAAGCGTATCTAAAACAATGAAGCATAACTAAATCAATAAAACATATATAAAATAATAAAGCATACTAAAACAATAAGCATAATAAATCAATTAAGCATTACTAAAAACAAAAACACAATTAAAAGAAAATGAAGCATAACTTTAATAATGAAGCATAATTAAGGAAAATTAATTACATATTAATAATACATTACTAATAATTAACCCAAAAAACAAAAAATTGGACGTCTCAAAATATCAGATACTACTTGCAGACACTTAATTTATTTCATCGAGAGTGGCGCAGTGATATTGTACACGAAATGTTAGTGTACACATACACATAGAATACATACATATTTACCACCTGATATGAACATAATTAGTTTACGAAAAATTATGAAATTTGACTTCGAAATAAAAATTGAAAAATGTACATGAATTGCAACCTCGGGACCAGGATTTTTACTTTGAAATAGCGAAAAAATCGAAATAGCGATATTCGTATTAAACATTTTATTTTTAGTTAGAATAAGAAGGGAAGAAATCGGGACCGAAAATAAACTTCGAAATGGCGAGGAATTCGGTTTAATGATGTTCGGTTTTGCGAGGTTCTACTGTATTTATTTTCTTGCTCATATCTATAGTATATGTCCAGAATTATTAAATATTCCCTGAAATTTCATTTCGAATAGCCTCTTTCAGTTCCTCTTAATTGATTGGTAAGGGTTTATAAAGTCGGTAAGAAATAGAAATCAAGAGGGCTTAAGTCCGTCGAATGATGTCAATATTTCCCCGTAGTTTCTAAGCAAACACAATTTTATAATATCATCATCTTCATTTTTATAAATACAACATAAAAGTCGGCTTTCTTAATAAATTTTCAACAGCTATTTTAAATGGTACGGTCAAAAATTTTCGTCGATTTCGTGGTAGGTTTTATTCACGAATATTAATCCCCAGAAAACTTGCACTTGTATAGACCTCATATATAGATCATGTATTCCTGAACATAGATCCACGACAAATCTACCCACGAAATTCCTTATAGGGTATATAATCAACGAAATTCAATGTCAACGAAAATTAATGATTTTACAGTATTAAAGACATATATTCTGATTTTTTTCGGAAACTACAAAATCAAGAAAAAATTCCATAGCAAAACAATAAATCCACTTAAGCTTTTTTTTTGGTTCAAATTATAAAATGGATCTCACAATAAATTCGTAGTCCCTCACAATTTGAGAAATTTAAAATTTATAGATTCGTTTCCCTCTCCAGAAAAAATGGCGCAGTGAAACCATAATTACTTGTCAAACTGACGTCCCATGCCAACAGACAAAGATAAAATATGCAACTGTGTCGGTTAAATTGAAGACTACGAAAAGCGAAATCATCCGACTGATTTGATAGAGGTGACAATTAGCTCGGGGAAAAATAGAGGTTACAAATTTTTAAACCGAACTAAGACTTACACAGTTCTGACTGAAGTCCCGCATTTTGAGCTTGAAGAGTTTGGACCGAGGTTTGTAGTCCAGACATCATTAATGTCAAATTGGCTAATTGCTGTTGCAGTGCTGAGTAATCAACTTCACCACCGCCATCGAGCAGAAGAGTCGACGCAGGAGCTAAAGTTACCGCCAGTAGCGCCAAAAATATCACCGCCATATTGGACACCTTGCTAGTCTTATTATCTCCAAACTTATTCTGTGCTAAGGATTTTATGCTTACGACTTAATCTGCAAAATGTTTATCTCTATGTTATAGGTAAGAGGGGCGGTCATAAAAATCAAAGTACTAAAAGCTTTAATGTTGTATTTAGACAATCCGATTGCTTAAAACTTTTTGGTCATACGCCATTGCTGTAAAGAAAAGTGAAAGACATACGACAATTACGATTATATGTGCTTTAGTTCTCATTACCGAAATGTTATCGTACCCAAAGATGGAAAAAAATGAGTAACTTGAGCAAAGATTTGAATTTGGGTCATAGACCTTCTATAAAGTCACTTGAAAAAGTTAAAAAAATGCTTTTTCTTTTTCGGTTATAATGAAAAAAATAATCTTTGTTTTGTATACCTATCGCTAGCCATGTAAATTAAAGATAATCGGAAATGGGTTGAGTTTCTAAATATCAGCTTCACTATTCTTCAAGTATTATACTTTTAAGTATTATTTTTTATTAACACAATTAAATTTTTCTTAGTTAACTCCTCTGAATATTTTTCCTGATAGGAATCATGTTCACCTTTTTAATATTTACGAATATAATTATCTATGTGTATTTTAAACTTATAAAAAAAGGATAAGAAATAAAAAATAGAAAATTTTAATCTGCCATATTTTGGGACAATGTATATGTAGATTATGATCACTAATTCAAATCAAATCCATATAATCAGTCATTGGGCAATGCAACTGAAGTCAATGAATACGAAATACTTATGCATAGAAAACACAAATTATGTGCGAAATAAAACGGATATCAAAGATTTTATATTAAATATCAACATCTATTATTACTGAATAGTGTTTGTTTTGTCATTGATTAAACATTTAGAAAAACCAAAAGCGTCTAAGTCTGCCCCACCCTTTACCTCTCCCACCCATTACCGTTATCATTTTTTTTATCATTACTATTATTTTTAGATCCAGGCCTGTAAATACATCTGTTATCAAATATAATTGCACAACAGTATCGGGGGGCGGGGGGGGGGCATTCGTGGATATTCGAATTTTCGGGACACATTCCCTTGTGGTTGAATCCCAGAATATTCGCAAAAAAATCGGCAAGCGTTAAAAAAAGCGCATTCTATTTAATATGTTGATGTTTTGAGCAATCTCATAGACTGAGACGGTCACAGATGCCATGGGAAATTGTTGGGGGCATTCTCATACCCCCCCCCCCCCCCCCCCCCGTGACTTTGTCTCTTAATTCCATCATATACTTCTCATAATCCACCTAGCATGGTTCACATGTACTCATCGATACAGCCCCTAATCTAAATGGATATTCCCCCGATGATGTTTCAAATTCGATGAAGCTCCGGGGCACCTTCACCGATCATCGGAGAAGATCCCAAGGAGCTTTCCCGAACATCGGAAGCCATCCCCGATAATTCAAGGCCATTGTATCATAGCCGAAACATCAGTGAAAGTTCAACGGATCAATCCTGATGCCTAATCAGTGCCATTTATCATGGGACTGCTCCGTCTTTTTGGCTCAAACATCGGATGCCATCGGGAGAAAATTGGTGTACTTCCACATCGCCGATGATTTTTCTCCAGATGGACCTAGGCATTAGATCCATGGCCTTCATGTTTCAAAAAAATATAAATATATCACTTTCAGAATCCATCACACTACAAATATTTTCCTCGGGGAAGCATGTCCCCGGACCTCCCTGGCACTCACATTACATTCAGATTTTGGACATGTACATTTTTTATAGCGGTCATTGAAAAGTTGACAAGAACATAATGTAAAGTCCTTAACGTCTTATCATTATGTCCCTCGCTCCTTTATGATCTATTCCCGGTTTGGACTCTGGCATATTTTATATGATTCAACATTTAGTTCAAGCCTCTGAACTATCTTATTGTCATAACTTGGAAGATATTTTATGGATGACACACTGTCGCAGCAACATTGAACTATTCTCGGAAAGTGAAAAACAAGCCATATCGTAAAAATTCCATATCAGAAAAGTGAAATAAAATCTGTCATTTAGCATGACAACACAATTAGCAAAGGATAGTCAAGTAAACGTAGGATCTGTCTATTTTCTGGTCTCTGTATGTGCATTTTTGCGTTATACTTAGTCATTTGTTCTCCAAATTCTATAGCCTTTTAAAGCAGCTCATTCACAGATGATCGGTAGAAATGAAAAAAAAAAAAGCAATGTTCTATTCTCCCTCGTTGTTGGCTAAGTCTTTGTTTCCTGATGTGGAAGTCCTATTTTTGTAAAGGCCGAAACAGGTGCTTGCGGCTCCACGTGACATGTTCCGCAACGTTGCTTCTTCAAAAGCTCCGGGAAACGAATTAGTAAGGTCAGCCTGTGAAGTAAGCGCTGAGCGAAGAGTGAATGAGATCAGCCGAGTGACGGCAAATGGAACTAGAAAATCTAAATATAGGTTTTATCATTCTAAAAATAGTTTCAATACCGTCTGTGACGCTATTGCTTGCGATTGGGAAACCATCCATTTTTTACAATCACGGATTGCGTCTGGAGATGGGTATTGGTAGAGATACTACACACAAAATCAGATTCTTAGTCAATGAGTGCTTTAAATGTATAAAACATACCTCTACCTCTTGCATTTATTGTTTCTTTATGTTTATAAAGAGAAGAAAAAAGGTTCATCTTAAATATGAAGAGATTACATATGAATTAGAAATTACTATAAAGAAAGAATAAAGTAAAGAAATTCGATACTATCTACAATACACCATGCGATACTGTGTTTAAATCAGTCAATTTGAGTCGGAATTTCTTGTTAAAATGAATTGGGAAAAGGATATTTCATTCATGTCTAAAATGTCCCCAAGTTCTGTATTAAGATAACCATGGAATAATCATCTATCATTATATTATGATCATGGTCCATCAAGTAATCTTGGGACTTGTATAGTAAATGCAAGCCTTTATAAACATTGAGCAGCCAAAGAGCATTTAACTCCAAGTTAATGGATGCTTGTATCTGCACTGAAGTCTTTTTAAGCTATTATCGGAACATGCATACAATTTAATGATAAATGAATTACTTTAAAACTTACTTATTATCCAATACCTAAATAACCATGCGTTACATTTTAGGTTTTGTTTTCTTTCAACCAGGCGAGATGGGTACATGAGATTTTCATTAAGGTCTTCCCATCCTAACAACGATCTTTTCCATCAAAGCCATGCATATAACTTAACAATACACATGTATATAAGCTTTTAAAGTGTCAAACAATGGTAAGCTTAGGGACAAGTTGACAAGTGACAGACGTTCTCTTATTACCTCCCCTGAAACCTAAAAAAAGTGATTTTCTCCATTTTCCTATGGTAAAGTTTAAATTATTTGCGAAAGTTGATACAAAATTGTATAATGCATCTTTCTACTATGAGTTTTTATCATAAATCAAATTCAGTTTTTCATATCCACATAAAATACATATTTTCCATAGGCTCCATTGTTAATTTACATTGATTATCTCGGATTATCTCCCCCAAATAAGATAAAAATTGAAAAACACTTGGAGAAATGTTCTTATTTTTGAATGTCTTCAAAGTGACAAAGTTTCATAGAAATATAACCATCCAGTGGCAAGATATGGAATATACACTATTTCATGTATTGTAACGTTCGTTATGTTATTTTAATACGCCCTTGTTGCTCTCATATAAATTGGAACATGATATGGAATGAAATATGACCTCGGTCGATTACAGAGGTCGTAGCTTTGTAAAGTGTTGCGTAAAAAATCGTGTGCGTCCAGAAAATGGCGAACAAAATGATAGCACGATTTAGATACCCTTGAGATACCCTTTTACATAATGAAACATAATGTTGAAATACGGTGATTATGATAGAAACGGATCTTAATCAACTATGTTAGAAAAAAGAACAAAAATGAGACGAAGAAAGAAAAATAAACATAGGTTGTGAAATGCATCGAACTCACACCGATCGAATTGACATTCCACTGGGTTGCGACAAAACCATTTTTGTTGTTGTTGGTGGTGGTCTTTAAATATTAACACATCCAATCAGATCGCTTTTGAAGCGAACCGGAAACCACGAGAGTTACAGAGTTTTAAAGTAGAACAAACGGTTTATTTTTCACTTCATATCTACGTAAATGATACCTTTTTGTAAATTATTTTGAGCAAATGCCATTTAACATATAAGGCCATGCGAAGCGTTTATAAAAGTCATGCATGGTAGAATATTTTGTACATTCTAATCGCAGATATTCCATAACAATTTAAGTGTGTCTGACATTGTATCACTATTTTTTTCTTATCATTTAAATTTGGTAATAATAATGAATATTATGCTAGTCGTATATTGCAATAAAAGAGAAAGGTGAAAATGTTCAGGTAGCTATATGTTTCCGTTTAAGTGATGTTCATTTCTTGTATCTGTTTATATAATATTTGTTGCAGATATAGGCGGTATGCTTGTTACATTTTTTGTTTGGAGATATCGTGTATTGTATGTAGTTGCCATTGACTGTATAACACATAGCTACGATCTCGCATATACAACTGTCCAGTTAGGTCTGAAAAAAAAAAAACAGCTCTAGGACGAGCGAGAGAACGGGTCTTGGAGAGCAAAGCTGTCAAACTTCTAAAGGCAGTGCTCCTTCTTATGATGCCGATAATGTACATGTAAATAAATGGAATGAAAACCTGTGTGTTTTGTATGGCCATTATACGACAGTAAGTATGCGTGTATGTGTTATAAAAAGAGTAGACGATGACTTGACTTTGGTGAGGGGCTGAGTGAGTGTATAAGTCAGCGACTTTACCCTCTCGGCCACGGAGGCCCCATAGACGATGACATAGATGTACATGTGCATGTATACATTGTGTAAGACTGTAAATCAAAATGATTAATTCGAGTAATGGATACGATTTCCCTTCAATTTCAATCAGTTTCACCATTTATTAGTTGGCACTTGGCTTTAAAAGCGTTAGCTTGTTACTTTTCCAAGATCTGAACGATATGTTGATATTTAGAACGAATGATTTCATTTTGTGTGTGCGTGTACCAATAACCATTTTTAACGAGTTAATGGCATTATTATTGTTCGTTAGAATGAAGTGTCGACATGTATTCTTCTTTTGAAATGAAACAGTGTTTGTATTTTAATTATTATTTTCGTATTCCATGAAAAATATAGATTAATTTATTTCTTTCCGAACACTCAAAAAGATTTTGTATTTTTGGATACTCACACGATCGACCGAGAACAAGGGTGCTCGTTGACATCCCTTATTACAATATTGTTGTATAATGTCTGCAATTATTCTTGTCTTTAATTTTGGTCCATCTTCACAACATCTGACATACGGTGGAAAACTAAAACTACAATATAATAGAAAACCATTTTATTTCATGGGTTTTTATGTAAACATGGTATTACGCGCTGGGTGCGATCATGTGACCGGAAAACGATGACAACATGCTTCCGGAAACACCTTCGTGATTATGGACAGCGCCCTCATTCTGGACCCAAACCTGATCATTTTGGTTTAGGTGCACCATGGCAACATGTGTGACTGTATCCATAGTATTAACGTTGTCGTTCTTGACCAGGGAATGTAAAAGGAAGTGTCCGTTCTTGACCATGCGGAAAGACGCCTGATGTTGTCCGAGGTTGGTGATAGTCAGATAGAGAGCGTAAAACCCTGTGAAATGTGAAAGAGTGACATTACTAACTACCACATATAAGTTATATAAGACAAAGTGGGTGAAAAGGTAGAGCGAATTATACCTTGTATATCTATGTAAAATGCTTTTAAAACTGTGACTCTTTCGATCCGGGGCAGTTGTACACACACACACACACATACACTAGTATTAAGCACTATCTGTATGAGGTACCCCATGTATGACTCATATTTCACAATATCTACAGGTTATACCTCGATCTGTACGAGTATGCAGAATGCATATCTTTCCTGGGTATACCTCGGTATGCAATTCAAAATCGAAACTGATCATTAATTCACCCCCCCCCCCCAAAACACACACACACACACACACACACAAAAAAAAAAAACACTACCAACAAACAATGATAGCTCTTACCCCTAACCCTACTCAAACCCTGACCCAAACATCGAAACCCAGAAACGAGATTTCTACCTCACAGTGTAAAGTATGCAAAAACACAATATATATGCGCGTGTGTGGCATAAAGACATAATCCCCGCTTCACTGAAATGCTATTGGTAATACTTTATATTCCGAAATGTACGATTAAATAGATTTAGATGATGGAACCAGAATACCGGTAAAATAGATATACAAAAATATAAATATATTGAAAATAAATTATATGAAATAAGTTGTTGTTTTAACTTACTGCTTATTGTACATACCTGAGTAAGGGGCAGTGAAATGTCCAGTATTAGGGTCATAGCCGTGCCCGGAGTTGGACAAAACCTTGTCAAATACCAAATGTTGGACTTGACCAACCTTCGAGATATTTCTGGACAACTGCGCGGTGAACGCCACTACTGTATGGTGGGCCAGAGTGGCATTAAGCGTATCTAAAACAATTAAGTGTAATTGAAACAATGTCACATGATCCATGATGAAAATCTAAAAAAAAAAGAATAAAAATATAATAATAAAAAAAAAAAAATCTGAAAAAAAGAAAGCATAAATGAAAGAAAACAGAAATTATAAATGAAACAATAAAGCATAAATAAAACAATGCCGCATGCGTCAGTATAGAAATTTGAAAACAAATCTGAAAAAAAAAAAATAACTTAAAAAAAAAAAAAAAAGCCGGAATTATACATCACTTAATATAGCGTGTATCATTAAGCAAAACTAAACAATAACAAATGAAAATCATATCATAAAAAGCAAGAAAACTTAAGTCAAACACAAAAATTAAATAATATAATAAACTTTCTTTTTATCCGTGAATAGGAAATAGATGACAAAAGTTTTACTAACCCCTCAAATCAAGTATTTTGCATTTTAAAACGATGAACACTTAACCCTGACAATTCTGTTGGCGCACTTGTGACTGCCTTTATGATCAATGCAGACCAAGATCTTCTTGCTATCCGTGCAGCTTGATCATGGTCTACACTGTTCGCTATTCAGTCAATGAAACTACAAACGGTTACGTCCAGATATGATAAGATTTGAACAAAATGAACTTAACTTATACAACCAGCCTGTCTGACGCGTTTTGTATAATGTATAAAATGTAGTGACAGTATGCTAGTTGACTAGCTATAGCTGAAGTCTGACTGTTTCCAACAGATTTGCTGCTTAAGGTAAAGTCCATTTAATGCTACGTCTTGGACCACTTAACCTCTACAAAGATAACCAAGGTACCCTAATGAAACATTAGGAAACCGTTGTTAACCGAAATGCAGCAAAACCATTACAGGGAGTTTACCTTAATACAGCTGACCACCTACTCCACCGTACATAACCAAATCGGCGGGCTCTCTGCGGAAATCTCTATATCGGCAGGCTCTCTGCGTTTGCACCGGTCATTCTCTGTCATAAACACTAGCAAACGCTGGACGGTAGGGAAAGAAACAGACCAATGGTCAATTTTTAAAGGTGAGTTGCCCAATATTAAGTATTGCACGGAATATTAGAGTATCTTAGCTATGTATATGCATGTAAACTTTTCAATTATCACCGACTGCGACCTGAAACTCGGCCGAACAGTTTAGTGATGTATCAACATGGATCACAACCTCGGCACTTTCTACAGGCTTCAGCAGGTTCTTGCTATGATTATGTCTATAATATGACCATCGAATGTACTCTTTTCAGTATATTCTTCAAGAAGATACCGATAAATTGGCCGATTTTAATGTTAATTTCTTGAAAAAAACCCTACTTTCGGTTTTGTCGTTGCACGGAAGGTCTCTCTGCACATCACTTTTTGAAGCACAGGCAGACTCTCTGCATTTAACACAGGCAGGGTCTCTGCATTTTGCCAGCGATTGTTTTTTAAAAGCATACTGCTAGCGTACTTTGTGTTTTATTGTTATGAAATAACGGTTTCATGCTTCTTGCCCTTCCAGTGTTTTTTTTTTTTTTTTTTTTTTGTCACTCTTAGGGGTAAGGAGTCCGGGCGCAAAGGGGGGGGGGACTTGAAAAGGGGGATTTTTCTGCTATGTATAAAGTAAGCCATTTATTATATTTTACCCGCATTTAATGATGTTTTATTGCATATCATGTTTGAACAGTTTATTAAGAATATAACATTTAAAAAAAATGCAGCAGTGAGTCCATGCACACAGTGGTAGGTAACTGTCATAGTTATGGGGTGGTCTGTTTCTTTCCCTTCCGTCCAGCGTTTGCTAGTGTTTATGGCAGAGAATGACCGGTGCAAACGCAGAGAGCCTGCCGATATAGCGATTTCCGCAGAGAGCCCGCCGATTTGGTTATGCACCGTGTACTCATAATAAGCCCCTGAGCACGACTGAAACCAAACTTAAGACTTGCGCACTAACAGAAAAGAAAGGAAATGTAAGTAATCAAGCTTAGACTTACTCAATTGTGACAACAAGGCAGCATTTTGAGCTTGTAGATTTAGGACCAAATTTTGTAGTCCAGACAATTGGTTCACCACCAATGTCAGATTGGCCACCTGCTGCTGGAGTGTCATGTAATCAGCTTCACCATTGGTATCGATCAAAAGAGTTGATGACGGAGACGAAATCGCCACCAATGCCAATGCTAAAAGTACCAACATGCTGGTTTGTCAAATTATGTCACGAACCCGTTTGAGGCTATTGTTTTTAGTTCTGTTCTTGGTTATCTTCAGGTCAGATTAAAGAAGGGCTGACTCTAAAATTTAAGGAATTAATCGCTCTAAGGATGAATTTTAACAGCCTCGTTGTATTGCATTTTTTTTTGTCATAAACTGTAAATTTTAATACACAATTATATTCAATGCCATTGTACACGAACATAAAAGAAAAAAACACAATGCTAAAACTATACAAATACATGAGTCATGTTTTGGATTTTTTTTTTGATTTTTTTTTTTTGCATTATACTATTTTAATAGTCTAAATGTGAGATTTCTAGTGACAGTACAAGAATTTCTGAGCATCATTGCTTAGGTACTTTCTAATGTGTTTGATCCAAAGATATTTAATCATTGCTTAGCGAAATTTTCTTTTAACATGGTATTTGAAACTAAGATAACCTTAGAAATCTAATATATTTTTGACTTAATTTTATAAAAAGCGATGTTTATTTCACTACTACCAGACATAATTAATTCAGTTTTGTTATGTTTTCATTTTCGACATGTTCTGTTTCATCCAAATGTCAATTGTTTCAGCACATTGTTCTAAATCTATGACCGAATGTTCCTTACTTTCTAATGATGATGGTTGAAAATGTTTTTTGGCTTTATGATCATCAGCAAAACCAGTGCAATCAAAGCGTTGTCTTCCTGGTTTTCCATGCTGTCTAGTTAGTCCTTCACTAATCCCAAAAGCACAAATAAAGTATAAATGAAAGCGTCTATAAGCAGACTGGTTTTTCGATCATTTTCCGTTGGAAAGGCATGTTGCTAACAGGGCGAAAATTGGGATATCCAAGTTCAAGGCCAACTTTCTTTAACAAAGGTCTGACAATGCCATGTTACCTCTTTGATAGAAAAACCCCTTGCTGTAATGATACATTCACCAATTTGTTTGTAAAAGGCATAGTGCATCAAGATGCAATTTCAGTACACTAGTTGGTAGTTTATCTAGCTCATATGATTTTGTTTAATGTTTGGTGACCAAAATTCTCACTTCTGTTTGTACTTAAGTTTCAGAAGGAAAACTAGGAAATTCTTTAGATTCTGGTGAATTACTTTCAAAGGCCACAACAGAAAAAAAAATGGCTGGACATATGTAGTCTCGTTAATCACGTGAGTCAATCAGGTACCATTGTACCATTTTAGTCGTCATCCACTGGTAATTACGTAGATGTCAATAAATCATCAGAATACCTTATTGGCCTTGTAAACTCTAAGATAACAAATACTCAGTACTTTATATAACCTGGGTTGTTGAAAAATTTGGTAAACCCTTTTAGTTAGCCGGGATCATGTCATGACACAATCCTTTTCGCAAAGATAACGTGTGTTATAATTAAGGCCGTGTCATAGAATATGACGTTCAGTGTACCAACATACGATGTATAATGATCGATATATTTCTCATAATGATTCTGAACACATGTTTGTTTGTTTGTTTGTTTTCTTTTTGTTTTCTTTTTGTTTTTTTTTGTCGATGTCCCATCGACAGTATTTCAATCATTTGGGGACTTTTGTCTACTCGAGATAGATATAGTGCTGCTACATTTCGATATCACGCCGTAGACACGTGGCATGATACCACACCTAATCACTTTATCCTGTTTGCGGTAGGTCGGTGGTTCTACCCGGATGCCTCCGTGCATTCGGGGTCTTCCTCCACCTATAATTAGCTGGACGCCGCTATATAACTGAAATACTGTCGAAACGACGGTAAACTCAAATAGTCAAGTCAAGTCAAGTCACGTTATCCTGTCATCGGCTAACAAGTCCTGGAACTACCTTCATATTCTGAGCGCAAAGCAAGGTAGCTGTACCAGTACACCATTTTGTTACCACTTTGGAATTTCGAACGAAAATCTATTTCCCAACTTTCACCCTTTTTATATATATGTCCGGTCATACGGTTATTACGAATTTGGATATAGCGAAAAAAACTCTTATAGCGTATGTTAACATATTTCAACGCAAATCTGCTCGGGTTTGCGAATTAAGTTTTGTCAGTACAACAAATAGACGAGAAGTGATTGCCTTCGGTAGTTAATTACCGCTATCGATTATGCATAGAAATGATGGCTTAATTGGTTATCACATATTCATCTGTGAAAATTTTTAAAACTTGCTAAAAAGGTGCTACAATTACCCGTTTGTTATGAATAAAAACATTCCCATGAAAATTAATGGAGCTGATTCATTTCTAAAGTTGTATTGTGTTATAACGTTCATACAGATTTTATTAAGTTATATAGAATCAAAATGTGTAGAGGTTTAAAACAAAGCTGTTACGATGCGGTCTTTCTTCGAAAAGAACAAGGATATATTCTATCTGCATAAAGTTGAGATCGCCGTTGCTTCAGATTTACCAGTAAAGCAAACTAAAATCAGTGATTTCTAACAGATTGGCAAGAAAAATATGTGCGAAATTACAGAATTTTTTTTCATTTTTTTTTTTTTTTTTTTTTTTTTAATTGGCCATTTTAAATTATTTTCATTTTTTTGTTTTTATTAAATTATCCTTACGTTTTTAATACAGCAACAACATTGAACCAACTGCCTCAATTACCGTAACGAAAAACGTTATAACCAAGCATTATATCGAAATTTCGTTGTATCGATACAACGAATTTCGGATAAACGAATCAATTTTCCGTGTTATAAGCATATTTCACTGTACTTGGCTTTTTATGGTTGTTCGAATCTCGTGATTTAACGAGCAATTATTTTTGCTATAAATCCTCAATATTTGCTTCGAATCCCGGCAGGGTTATTCGGATTTTCATGTGAGGAAGTTTTCCAGCTGACTTGCGGTAGGTCGGTGGATCTACCCGGATGCCTCCGTGCATTCGGGATCTTCCTCCACCTGTAATTAGCTGGACGTCGCTATATGACTGAAATATTGTCGAAGCGACGGTAAACTCAAATAGTCAAGTCCAGCCAATATTCGCTATATATGTTCACATAACGGCCCCTATTGGAATAAAAAAGTTTAAATTTCACATGACCATGGTGCGAATATTCAGGTAAAAAGTAGGAACTGGGGAAAAAAGAACGAAAACATCAGTATTACTTCATTTAGATAGATGTGCAAAACTACTTACAAGAACCTATATTTTTTTCCTCTTTTGTTTATCTAAAACAGTATAAGACATTTTAAGTTATACAGTTCATCTTATGTGTGTATTGCATGTTTTAGTGAATGTAATTTGAATAGGCCAGTTTCAAAGGTAACAAAAATGGCCATACCTGTCAAATTGATATTTCTGTACAAATAGCCAATTTATAAAAAAGGTAAAACTGCCTTATGATAGAATCCTGCAATTGTGCAAAATGCGTTATTATTATTATTATTATTATTATTATTATCATTCAGACACCTCCAAGTTGTTAATCTTCGTTGTTATCTAATTTCGATTTGCCTACACTAGAAGTTTTTGGGGATCCATGGCTGAGCAGATAAACACCACCCATTCCCTCATTAATGTGAGGGTTCGGTTTCGTTTTAATTAAGATATTACAATAAACAAAAAATCAATTACACAGTCATGCTTATTGTCCGTAAACGCAACACGTTATACCAATAAAACTAGACTTTCACTTTCTATTTTTAGATAGCCAGATAAGTGTTGCGTTGGACTGTCACTTTCTATTTTTAGATAGCCAGATAAGTGTTGCGTTGGACTTTCACTTTCTATTTTTAGATAGCCAGATAAGTGTTGCGTTGGAAGTATGATTAAACAGCATTACTGTATTGTATGACGTCAATGAAGTACACACATATTGCCTGATTTATGATATTCAAAAGGCTAAGAAAGCGAAATACTTATAACACTCGTATCTTAATACTGACTTCAATGAAAAACTATTAAAATTAATAAGTTACTCGAACATATCATAATAATGTTCATGAAGTTGACAGCCCAGCATTTTTTTATGATTATTTGCTTTATTAACAGTTGACAGTCTCAAGTATGTCTTTTATACCAATGGCACTCATATCTCGTACTTCTTACTTAACACGGTACCGGGGTAATATTCCAGTTTGACTCGTATCTTATACTTCTATAACTTAACACAATACCGGGGAATATTCCAATTTGACTCGTATCTTGTACTTCTATAACTTAACACGATACCGGAGACATATTCCAATATGACTCGTATCTATTACTTAACACGGTACCGGAGTAATATTCCAATTTGACTCGTATCTTGTACTTCTAACTTAACACGATACCGGGGTAATATTCCAATTTGACTCGTATCTTGTACTTCTAACTTAACACGGTACCGGGGTAATATTCCAATTTGACTCGTATCTTGTTCTTCTATAACTTAAAACGGTACCGGGGTAATATTCCAATTTGACTAGTATCTTGTACTTCTATAACTTAACACGGTACCGGGGTAATATTCCAATTTGACTCCTATCTTACGTAACACGGTACAGAGTTATACAGCAATGTGACTCGTATCTCGTACTTCTAACTTATCACAGTACTGGGAGTAATATACCAATTAATTGGTATCTTACGTAACACGGTAAAGAGTAATACAGCAATGTGACTCGTATCTCGTACTTCTAACTAACAATGTAACGGGAGAACTTGTATATGTATACTAATGTGTATTTTGATTCAAATATGAAAAACTATAAAAAAAAAGGAGTTTGAAAGAACATATTTATTCATCAATGAAACTGTATCAACGACATACATGCAAATAAAATAATAAACAAACTTCACATATATGAGCATCAAAACTGTATATACTAAATGACTATTGTAATATGTTTTACTTGAAACAACATTACAGATAACCAAACATACATTTTATGTTTTCTCCTTGACGAAAAACTGCAGTTTCCCGAATAATTTACACATATCTACACATTGTAACAAAATGAAGTATACGCCGTTTTTAGTTGTGTCTGACGTAGTCACTCACTATAGTACCTACATCCTGAGGGTCAATCTTTGTACATGTAAAACCGAATAACCGATCAATTTTGTATGACTTGTCGAACGATTGAACACAAATCTACAACACAGGTATGCTTAGATTCAGCTAAAGAGTTAAATACTCAATTTTGAGTAAACAATAAATATTAACGGGATACAATAATTGTATGTGGCATAAAAACACAAAAGGACTAATTTCTCTATTATGTTGCGTAACTTTAACTTTACCATGCGGAGGAATATATTTTCTTTCGAATGCGAAAGTAATTTACTTATAATCACATCAAGCTATCTCAGATATCTTCAGGGTTTATTTGCTGTACTAAAGAATGACAGATACCTGTATATCTGCTCTCTGAATAATGTTAGTAGCCACTACATCTATAAACAGAAACTGTGCTGTCGCTCTGTTATATAAAATATATTGAGTACAATTCAAAGCGCTGATAGTGCTAGGAGAAAAGTATTGTCGCATTTCTTTTGCTTATCAGAGTAAATTTAATAAACGGGGGTTAAATTTTCTCGCAATGCCAATAAACCCGCCTTAACTTTGCGCTAACAAGGTCATTACAAGAAATTAAAGATGAATGCACCATTTATTTCAACAATTAGCACATCGCCACTCTTACCGTCTCCCTATTTCTATAGCCTACAGTTTATAAGAGCTATATCAAATATGCATATATTAATCAAAAGCAAACGAATCTAAAGCAACGATCGTTGATTATTTTAATATAAGTTTTGTATCTTGCATAAAACTAAGTTACCCTGCATATCTGCAGCTCGTCAAACCCCTCTTACACTTGAGACACACACACCTTCAGTGCCTTCAGCACTTTGATTTAAATAAAATTTTGTTTTCTTCAATTATTACATATTGAATGTCATATGTAATCTGTTTTATTATATTTTCTTTCATCTGCATTTAACATAAATATTTTTGCCTGAGAAGATTACATAAATTTAAAAAAGATGTACATTTTTTTTTTTAATTGATCACATATATCAAAAACTACATTCATATACTATTTGTACTTACCAGTGACTTAAAGGCCCATGGGGCCGTGTATTCTTGCATGTCATAGTGTTTTTATATTGTATAACACAAGTCACTATAATATATAATTTTCTTACCTATCTTCTTACTGTAGGAATTGCCCCTATTAGTCATACACATTTAAAGTTGAATCAAGCAATACAAAACTATTCTAGTATATTGCAATATACTATGATATGCAAGAAAATATAAGTACGTTAACATGTATTTTAATAATACAACTTATCATCAGCTTATATTTGCCTTTATTTGCACTGTCTTTTAAAGATAAATTATCCTTTAAAAAAACTTATTCACGTTTTATTGTCCAATTTAGAAACACTCACTTAATGACAACCCCTTCATAAAAATCAGACATTTTAGTTGCATATAGAAGAAAACGATCTATGTTTTTGCCATATATTGGCGGAGTTTATTTTCATATTTCTGAGCATATAATCTCACTTGCTCATATTCCTCGCGGTTCCCGGCTTGTATAAACCAGTTTCCGCGGGGCATCTGAAAGCAGGTTCGACTTATAGACTCGTCCAAGAATCTGTATTGGTACTTCTCAGAGAGGTCGAAATCCTCCATTCTAACCACATAGAACCGCGTATGGACAAAAGTCTTCTGCTGAGTCTTCAGTGTTTTGTGGCGAAGGATTTGTTGTATAAGGAGCTTCGTGGCACCAAAATGACCACACCGCAGTGCAAAGTCTAATGGCGTCCAGCCGTGTCTATTTCTTGCTATCAAAATGGACTGCATTTCGCTTGGAAATTTTTCCACCATAATTTTTATGATTTTCGTCTGGCCGTTTGCCGCGCATATATGTAAAACCGTATTTTCTTGCGTATCCATTGCTAGAGGGTCAATCCGCTTCGTCATAAGCAGTTCCAATATGGTGACGCGTCCCCATCCGGCGGAAACGAGGAATGGTGTGAAACCGAGGCTGTCATGCGCATTGACGTCTGCGCTCTTTTTCAGCAACAGTTTGGCGACCTCGATGTTATTCCAGTCGCAGGCGTGATGCAGCGGCGTCTGTTGTGTGGCGTCACGATCCATGACGCTGGCACCGCTGCTTAGCAACATCGACACCGTCTTTGTCTTACCTGATGCAACATTATATGCAATTAACATTGAAATTATTTGCTTTTTTACCATAAATCATACAAAGTGATAGAGGAATAGCTTTAACAAAAATACACGTGACTCGTTTCCCAGAAAATAAATAACTAAAATTATCAATATGATCATCTGAATGGCCAGTTTGCTTTAAGGAAATACGTAAATGTAAAGATTCATAGATGTTTAAACATATATATCCCTTGACTTGACTTGACTATTTGAGTTTACCGTCGCTGCGACAGTATTTCAGTCATATAGCGACGTCCCAGCTGGAGGAAGGCCCCGAATGCACGGAGGCATCCGGGTAGAACCACCGACCTACCGCAAGCCAGCTGGAAGGCTTCCTCACATGAAAATTTGAATGACCCTGCCGGGATTCGAACCTACACGGTGAGGGCTGAGTGAGTGTTAAAGTCAGCGACTTTACTCTCTCGGCCACGGATGCCCCTTTATATCCCTTGCTTATTTCCCAACGAAATTCATTGTGTTCAGTTCATATTATGATGCTATGATTGGGTTTGATATCATAACATGAGAAATGACTGGTGCCCAGCAGTTTGTTGTAACCATAGTTACGTATATGGGGAGAATGATATGTATTTTCCTCCATGGTTTTCAAAGTTATTTGAAAATGATAAAAGCTAGGTTTCCAACCATACTAAGAATACTAATAGACAGACAAACAGAAAAAACAACAACAAGCATGATCTTATTGGAAAAGTAATCAATTATTTCCATCGACTATTAAAAGATTTTCAACCATTACCTGATTTTACAGCCTCACACAACGCTGTTGTGCCATCCCGTATAGAATTGACAGCGGCGCCATCTTGAAGTAGCAACGTCACAATTTCCTGTGACTGCGTGCGCAGCCCACGTGCCGCGCGGACCACAGCAATGTCCTTCTGTTCTGCGCTCCAGTGACGTCGCTATTGAATAATTATGTAAAACAAACATTATCTTAAACATATTTCTCTGTCTGAACATGAAGCGCCACATACTAAGACTGATTTCGACGGATAATTAATCAGTTTGATGAACAAGTTTAAGGTATAGTCGAAATTTGGGGGAAATCATACCTAAAATTGGGGGGAAAATATTAAAAGAATCAAGTTTTCTCATTGCTGGTAATAAAGACACTATATCCAAGGTACATACCGTCAGCAGATCCCGCACAATATCAACTGAAGTAAGATACTGTTCCTCGTACATCAACTTATCAGGGGGAGTAATTCCTGTGTCAGCAAGACGCTTGTATATGTCGTAGTTACCGCGCCTAACGGCCATACATAGAGACGCTTGTAACTCAGCGTCGCACCAGTCAGGTTTTACCGCTCCCGACACATGAAGACCTGATCGGAAATAACGTTATAAAATAATGTTAAACAACTATTTATTACATGAAAATTAATACAATTTTCACGAAACAAAATAATTATCATAACAGAAAACGTTGCACGTTACTGCCATTTCTCGTCACCACATAGCTATTAGGTTTCATAAAATCTAAATAAAACTTTCTCGAAATATTGAGTTTTTCATGATATTTGTCTAGTATCGTGAAAAATATATCACGATAACAAAGAGATCTAAAGTTTTCACAGAAATATTTCTTGACAATAGCAGATTTCATGAAACTACTTAAAATCGTGAAATTAGAATAACAAGTATGTGTTGGCGATTGAAAGCACTAACACGTCAATTCCAGTTAAGTAACCATTATCAGGTATCATGAAAATTGCATATCTTTTCACGTTATCAGAGAAATTTTCATGAAACCTAAGTGGTAAAGTGGTGGCGAGAATATGCCACCATAATTATACAAGTGCCGGACATGGAAAGTATCTGTTAATTACAATGAAAGACTGCATTTGAATGATCAAGGTGTCCCAAATTAACGTGAAATACGACTTTTTTTTCCAGCTGTAACATTCTTTATATATTTTTCTTATAAACGTAATTTTTAAAATTCCTCCATAGAGGACCTCAATTTGACGTCATGTATCACCATGTTTTGAACCCGGCTTAGTCAACACGAATTCATAAAAGGACTTTGCATTTTTTGTTATCAACATTTACATTTTTGCCAAAAGGAATGGATAAACACAGTTAAACCTGTATTAGCGGTCACCTGTATTAAGCGGTCATCCTGCATTTAGCAGTTAATTTAAATGTTACCAAACTATGGCTTTTTTATATAGTTAACCTTCAATTAGCGCCCACCTCTGTTAAGCGGTCACTTTCTCTTGTTCCCTTCACTGGCGTCTATTTGCAAAACAAGCAAAGACAATGATTTCATACTTTCACTTTCTATACCTTACATGTATAAGTATGAAAATAGAACCAAGAACACTAACTTGAAATACTCGTTCCTTTATATATACAATAAAAAAAAACGTTGTAATAATCAAAACAGGCAACAGCTTACAAAAACATCATTAAGTATGATTTTGTTTCTTACCTGTGTCCAAAATAGCTGATGCTAGCTCTTCATTCGGAATCTCCTGATCTATTGCACCAAAAAGAAATCCAACTTTTCTCCTGTCGTCTTTTTCCTTAGTAACAGAAGAAGAGGCATTTTAGATAGCTTATAATTCAAAGTGCTTGTATACATAAGTTAAGCATTTTTTTTATTTTCTTTTTATGTGAAACCAGAATTATGAGGACAACTTACGTGAAAATTGTTATCCTCACTAAGAATTAGGGACGCCATGTCGTCTGTCTGTCGAACGTACTCGAAGAAGAACTGCAGGAAAGCAGGGTCTCTGAAAGACCTGTGTAGTGCGACTCTCTTCACCTCGCCCTTGCTGATGTAATGTTCCAAAACACGTGCCAAAATCACGTAGTTTGGTTTCTTCACACGCATGATAAAAATGTCGTCTGTAGTTTCCTTGTAATGAGTGTTTGTTCCAACAACGTCCATTAGGAACTGAAGTGAACATCCTGGAAAAATAATGATCTCATTTGATGTTTTTCCTTTTAATATTTTTATTCATTATTATTAGTATTAGTGTACCTTTCTCCTGAACGATGTGAATTCATACAGGAAGAATGAATAACCGTTACTATGAAAAATACAGTAAAACAAGATAGTATACATTGAATTAGAAACAATCTTTACTCCAAATATCAGAGACCTTAAGAATGAGTATAGTCATTTTTTATCTTGATTTCTATTTTCGTTAGTTCATTTCACATTTCTTTCATACATGGCAAATTTCACCATAGCGGGCGAAGCGTAACTCGCCATACGGTATCGCGTGGACTTCTATTTGGATCAACATTTTAGAGCACTATGGATATTTTTTTTTTGTCACAATCGTTTATCGTATGGGCAGCGCCAATTTGTTAACAAACTTAAAACCCGTTCTTCAAAGTCGGTAAAAAGCATCTAATGGTACTGGACCCAATCCAATTTCTGGCGTTCGTCTGATCCAATTTTTGTTGTAAAGCTTTGCTTTTACACTTGAACATTACAAATATGCTACGTTTTAAGATAAATGGTTAGCAAAAATAATTCAACTAATTTTCAGCTTAAACATTAGATTTCGAAATCCGTTTAAAAAATCTACCTTTTGCGTGTGGATTAGGGGTGGGGGTCATGACACCAACACTGTTATTTGGTTACGATTGCAACACTATTTTTATATAGAATCTTAGATAGTGTGTATGGAGATTAGTGTAGGGAGATATCCATTATTTATATGCAGATATGTAAAGATATTAAAGTATTGATTTAAAGTTATAAATAGTAATAATGTATTGTTAAAACACTTTATGACAGTCTCGTTAATAATTAGAAAACGACATGTAAATTGGGCTTTGAAAGTAAAACGAATATTGTGTATGGATTTACGTATGTGTGGGAGAGACCTTACAATATTTGTGTAAATAATTTTTAATATTTTTTTTAAACAGAAGATGATAGATGTCTTTCAGCAAGGTTGGGCTAGTGAAGTTGATTGGAGTCATGTTCTGATATTGTATAAAGAAATAAAAGCTTTAATCTATTATGAATCATATTTGTATTAATGTAATAAAAGAGTGTATAGGAAATTATTAACCCAGTAAAGATTATCTGTCATAGACTTCATATACAGACAGGGCGGTATGGCAGAAACAGGGTGGAAAGGCGTGTGAGAGGGTATGCAAGGTGTGTGATAGTGGTGAGATCGAGGATGAATTTCATTTTACTTTGAAATGTATAAGATATTTTGTATTAAGGAGAAGATTTATTGATCTAAAGTATTAGGAAAGACTAAGTATGTTTAAGTTGTGTCAATCCACAGAGAATTTTGTATCAAATAGTCTTGCGTGTTTTATAAACTGTGCCATGGAAATAGAAATAATTTGATTAATTTTCCAGTTTAATACATGTACTTCTATGCACTTACTCTCATATATGCTATTTTTTTGAGTGCTATTGTGATATATGTTTTAATATATTTATATGACCTTGCTTGTATTTATATTTTATGTGTTTATGGACGAGAAACATGTTTTATATTTAAGTTCAAAGAAATAAAATATATGTTATGTTTTCCAATCGCACGTTTCGGACTGATTTAACACACGATTCTGCTTTATAAATCACTTAACACGATGCTTTTGTGCATAAAGTATATCTCAGAAAAAAATATTACTACATATGAAAAAAAAAAAAACATTTTTAGTGATTATCTCGACCTTCCATCATTTCTGTCTGATATCAGACGCGAAAACATCCGATCTTTTGAATACACATAAAAATGAAACATCACTGCATAGATCTATTCACCAACCTGCATATGCCTATGGTCACTGGTATGCAAAAATGTATACAACTGAAGGGGTGCAAAAAAAGAGGGTGTAAATGAGGGAACATGGTCTTTCAGTGATTGCACTGCATTTTTTTTAATTAAAGAATAAAATTAAGCATAAAGTTTAGTTTTGAACATTTGTTTTTGTATTATCTCTCTCTCTCTCTCTCTTTCTCTCTCTCTCTCTGAAAATGCTCATGTGTAAAATATCGTTCTTCCTTCTTACTCTTGTCTCTGAACATTCTATTTTTTTAATCTAGTAAATAGTTGCAAATCACTGGTAATGTATGTTAACTATAACCAAAAGAAGAAAAAAGAGTGTGTAAGAGTGTTTAGTTGAAAGGTCAAGAGTTAATTCATGTACAGTAGGCCTTGATCTACATACTATCATTTATTTATTACATATACTGACTAAATAGATCTAGTACTTCTGAATAAGTCGATCATGCTTCGCCCGCTCTGAGACTGTGCCTTAGTTCATATTATTTCATAGTATTAACAGATGTCCGAAATTTAATGTATGAAATATCACACAAGGAAATGTTTTCTCGTACGTCGTACTGAGTGACTATTTCAGTGATATTGTAAGTTATATTTGTTTAATTACAGGCGCAAAACAAAATTTATAACCGTCACAAAAATGTGCGTGTTTTAAACAGCTTCGATCAATACACAATAAAAAAAAATAAAGAAAAAAGTAATAATGGACACTCCTTAACCTTTTGCTGTCCGCCATGACACTTTTCATACTGACCTGTGAAAATCCATGGTTTAACCGAGGTTACGGGATAAGGACATTTCTAGGTCGATTAGACTCTGTTTTGGCGAAGTCTAGTTCAACCTGTGTAACGACAGTCATTGGGAAAAGTCAACCTATTTTGTAGTGCATTTATTAAGGGGTAAGTACTAACCTTCAAGCACCTGTTGCGGATGACGTTCACCGAATGACGTCATCATGGCTTCCATGACGCTCTCGTGCGAAAACGTGAAACAGTCACGATCGTCATAGTAATTCACAAAAGAGCCAACCTGATTCTGGAGAGCGTCCAGTGTAAACTTGTGCACGTGATCGTTGTGTGGAATATGACATAAATATGCCAGGTCGAGAAATTTGTCCCTAAACTCCCCGACAGCAAATTCCTGGAAAAGTTGATTTATCTTATAACATGACTCTCCAGGTAGCATTTAATAGATAACATTACAGTGTTTCGATATACACCTGTTGCATATTGTTCGCTTACTACCAGTAGCAAGCATCCGGCATACGGCATTTATAAAGAGAAGACTGATAACACCTTCTTGCATTAAATGGACAGTATACCGGTGTTACATAACAAATATGCTTCAGTTTCTACATAAATGTCGGCATTTCATATTAAATCTTAATGGATTTATATAAAACAAACGTTTGGAAAAGAAGACAAACACATCTCATGGGGGTGATTATGCGATAAATATAAGGAACATTTGTTCATCTTGAAAACAGTTAAACCTGTGAGAGCGGCCATCATGTTATGCAGCCAACGAGGGCGCTATGGTCCATTAACAACATACTTGACTGCGGATCTGAAGGTTGTGAGTTCGAAACCCATTTGGATCAAGAATTGTTTATGCCATTTTACAGGAACAAAATACTTGTCCAATACAGGAATCGAGAGGACGATTTAAATAAGATATAAGAACTTATTCACAATTCCGTGTGTATTGAACACTGTCTAAACGTGCTCTGTGAACTCTTAGCACTTCAAACGTTTTTCATCTAGAGCATGTTACCATGTTACAAAAACAATTTTAACACTGCAGAATTTTCCATTTATGAAACAATAGGTCAAAGACTAGGGATTTTTGGTCTTCGATCCTATAGAAAAAAATCTGACCATCTATTCAAATTACCCGCAGTTTCTTCCTGAACAAAATGCCGTCTTTCTGAAACATCATGATGGCCAATGCGAGGTAGCCATACTTATCTCCGTCATACATCCGGTCTATCTGGTCGAAAAGGTATTCTGCAGAAAATAGTCCCATTAACATTAATTTGCAGTCTTCCACTGGGTGCCATTTTGAAATTGCTGTCAATGTCTAGAATTTTCGATATTTAATTTTATATTGATGAAATAAAATAGCAATGTAAATACTGTATTACGTATATTCCGTACATAAATTAATACATATTTAACAAACTGTACATATATACTGATAAAAAAATATCCGTATATTTAGATATTCATTTAGTTAGTAAGTTACTTGTATCATATAAAAGCAGTACAATCTATTATGATTTTATTAAAAAAATCCGTTAATTTCTCAATTATTTGATGTAGATATATCATAATTTTAATTCCTTTAATTATCTGAAAATATAGTTCGGTTCAACACGTTAGAGTGATCTTGATTTTATAATCAAATATCAGATATACATGCATACAAGTACAAAAAGAATGGCTCTACTTACCAACTGGATGCTCGAAAAACTGTGAACCAATGATGAGAAAGGAGGGTTTCCGGACATACAACGCACAGCATTGTGGGAAACCCAGACGAGAAACGTGGACTTTGCACTTTTTTCTATCTCCGACTTTGCCAAAGTTTTATTGTCTGCGACCAGATTTCGAGCTAGCATAGTACGTTTCTCTCCGACCGTATATTCTAAAAACGTAATTATTTTCGCTTTATATGTCGTATAGTGGCCAATATAGGTCAATACATTATTTTGAGTGATGTTCAGTAATAGTGATGATACTTTTATTTACAATACTTATTTTAAGGTTTCTTTTATAATACACATATTTATTATTAATTTCATTTATGCAGAAATCCAATCTATCAATATGTTTACATGGCGGAAAGCAGAAATTGGATTACAAACTTTTTGAGTATTCCAACAGGACCTGCAATTTCATAAAGGCCGGCGATCGTAAAGGGTGGTCTCTGACATTATTTTTGTTTTAATATTTTATTACCCGAAGAACTGCAGTCCACAAACTTGTCCTTTGAGAACAACTGATATCCAGCCAATCTTGACCAGCATTGCTCCAGTATGTGATGACGTATGGTAATAATGACCTTAACGTCACCCCGCTCTTTTGTTTCCATGGTGACGTCATTAATCTGGTTGAGACAATGTCAAACAACTAGCATGAAATAATAAACTTACTATAATGAATGAACATTCGTGCACTTAAGTAAAGTCCCTGTAATGGTTTCGCTACATTTCGGACCCCGTGGCCTTTCCCGGAGATAATCAAGGCTTCCTAATGTTTCAATAGGGTACCTTGGTTATCTCGGTAGAAGTTAAATGGTCCAAGATAAAGCGGAACCATTACAAGGTCTTTACCTTAAGTTCCGTGTCAAAAAAATGGCAGTAGAAACCAAATCACAAATCAATAAAATATAGCATGTCCATATATGAAAACAGGGTATTAAAATGATTACGTCTTGCGTTCAAAAATATACCCAACAAAAGAGGAAGACTGCTGTGAAGTTTTAATGAATATTGGTCGGAATTTTTCTTAAAAGTCAGTGGGAGATAAAAATGAAAAATCATCAACTAGATACACTTGGTATAAAGGTCATGTGTTCACATCAATTTAAATACCTGGTCGAATTTTGGCTCCCATTCGTTGAACAGTTTCTCGTCAAAGGAACCACTTCCAAATATATCGTCCAATAAAACAGCGCTGACAGAACGAGGCTCTATGTGCTGCCATTGATCAGGGCACGTTATCAACAAACATTCGTCCTCGTCAAATTTCGATACCATAAGAGCAACTGCCAATGTTGTCTTTCCGTCACCGCTGTTTCCTAAAAATAAATTTTCTGTAAGTTTGACTTGACTTGACTATTTGAGTTTACCGTCGCTTCGACAGTATTTCAGTCATATAGCGACGTCCAGCTAATTACATGTGGAGGAAGACCCCGAATGCACGGAAGCATCCAGGTAAAACCACCGACCTACTTCAAGCCAGCTTGAAGGCTTCTTCACATGTAATCCGAATGACCCTGCCGCGATTCGAACCCACGCGGTGAGGGGCTGAGTGAGTGTTAAAGTCAGCGACTTTACCCTCTCGGCCACGGAGGCCCCTCTGTAAGTTTGAATTTTATTTTAGCTTTTTATTAATGATGTATACTTAAATAACATGTATCTTAAAAGTTATAGAACAAAACATAGTTTGCTCAGAAGGCGATATTCTTTTTTTTATTATGACTTAAAGGGGTTGTAAATTGTTATAAAAGGTAAAGCTTAAACAGATCATATAGCGAAGTTGTAACTGGCTTTTCACCAATATAACCTGGTGTTGTATGTAATAAGGTATAATCGCCTGTTCGAACACAAGGGCTATCTCGTGATACTCTGGTTTCCTCCCTCATGAAGGACTACGTGATCGCCCACGTGATCGCTCACGTGATTTTCATAAGCGATGTCGCCTTCTGTCCAATCGTTGTAAAATAAATTAACTTTAACGTCATTTTAATTTACTTAGTATCCAGCTTGGATAAAAAAAAAATAAAACCTTTCAACAAAACACAGTTGTTCTTTGACAGTCTGTCGTTGGCCTTCTGAAAGACTTTAGTTTGCACGAACACACTTGGATTCCGGTGTCTCTCCAAAAAGCGGACAGTGATTTCTGTAAATATACAATACAAAATAAACTGCACTACGATGCAGTTCATTTGTTCTGAACAGTTCTCTGCTGCCCAATTCATCTTTTCATTGATTTGTTTATCAATCACATGGCCATTTTTGTAATTGCTGTCTTTTCTTTAGTACAAAATTGTACACTAGACAGTTTTGAATCAATA
>CM037790.1:46418428-46468428 GCA_021229015.1 Solen grandis | reverse complement strand
ATGAGAAAGACCCTATGCCTCGAATGAAAAGTTCCGTCCTTCGTGTATTCCACAGAAATCGAAGTCGTCAGCATATCGATAAAAATATCCGGGCCTTCGGAGGTAGCGTTGACAATAATATTGTTTCCTATCTCTTTTTCTCCGATCTTGATACCAGAGTACTGCAATTCAACGTCATCTTTTGTAATCTGTACCTAAAATATGGAAGAATACCGGTGTCAGAAAATAGCTGTTTTAACCTTTACCTCATAACAGACTCATTTTGACGTCTTTGCAATCAGAACAGACCCTGTTCAGTTCAAACTTATTCATTTTACATCAACTGGGAAGTTTTTACAACTTATATCAATTCCAATCGACAGTTCCTGGGTTGGACCAGTACTTGGCTCTTGGGAAAGTGATGAAAAAGTTTTGCCCCACACCCCACATCGGGGTTCGAATCCTTGACCTTCGGATCCGCAGATGGGTATGTTACCAATAGACCACGGCCACAGCCCCTGGGACTGTGTCATCAGGTTCTCCTCTGTTTGCACATACAATATTACCGCAAAGTTTTTACACAAACTGCATGGCAAAGAATGACGCATTGATTAATAATATACCATTTTAGTACAGTAAATTGATATTTATCAAGTCGAAAATTAATTATATAAAGGGCTAATGGCGGTAATGATAAAGATAAATTATATCTGATTTACTGAGTATTGTTTTTATAATTTGTTTGTTTGTTGGGTTTAATGTCCCCCACCGACAGTATTTCAGTCATTTGGAGATCATGTTTTCTTAGGACAGATACAGTGCTGCAACACTTCTTTATCCCGCCGTAGATATGTGGCATGAAACCACACCCATTCACAATATCTTGACACTAGGCTAAACAATTCTGGGACTATTCTTATGTGCCAAGGGCCAGGCTTCACTGGATTCACAGGAATGTGCATGTCGTTGAATTACATTTATATATATATTTTTCACATATATATTTTAGGTAAATATGATCCCATTTATTTTATCCCTATTTTCTATTCGTTGAAATTATGTGTTAAAGATATATTCATTACATCATATTTTTTTCATATATTTATTAAGTATAATAATTAATCTATATTTTTGATGTGTTTGTTTGTAATCCCACTATTAAACCGGCGAGCTCACCGGTAACAGACATATCAAATTAATGAGTGTCTTATCGTCCCACCAACATTTCTATATGATTAGTATAAGATCTGTCTTTAAGTTGGGTTGATGTTTGTACTACATAGTATAAGAAAATTTTACATACCTGATTGCAAAAAAAGTTTTTGGTGATGAAGGCTACTTGATTCGAAATTCTGGTATCTTCAAGACCATTTGCAACAATATCAACTAAATTACTTGCTGTCATATTCTTTTTGTCATCAATTAATAAATTAATACTGGCCGCATGTCCATCATAAAGATACGCCTTATAATGATCAAACTCGGCAGCGAATGAAAATAACTGGTTACCAAGTCTCAATGACCACTTCCGGTCATCCAGGCATCGTGTCTTGATGAGCCTCATCAACTTTTCTTTCTTTATGGTGGCATAGTGGAAAATCAGTCTAGTGATGAAGTAATTTACTTTGGCAGTTATGTTTGAAATTGGTCTTGGGGAGTACACGATGAATCCTTTTTTCTTCAGGGACAAACAAGCAGACTCCATCCAAGAAGATGGATTTAAACGTTGCTCCTCACTCAAACGTCTAAGCTGGTCAAGAAGTGGAGAGCCCGAACTTAAAGGAGCCAATCTCAGCTGAATGGAGAACATATTTCCAGGGGTGTCTACTTCAAAATACTGACAGCCTTCAGATGTTAGAAACATCCCCTCTGGACAAATTATTGCAAGACAAACATTCTGCAAGACAAACAAAAAAGAATTTTTAATTGAGAAATTATAATTGAGGTCGACTAGTATGGACAATGAAGAAGTTTGACTATCCAGTAAACCTAAGTGTAAGTAAAGGGACCTTAGTTACGAGGTAGTCACGTATAAGCCAAAATCCTTATTTTAATAATACTAATGATAAAATTTAAAAAAAAAACACGTATAAGCCATATTCCTTATTTTAATAATACTAATAATAAAAAAAAGAGAAAAAAATAGCTTACCCTTAGAGGCTGGAGGATATGATCAGTTGGACAATTTCCTTGCAGAAGTGGATATTCAGTTTGCCTTTTAAAGATGTCAGCAGGCTCAATGTTTTCCATGAGCACGGAAGGGTCTAACAAAGTCGTGAAGGCATACCTATTCAGTTTTCCAGGAATGTCTTTTCTACAAAGGAAGTGATTCTCCTTTAATTTCTCGTATTCAACGCCCTCATCAGAGAGTAAAAGACAGTAAACGTTCGGAAAATGAGTCGTTGCTTTTGAACCCGTTTTCGAATAAGTAAAAGGAGACTGAAGTAACCTGCACAGTGTTTCTACTCGAGACTCGTCCCGTTCTTTTTTGTGATTTCTGTAATTTTCAGCAATCTCAAAGCATTCAAATGTACTCGATGGAATCATTTCAGGCTGGGAATAACTCACTGTGCAACCATATGTCATCAAATTACTCATCATATGTTCAAAATATATGAAGGCCGAAACAGCGGGATATCTGTAGATTGGGCAGTGCAAAAAGAGGGGCCATTTGAAATATGACTGTATCCCGTTGCATAAAGCGCATTTTTCATTGAAATAAATAAATCCGGTTTGAATAGATGTGACTGGGCCGAGACGCTCCGTGCCATTGACTTTCCTACAGTCACCAGTAAAATTTAAAGTATTTAGTTGAGAATCGATTTCGAAACACTTGTCAACCATATAATACTTTTTTAAAGCTATTTCATTCGTTGGTGACCTGTGTAGTTCAGGTGAAATACAGCTTAATTGCCAAGTCTCTTTTAAGTGATAGTAATCCAAATCATCAAAGCAACAATTCATACTGAGTCCACACTCTTCCTCGCAGCTACAAGTTTTGCAACAAGATCTTGAACCTATTTGATGAAAATCTAAGTGTCCATCATACTTGCAGATGTCAGAATATGGACAGTATTCAGATGCATCGGTCAAATCTATCAGCTCATCTTCAAACAACAAAGAGTTATTGTCATAAACTGAAATATTTTTAAAAGTTGGTTTAAATCTAGGAATACCATCCCTCTTCGGTTGTGTAATGTCTATTGCTTGGGGATTATCTAGCTCTCGTGGTGTTTTCATGTTTTTTGGCCGTTCTTTCTGTTTGTAATTTGGTTTGATTGTTGTTGCTGGTGTCGATGTTGGGGATATATCGTAGAAGATGGTGCAAGCCAAAGCGACGATCACCGTAAGGCATCTAAAGGCCAACATGGTTCTTGCCGAGATGTCACAAAGGAGAAAATCCTGAAATATTAAATATTTCCCACTTAATCTTAATGTTTGGTTAATAGTTGTCTACTGTTCAAATAAAAGTTTAAGTTTTATTTTTTTTTCTTTAAATCGTATATTGACTACATATTTCAACGGGTATTGGCAATCGGATATACAGTAACGAGATGGAGAATCGGTTAAGATAAAATAATAAACTTAAACATCAAATATGATCACACCAGATTTATTTATCTATTTTTTTTTTATTTCTCTTAATTTAGCCCTTTCATCACTAAATGTCTTACTTTTGTTTTTTCCTCTGTTCTCTTTATTGATATTTACTAAAAATATTTTATTATGTTTACATTTCTTTCTATATTTCTGAAGTTTTTGTCATTAAATGGCCATTTTAACTTGTAACGTTATACTGGAAAGAAACACGATAAGTTCTTAACTTTCGTTTCGATCCTTTTTCATGTATATATTTATGTTCTTGCCATTTGTATGTTATTAAATATGATCGAAAGCCACTAAAACTCTCTTATAACATGTTTGGGTGGCTTAAACACAATTATCTGCAGGAAATCATGTATATGAATTAATTAAGCATTGACTGCTTTATTCCTTAGCAACATAGTGTTTTATTTGGAAGGGGATATTCGCCGTTATATTTATATGATACCCTTTGTTTTAATTTTGCATCATTTTATTTCTTCTTACATTATTGTTGACTAATGATTTTTTCTAAATTATGTGTTTTCATTTCTTATCAGCTGATATTAAATGCATGTATAATGCTATTCGGCATTCAGCTCGTTTATTCTTGTGTTCATAATGTTTACTGTTGAAAGTTTTAACGTTTAAATACTCATTTAACAATAATCCATATATCAGACTTCGAGATTATATTCGTTCCTAACTATAAATGAGTAATATCAAAGTCAGTAAAAAAAAAAAAAAAAATTGTATACATAATGCATTGTCAATGTTGCTTCAAAACAAAGTTGATGCTTCCTCATGGCAATCAAATGATATCTCCTCATCATAAATTTAATGTTTCCAAAATAAGAATTTAAGGGAACCAGTATGAATTTTAAGGAACCAGTTCAGCAGGTGTAAATACCCTTTCCGTATCACAAAAGTATCTATATTAGTATGCCATATAGTCTCACGCTCTTGGGGTACGCTCATTTTTGTATCGTAGTTTCTACTACGTTAATACCTATCATAACAAAAATTTATCCATAATTCATAAGTAAATACCTTCCTTATGTAGAGTGAAGAAATATGATAACCCTGTCGCATTAATAATATCAACACATACATTATATAATGATACTAGAAGAAGCATCTAAAAATATTAATAAATGGTGGCAGATAATTGCAAGTTCTGCACGCTACGTAGTATAGCGCAGAACATATGTCTTAGCGATGTGAATTGCAAACTTTGGTGGTGCGGGTCACTGTAGCGGGAGGGTCACTTGAGCGGAAGTGTCCAGTAAGGCGGAGCTAGGGAGCGGGTATATCGTGGTCAGATCTACGAAAGACACTGTACTGTTCGGTACGATTTTGTACAATGGATATATAGAATATATATGCTTATCAAATTTGAGGCTTATATTGCACATGTATTATAAATATAGGAATGTAGGTATCTCAATCTGTGTTTTTAGATAGCACATTTTGCAATTAGAAACGAGAAAATTGCAAGATTATGATGTGTTTTGTACAGTTCTCCAGAGTTTTTTTTTTTTATATATCTACGGAAGTGATTTTTGCCTCTGGTTTTTCATCTGGCTTAATGTATCATATACATGTAATTGAATGTACTAGTCGTTAACTGTTTATGTGTGTCATATAAAATATGTAATTTGACGTATAAAAAAAATTAGCGCAATGCTAAAGATACTTATTGATTTACATTTGAATATGTATTTTTCTTGTCCAGTATTAAATAGTATGTTTGTAACAAGCATGGATAAGATCGACCTATGATTGCATGTGAATTGTATTTATCATGTAATAGTAAGTATACAGAAAAGAAGATCGCCTATAAATACCAGTTTGAACTTCCGCCAGATAAACGAGAGATGCCTGGATAACGCAGTAGCAACGCGCTTCGCATCTCAACAATGCTTCCCGGGTTCGATTCCTGGTCACGTATGTGAGAGGGTACAGTGGTCGCCCGTCCAGACACATGGGTTTTCTCCGGGTTTTCCGGTTTCCTCATACAATAATGACCACATACGCCGCTATCAGAGCCATCGGGAGTGATTAATATAAATTTATGAAAACTTGTTTCGTGATCAATTTAAAATGAAGTTTTAATAAACGAGAGGTCGTAGGTTCGATACCCAACCGCGACATATAAATAATGTGACTAGATATGGTACCATGCCACTAATTTGTACGGGTAAATATTTTGTGCTGAACATGAAACTACCAGTACAATTTGAATGACTATAATGTCACGACCGGGGATACCATGTATACATATATTTCCCGCGGCAGATGCTCTAACTATAAGTATGTTACTCTTCACAGACGTTTGTAGAAATACAATGCACAACTGTAACTATGTCTACTTAATAAGGATTTTCCCGCTTTATGCTTTTTCATTAAAACACAATAAATTTCGAAAGCATTGTTGGACAGTTACTCATTTTATTGCTTTGACTCATGGAATTTAGACATACGAGGGTCGTCCGGAAAGTACTCGTATGCTCAACACAAAATTATATGAAATTCAGAATGACGACCAGACGAACAAGGATAAATATATAATATGCCTCTGCCCCCGAGGAAACATGAATCAAATTAAAAAAGAAAATGTTCGTACGTTGGATGATTCTTCCGGAATTGTCAGTTTAAGCCAAGCTTCTTCATGAATTCACAGTATAAGCTTGTTTTATCCACGTTTTTAGTCGGCAAGTAACTTTTTTGTTCATATTTTTTTTATTTTGGAATATGAGTATGATCATAAAGTCTATGCTTTCTGTGAAAAGAAATATGCATGAAAATAAATCATATCATACCTCATATGAGATTATATATTATCATTTTCACTGTGATCGAACATGTTTTACATGTCTGTCTTACAGGAACGTCACGCTTACTAAACCGATTCAAATGATAAAAGTGATGAATGAATGATATGAAACTAGTAATTATTGATAATGGACCACCTTAATATCAGCAGCAACTGTTCCCCCTTAAACTCTTATATTGTATGATATGTTTTATTATTCATGCATGCATACCTCGTTAGTTTTCTATTAAGTATACTTATTGCTTTAGATTTTAAGATATATCACGGTTTTTGTTTGACCTTTGTGTTAATATCCTACTTGATTCTTAATACGCGATGCTTTTAAAACGATCTCGTCATGAGCCAAACCCTAAGACAAAAGTATGCACTGAAAAATACTTATTGTTCATTAAAATAAATAGCACTATCATTTGTCCTACAATTTTGTAACATAGGCACTTAATGTACTTTATTTATTTAATGTCAGTCATGCAATAAAACAGTTATATTCTGTTTTCAGTAGGATATCGTGAGTTATCGTTTCTTTGGGGGAAAAAAACAGGTTTTTTTTTTTCACGGTAACAAACTCTACTCAAATGAAAACAGAATGTAACTATTGCATTCGTTACATTCTAAGTCGTTCGGCCCAGGAATGAATACGAGGTTTTCTTCACCAGCTGCAATGGGTCAATCAGTTGATATTGAGTGATTAATTAATTCAAATACTCTGGTATTATAACTGAAATATATATGTATTATCGCTGTAATTTTCCACCGAAATATATACGTGAAATTCGCTGGCTAACAGAATATGTAAAATGAATATTACTCTGGGCAGGCAAGTGCCGACACGGTTCCTAATACGGTTTTAATTGATAAACGGTTTTTAGCGATTCTCTGTGCCTATCTTTTTATGATGTAATTTTGAAAAAGAAAAATATATATTTATATACAGATATGTCTTTCGTCTTTTCATGATAGTGATTATGATAGATATTCCGATATAATTATATATTTTTTTCGATATTTAAAATTTAGTTTACGTTTTAGGTTTTATCTGCAGTGTTGTATTGTACTTGCACAAATCCAAATTTACAGTTTTTACTTGTAATTGACGTTTTTGAACTTCTTCTAAAAATAATAACATTAGAGTATCGGAACGGATAACACCACGCACATTATTGTTTAATCTTTTTTTCGTATAAACAGTTACCTACTAGAAATGTAGATCCTTAATTTAAGTCCTGTTGTTATTAAGCTGAAATCTATGGTGGCATTTTTCTGCCAGCCACTTATCCACTTAGTTATGTTGAAACTTTTCTGAAAAATTGTCACATATTCAGTTAGTATCTGGCAAGTAGCAAATTTTCAAGTTATCTCCTTAGGTATCATAACAGGACTAAACTGTCTGTTAGTGCCAACTACTGCTAATCACATATTTACTTATTTTAACTGGATACCATGCCTTTTTCCAGATAATTATGTGAAAAAATACTTGTTATCCACATAATTTAACTGACTAACTTGAAAAAAAGGCGAGATATCCAGTTATCTTAAGTGAATATATGGCTGGCAGTAGTGGGCACTAACAGGCAGTTTTGTTCTGTTAAGATATCTAAGAGGATAACACGAAGGTTTTCTACTTGCCAGATACTAACTGACTATGTGACAATTTTTCAGAAAAGTTTCGACATAGCTAAGTGGATAAGTGACTGGCAGAAATATGCCACCATAGAAATCATCTTCACCAGCCAGTGCGAAAACCAATAGTCGCGAATTTCACTTATAGGGACCATCTCAAAATGCAGTCTTACATGCTGGTTCCTATGGTGGCATATTTCTGCCAGCCACTTATCCACTTAGCTATGTTGAAACTTTTCTGAAAAATTGTCACATATTCAGTTAGTATCTGGCAAGTAGCAAATTTTCAAGTTATCTACTTAGGTATCTTAACAGGACTAAATTGTCTGTTAGTGCCTACTACTGCCAATCACATATTCACTTATTGTAACTAGATATCATGCCTTTTTCCAGATAATTATGTGAAAAAATGCTTGTTATCCACATAATTTAACTGACTAACTTGAAAAAAGGCGAGATATCCAGTTATCTTAAGTGAATATATGGCTGGCAGTAGTGGGCACTAAACTGTTAAGATACCTAAGAGGATAACACGAAAGTGTTCTACTTGCCAGATACTAACAGACTATGTGACAATTTTTCAGATAAGTTTCGACATAGCTAAGTGGATAAGTGGCTGGCAGAAATATGCCACCATAGGTTCCCAATGTATTACTAATTTATGTGAAGAAGCAAGTATTAGAAACTCAGCGAAACAGATTTTACATCATTTTCCAGCAATAACGGGGAACCATGAAACAACAGTCCTTCGGTCCGATTCTTTGACGCTTGCGTCAAAAGTTTTCTTGTCCTTTATTTAAGTAAGCCGATTCATAAAAACGAAAACATTGGCATTATCGGTACATGTATAACAAGATAATTATGTTGACTTATGTTGAGTTCTTACGTCTTGTGTTTTCTTATCTAATATGTAATTACATTTCAACACTACACTGAGTTTGTTTTTTTAAGAGATATATAATAAATAAATAAATAAATAAATTAATTAACACCCGAAGCCCTCGTATATTTATTAGATCTGTGACACACAGTATGTAATTATTATATAGTAATTATTATTAATATTATATTTAAGTGACAATAACTGTCATTTATCATTGCCTTGCTTGGTTTTACGAAATTTCAAAATTTTATTTTTTATTTATTTTTATATTTCTTATTTATTTAATTTTTCCTCTGTGTATTCATATTTTTCAGGTGTTTTATTGGTATTTTACTGTGAAGTATAGTGAGACGTTTTAAGTATTGATACAAACTATATGTTAGTGACTGTGAAGTTATTAACAATTCTCCGACTAGTGACGCTTAGAATTTATAAACTCCACTATGAGAGAGAACCTCGGTAGAGATTTGTAACAATTAGAATATGAGTTTATGCATTTTAAACTAAATGACATATCTTAAATTAGCTCGTCACAGACGGTCATGATAAGGAATTTGACAATTTAACTATATTTGTGTATTGCGTTTATCAATACCCATCTACAAACGCAAGATCTCCCAGTGCAAAATTCCGTGATTGTGAAAAAAAAAGATCATAGTGTTTGGACGAGCTGCTTAAATGCTTAAATATGAATTTAAGCTATGTTTACATTCATAAATACGTTACAGAATTAAATCGAGTAATCTCCCCATTTAGAAAAAGTATTTCTTACAGGGTGTGTACACTTTTAAAAGAGCAATTGACATACAAAAGAATGAATGGTTACATTTGTGTTCTGTTCGGGGCTTTAAAGAAACAACTAAAATGTTCAGTTTTAGCATTTAAAATAGTCCCCCCACACCAAATTATATGCCATTAAACCATTCCTAAGTATACATTTATAGGTTAAATCAGTTCTATTATACAAACAAAATCATACATATAAGGGATTGATATATGCCTATAAATAAAGTTTTCGAGCCGAAATACGAGTGAGTATAAAAACGGATTTTAGTCTGTTTTTACCCCAGAAACTTAACGTGCTTTAGAGGACCGATAAAATATTCCGCGTGCAGACACAAATACTAACGAATTGGGAAATATCGTTAAGAGAAATTTATTTATATTTTCCAGTATATTCTAAACAATGTATTACACTTATCAAAATAAAAAAAATACGTATATATATCTTGACTGCGCTTGCTAGAATTCCTCCAACCAGTAACACTTAAATCCTTATGGACGATTTAATATTTTTTTCTCTAATACCCATTATTTCATTATATATAATATATTATTTTATTTCATAATATATTTAAATATTTAATAAAACTAAAATAATGAAATGTATTTCAAATATAAGAATTTAATAATTACTTAGTGTATAAATATTGCTGTTGAACTTGATGCCTGGTTTTTATAATTATGAGAATATACCGATTCAGCATATAACATAATGCAAGTCCTAAAAATATATGAAAGGCATAGTGGTTTCCTTAAAATAATAGCAAATGGGCGAATTAATAATAATAATAATAATAGAAAAAAGAATCATAATGATGATGATGGTGATGATGATGATGGTGGTGATAAACTCACCTTTTACTCCAGTCAAAAAGTGTCAATAACGTCTTGATGACTAACTAGATGACTCCCGGTTTTTTATAGCCCCAAGTTGTTGCCCTTTAATATTAATATCGTGCCGGAGTTCACTGTCATGAGACAACACTCGAGTTAAACCACCCTCATTATGCAAGGTTTTCTCACATTAAATGCCGGAGTGGCGCTACCGGGGATTTGACACACAACGGCTAGTGAATAAATAATGAAAAGTCGGCGACGGATGTCACACCGTTCCGGACGCCCTCTTAAAGCCAATGGTTGTAAGCAAATGAAGAAAATGCACGTTCACAGACAAACCAGAGATGAAACCTTCAAAGACGTCAGCAAACATATTCTGTCTCCCTCGGCTGCTTCTGTTCGAATGTAATCCACAATCTCCGCGTATATCTCTGTAATTAGTGATGTTACGAGAAAATACAGGTTCTCATTTGGATAAAAATATTTTTGAGCCTTTGGAATATCTGGAATATTATAATTTGGTTTTAACTCCAATTATTCAGTAGTGTATGATTTACATCTAAAGAAAATAGTCTGTGCGCGAACTGATTAAAAACTGACCGTTAAATACAGGTCGGCCGCTTAATACAGGTGGCCGCTAAATACAGGTCGGCCGCTTAATACAGATGGCCGCTAAATACAGGTCGACCGCTTAATACAGATTGTCGCTTAATACAGGTCGGCCGCTTAATACAGGTAGCCGCTAAATACAGGTCGGCCGCTTAATACAGGTGGCCGCTAAAACAGGTTCAACTATATGTTATGTTGTTGAGTATTTGCACTGTTTCTTTTATATAAATGTGATGATAAATGAATATCTAGGATGTTATCATTAACAATGGATTTATGCAACAACGAAATGACGCCGTGGTTCAGTGGTCGTATACGCATCTGCTGGCCCCAAAGTTAGGGGATCAAGCCCCGGTCGGGTCAAAATAAACGCTGAACGAAATTAGCATGTTGTATCACAAAATTAGTACTTTTAAATAAATCCGCTGTTTGCTGAAATGATTTATCATAAATCGTACTTGATGGTAAAGCGATGTATACAATTTTCTTCCATATAAATGTGTGTTTGCTTGCTGGCAGGATTTCAGTCATTTAGTTCAGTTTTAACTTTTGTTATTTAACGTCGAATGGGGAAGAAATTCTTGAGACTTACCCTAATTCCCTTTCGACGGTTCCTGGGTTGGACCAGTACTTTGCGCCTGGGAAGGTAGGATAATGAAAGGTCCTTGCCCCCTTACTTGTCTAAATGAAACAACTGCTGCCTCACTGCCATATCTTGCTCGTAGACACGTGGCAATACCACACCCGGAGCATTGAACCAGTCCTGGAACTGCCCTATGCTAAGCGTCAAGCAAAGGAATTATATCAGCGTCATTTCTAAGACTTAAATTAAATTTCTGTCACGGTAAGGATAACTCACAATAAGAGGGACTCCTGTGTAAGCGGCCGTTTAGTCGTAGAGCATTCGTCCTGTAAGCGGAAGGCCCCAGGCTCGAGTCCCGGTCAGGCTGCATATTTTTCTCACTCTGTGACATGTCTCTTTTGTTTCATTTGAATCGATAATTTGTCTTTACAAATACAATACTATGGTGTCGATGCAGCCCAATGTACTAACACAATTATATTCTGTTCTGTTCAAATATCATTTCAAGATACCATTGAGTGAAATGTCTCAGGAACCCGAGGTTACGGGTTCCAAACCAATGGGTAGGGGTAATGGAATTTTACGTGCTTCATGGGCCCTTCATAGAATGTGCAGAGTGGGGTTTATTTGTATGACGTCATCAGCATCATCATCATCATCATCAGAGATAACAAGCTGATCTTTAAAAAAAATAATCCGCATTGGTGAAATATCCCATGTGAATAATGTACGTAAGATATAATTATATATAAACGACTGATCAAGTCTTTGGAACTTATAAGTTGACATTAATATCTGCAAACATGCAATGAACTCGCGGGGAATGACGTAAACTAATAATGGCAGATTTGGGTTCGATTTGCTAGACAAAACCAGGGTAAGAAACATTTTTTTTTTTGGATAAGAAACATAAACTATCGTATTGGCATTTTATTCGCATTTGTTCAGGGGTTATGCTGATAATTTTTCTTTACTCCCATAAATATCTTAAATGGACTTGTCCTTTCTTACTTTTGGAATGTACCATTAGTTTTTTATGGGGATGCCTACTGAACATTTACTGACTGAATAGCGAAAAGTGTAGACCATAATCAGACTACACGGTTGTGCAGGCTGATCTTGGTTTGCACTGGTGTAAAAAAAAAAGCGTTCCAAACTAAAAAGTGGGGATCATTATAAACGAATAAGCATATGAAATCGAAAATATAATACAAAATGTTACTTTATTTGGTTTTGTCCTACAAATTGCTATCACTGGAATATGCGATTCCCGCATTGAATGTAGTAACCTGCAAGACAATATATTACATATACATGTATTAGATACGCCAAAAATCATTAGATGGCTATTTGTGTAACCATTACAATTCATGTTTAAAACGTAACAATGTCTGTTATCCTATTTATTTCGGTCATATGCTGGTTGACAACACTGCTAACGGAAAACATCATTTGAATGAACTGTAAGGGCGCCGTGGTCCAGTGGTCAAATACCCGACTGCAGATCACAAGGTTGTTGGTCTGAACCTTATTCTGGAAAAAGATTTTTCATGGCCTTCCCAGACGCAAAACACTGGTCCAACCCAGGAACCGCCGAGAGGGATCATTATACGTTGTAAGACCTTGTTTCCCAATCGACGTGAAATAAACAAGTCTGAATAAATGAATGGCAACTTTTAGAAGTTGCTTATTAAGGAGTATAGGGTCATCCGCTCAGACACATGGGATTCTCAAGGTACCCCAGTAGACGACGTGAACGCCATCAGCATTATAAAACAGGCTATTTTTATAAGCGATGCCGCTGTCTGCTCGATCGTTGTAAAATGAATAAATTTTAAACTTAATTCTGAAAGAAATAAATTGTCAGTTTTGTGATCTGTTTCATCATATACAACCAAGAAAATAGTAACTACTCATTCCGGACTGATGACCTTTGCTAGGTCAGTAGATGGGTCAGACAGCTTCGCCCAAAGAGTTAGACTTTGTGAAACAGGGTCCATAAAAACAATCAGACACATATAGAATGAAAAAGCATATGGAATGTTTAATATATCAAGTATTTGCTTTATACACATAAAACATACATTATGGCATTTGTATAGAAACAAAACAACCTAATTTTATTGAACATACATAATAGAATTCCGAGGACTGTTCGAAATTCAATGTTGTTCATTCATCAAATATAGCCTTATTATAAAAACTTTCTATAACATAAACACTCAAAATTTTGCACTTTAATTTTTCACAAACAACTGATCTGACAGTTCAAATGCTACTATTCTAAAGATGGTAAAGGTTCATTTTCCAGATTTATATTTATTTTTATTTTCAACGTCCATTTATAAATGAGATTCGTGACCTCCATCCGTCAAACATAGTTATGAATTGTACATACATTGTGAAATATTACATATTTACAGAAGTTCGAAACCTTTTTCATCAGAATTTTGCGTAATATATATTGGAAGCCACTTTGCATGAAAGAAGGACAAAAAAAAAAAAACGTATATATAACTTCCTCAAAATAAATGTATTTTGATGATTTTTATTTTAATTTTTGGAGTTTGCCGACGTCGTGACAGCCCACAACTCTTCAGCGGCATCCTGGTAATATCACGAGGGCTCGACGCCTAGGGACGCTGATGTACTCTAAGCTTCTTTGCGTAGAAACTCAGAGTGACCAGACCGGGTATCGAACTCAAGTTAAGAGAGGCAAAATTATTGTAAAAAGTTTTGATACATATATTGCCTAGTAGTACCAGTATTCACATTTTGAACGGTCGATATTGGGGAATAGATGGCGAAACATAATTTTTAAATTTATGATTGAACAAGACATAACCTGTTTAAATGGCTAAAAAATCACAATTACTTTTAATATCCACTATTGTCTGATGTGCGTAACATCAGCACTCGTCTAGCTACATTCCTGTCAGTAAGCATACATTTGATAATGTTAGCGACAAAAACAACGAGACTAGAACAAGAAAACATTCTGGAATACGGAAGAACATCTTTTTCAAATTCATTTTCAGAATATAAGTCTGTTTTAATAAAAATGACAATAACTCGCCTTTTGTTTTACACCTTATTGTATAATATTAATAGGAAATAAAGATTTATGACATTTATTTTATGTTTTTAATTTAAGCAAGTATTATTTTGAAAAAAGATCCAAATCAGAAAAACAACATGTCATTGTTAAGACGTGACTTCCTGTGAAAACATGGCGTGATGAAGTTCGGTTGCTTACCCTAGCAACTATGGTCAATGATAAAACGCACTCTAGTACAGCTATGGTCTGGATACCTTTGTCACACTCTTCAATCTGGAGGGATGAAGACTCCGAATATCAGCTAATGGTACGACATCAGAAAATCGGTGGTTGAACCATAGTTAACATCCGGTTAACCTATTTAAATTTTATCGCCTTTCCATTGAAGAGTTTGACCAGAGTAAACAAGTCATATATGAACTAGGCCGCGTTTAATCATTGACCATGTCTTTCCATGCCTACAAGTTGATCTACAGTAAACAAGGGATATCCCGAGAACTAGTGTGAACGATGGAATGTTCGAATATGCGCTAGGCTCTAAAAACATGAGTTTTTTCCCTCGTATGCTCGTGATCTATACAGTGAAAAACAAAGTAGTCCACAAAAAGATACGATGATCGGACATCGGATATTGCCAAATTTAAGGTATATCGACAGGGGGGGAATATCTTCAAGATGTGGCCTATCAAATTACTTAAACTGTGTTTTTGCATTTCGTTGTTTTCCGGACCATTTATAGAGAATAGTTTTGAAAACTTTTCCCATAGCATGACTTCACACATACATATACAGTCCAACGCTGTTAAGTTCGGACTTCTTTCCTTCCTTGGGTTTGTTGTGTTTACTTTCGTCAGTCGTCTGCAAATTGTGTCTTTAGTCCGCGCATAACGATATCCGGTTTTTAGACGAAGCTTAGTGAAATCGTAATATTTTTCCTTATATTTTACATTGTTCTTACGTAAGAGTTCACAGAATTTGACTCTAAGATAAAAAATAAGGTTAAGGAATATCTTAAGGAAAAAATTAAGATAAAGGAATGCCCAAGTTAAATATAAGAAGTATATTGAATGCAGCCCCAAATCAGTTTACATTCAGCTTTCGACCAAAAACTGCTTTTTGTTTGCTTTGGTTTCACCTCCCTCCTCTTACAGTATTTCACTCATTTTGGAACTTCAACTAAGTCAACACGAGTCATTTAGCGTTTACACCGTCACTTGGTTCTCTGTTGTGAATTTCAGGAATGTTTTGACTTTCGTTCATAGCTTTCACATCAGCATGTAACGGATCAATTGCTTTCCCCAAAACTTCCATATCTAAAGGTGGGTGGGTGCTGAAAATTGAAGATGACCACAATGACTAAAGCAATACAAAATGAATACATTAAATATCTAAAAAAATCTAAATTTCACTGGATTTCAAACAATCAGAAATAATCAGAAATTCTACTCAGAGCTGCTTAAATATGCTCATGAGCTAATGGTCCAGGCTGATTAATTTTCTTTTCACAAATGTAACTGGACATGAAAACTGTGTGCAAAATCAGATATATTTGCTATGTAAAGTTTCCGGAATTAAATACATTCTTAAGGTACAGCTATAGACACGAATATTTACTTCTGTAAAAGTTTTAAGTTTATACAACTGTTCTCAGTTCACAACGGTGCATTCACAACTTTTAGAACCTGTTAATCGGTATACATTTACAGCCTCTGTTTACTTATTTTTGGGTCCCGAGATTATGTGTCCCAGCCTTTAGGCAAATGTCCATTTATGGATATACGTTGGTAGATTAATTGATATCTGATTGATATGGATCTTAAAATTTCACTTAACAAAATAAATATCATATTATAAGTATATTAAAGTTTGATAGTTTTTTGTTTGTTTTATTTCACGTAGATGCTAGTTTGGTCTGATTATGCAATAATTCCAATAACTGTTACTCTTTCCTTGGAACTTGATTGTTTTTTTTAAATTTTAACCTAATAATATATTACACTCTTCAGAAAATCTCAAATTTCATATAGTATTTTACACGAATTTACACTATAAGTTTAACTAAGCATGTCGCCGAATGCCTTTATAAAAGTTATTTCTTGTTGATGATGTTTTTTTTTTGTAAAAAATCAAACTCTTCTAAACATATTATATAATAAAAAAGGCCGACCACCTGAGGGACTCATTTTTCGAGGAACACCAAAGCTTAAACAAATACAGAAGAGGACCAAGAGGTTATCATTAGTGTAAAACTAAATTTAAACATTGATTTCAAAGGAAAATCATTTTGAAATTATCAATAAAGAGTTAAATGAAAGCTAGCCGCCCCTATCGGGGTCTCATTTTTCAAGGGATTAATTTTATTTTAGCATTTATGGTAGAGATTCATACGTTTACCATTAGTGCCAAATGATATTAAACCCTGACTGATCATAGGTTTCAAATAAGAAGAATTTTGAAATGTTTATAAAGAGTATATAAGGAAACTAGCCGGCTCTTGGGGCTTCATTTTTTCAAGGGATTATTTTTATTTTAGAAATTATTGTAAAGGGCCATGCGGTAACTGAAATGAAATGAAATCTAATTGTGAGAATTGATTTTAGATAAGAAATTTCTTAATATTTTATTTTTGTTGTTTTAAATTTAAATTTCTTAATGTTTTTTTTTTTTCAATAAAATTCTTTTGGTTGCCATGGTAACCATAGTTCAGAAGGATCAAGTTTACTTAAGCAACTTGTGTGAAGGTCCATCCAAGGATTATTAGTGCCAAGATTCATCAATTTCAATCATTTGTTTCAGGAAAGATCCACGAAACTGTTGTACATGTACAATGATTATGGATACGCAAAATACGCATGGTTAGCATAATGCTTTTCACCAAAGTGTTCACGGTTCGATCCCTGGCCTAAGCCAATCAGCGTTTAGGAAACATCCCAACTTTGTGGCCAATCAGAAGCTCTGGTAATACAAATTATCAGCGATAAATTTCAATAGAACACCCTGCTATTTCACCATGTACAAAATAGATCAATCTATTTGACAAAATAAAGCGTTTCACGTTGGTCCCGGTCTTCTTTTGTCTGTGAAAATATCTTAATATAAACATTCGTTTTCTAAGTCTTTCAACTTTATCGCTATATGGGTTATTCAAGGTGGACTTGGCACGTGCAAGACGTGCACGGATCCTTTTTCAAAAGTCAACATGAAAGTATCACCTTCGAGTCAATCCCTTCTCGCTTATTGCCCCATCACTAGCAGTCTCAGTCCCCTCGTGCTGTGTGTCGCCATGGAGAGTCTCGTAGATCGGATTACTGAAGTTGGTAGATGACGATTCTTCTGATAGACCTGGCTGTAATTTGAAAATAACCAACAGTTCGGTACATACGTTGACAACGACAAGAAAATAGTCAAAAATGATGGCAGTGATAAGATGTAAGGTTACTAAGGAGAAGGTAATCCGCCCCCCCCCCCCCCCAAAAAAAAATAATACCACAATAAAACGTTCGGTAAATAAAAGCCAATGGTCAGAACGTTCTGCAGATAAAGAGTCAATGTCAAAATGTTCTGTTGATTACGAGCCAATGTCAAAAGGTTTGGTAAATATTGAGCAATTGTCAAAATGTTCGGTAAATGATGAGCCAATGTCAAAAGGTTCGGTAAATATTGAGCAATTGTCAAAATGTTCGGTAAATAATGAGCCAATGTCAAAAGGTTCGGTAAATATTGAGCAATTGTCAAAATGTTCGGTAAATAATGAGCCAATGTCAAAAGGTTCGGTAAATATTGAGCAATTGTCAAACTGTTCGGCAAATAAATGAGCAAATATCCGAAATTTATGTAGGTAATGAGCCAATGTTACAAACTTTGGTAAATAATGAGCAAATGTCAAAAAGTTCAGTAAATACTGAGCCAATGTCAAAACGTTCGGGACCTGATGATGCATGTCAAAATGTCAGGAGATAATGGACCATGTTAAAAAAATTCGGAAGATGATGAGCCAATGTAAACCCCCCAAACCCCCTTTTTAAATTTTTTAATAATCTGGCCAGTAGTTTTGAAGAAGATGATTTTTAAAGTTTTCATATTTTTTTTCTTTTTGTTGCTGTGGCAACAAGTGTTCTATATTGATCAAGTTTATTTTAGGAACTTTTGTGAAGGTTGACCCAAGGATCATTCCTTCCAAATTTAATCAAATTCTGTCCAGTGGTTTCAGAGGAAATGTTGATTAAAGTTTTCCCTATATACATATCAGGCAAATAAGCCCCGCCCCTAGCGGCCATGTTTTTTACGGATCGGAATAATTTTAGCAACTTTGGTATAGGTTGACCCGAGGAACATCTGTACCAATTTATTTTAAAATCTGGCCAGTAGTTTTGAAGAAGATGATTTTTAAAGTTTTCATTTATTTTTCCTTTTTGTTGCCATGGCAACCACAGTTCTACATGGATCAAGTTTATTTTAACAACTTTTGTGAAGGTTGACCCAAGGATCATCCCTGCCAAGTTTAATTAAATTCTGTCCAGTGGTTTCAGAGGAGATGTTGTTTAAAGGTTTCTCTATATACATATAAGGCAAATAAGCCCCAACCCTGGCGGCCATGTTTTTTTACGGATCGGAATAATTTTAGCAACTTTGGTAGAGGTTGACCCAAGGAACATCTGTACCAATTTATTTTAAAATCTGGCCAGTAGTTTTGAAGAAGATGATTTTTAAAGTTTTCATTTTTTTCTTTTTGTTGCCATGGCAACCACAGTTCTACATGAATCAAGTTTATTTAGCAACTTTTGTGAAGGTTGACCCAAGGATCATCCCTGCCAAGTTTAATCAAATTCTGTCAGTGGTTTCAGAGGAGATGTTGTTTAAATTTTCCCTATATACATATAAGGCAAATAAGCCCCACCCCTGGCGGCCATGTTTTTTTACGGATCGGAATAATTTTAGCAACTTTATTTATTTATTTTGAAATCTGGCCAGTAGTTTTGAAGGAGATGATTTTTAAAGTTTTCAAATTATTTTTCTTTTTGTAGCCATGGCAACCAGAGTTCTTCATGGATCAACTTAATTTTAGCAACTTTTGTAGAGCCTCACCCAAGGAACATTCCTGCCAAGTTTCATTAAATTCTGTCCAGCGGTTTCAGAGAAGATGTCGTTTAAAGCAAATTGTTGACGACGCACGACACACGACGACGGACGACGGACGAAGGGTGATCACAAAAGCTCACCTTGAGCACGTTGTGCTCAGGTGAGCTAAAAACAAGAAACACGTCAAATGACGCATAACCAGATTTTCAGGGGTCGCCCCAGGCAAGCAAAACGACCATAAATGAAAACTCAGAGATTTATAAACAGAGATTGTGAGCTTATTCTTTGCCCATATCGATTTTCTGAAGAGGCGCGCGACCAACGAGATTTCAACGAGACCCGGAGAAGACAAAAAATGAAATACATATTTATGAAAAGTTCTAATGGATAATTAAAGTTATATGGTATTGATATGGTTATTTTGTTTGGTCAATTATTTGTTCGACTACATAAACAAACGTCAGTAAGGTTGATTGACTAGACGGCGAGACGCAATTAAGGGAATCAACCAGTAAGCAATCATTTTACATGTTTGAAGATTTGTGTAACTAACACCAGTCAACAGTACCAGAAGACAAAAATCACGGGTTAATCCTGCACGTACATAAAGATATCATGTATCTTTATGCCTAATCATATCGGACTTATCTACCTGTCTTCCTTCCTTTCTCTCCCCTCTCTCTCTCTCGCTGGTAACTATAATTAAACAAAAAAGATACTCTATTAATCATGCATCTGTCCTCTTCTTTCCTTCATTTAAATTCACTAAGCTATAATCAGTAGATTTACTAAAAGTATTTGGAAAATAATTATTGTTTTATAAGAATTTCTCAAGCTCCATCGAAATGTCCGGTACCCGTGTGACAGGTGAGCGCGCTCTGGTTTAACTCTCGAGGCACGCGATAAAGCGCGTTATTTCGGAAAGCTGCCAATCTCCGTTTTTAAGTCTCTGGAAAACTTTATCACTATTATAACAGAAATATTTGACGGAAACGAAATGTTTGACACAGCTCGCCCGCCAAACGACGTACTCCATTCTAAAAACCAGGAAGTTAATTGAAAACCTGGTTGGAAATGTGGAAAATAAGACAATGTTTAAATGCTTGGTAAATAATGAGTCAATGTAAAAACGTTCGGAAGCCGGACAGTACCATTCGTAGCTCAACTTTGTCTTACATGCCAAAATATATCAATATGAGTCACTTGATGGCATTACAAGGACCTGGTGACCTTCAACAACAACCAAATCAAGATCTGATCTTCTGACTTAGTCACATATGACCAGCCCCATACTACGGGAGCCGTTATTTAGAAGAATATTTATTTTGGTTTCCATGGTACCAAGAATTCTGCATGATTCGAGTATATTTTACAACTCATTAAGGTTTCAGAGGAGATATCCTTTGAGGTAAAGTCTCTGTAATGGTTGCGCTGCATTTCGGACCTCATGGCCTTTCACGGAGATAACTAAGATTCATTAGGGTACCTTGGTTATTTGGTAGAGGTTAAGTGGGCCAAGACGTAGCGGAACCATTACAAGGTCTTTACCTTAAATCAAACTGACAACGGCTGAGAAGGGAAGAATACGGACACAGTATTGTCACAAAGGCTTGCATTTAGAACGTTGTGCTCAGGTGAACTATAAAGGAAGAAATGACGACAACATTTGCAAATAAAAAGACAATGCCAAACGGCTAAAAATGTAAATAATTTGTTTCTGGTATACTGTTTGGGAAATTTTGAAAGAGAGGCCAAATACGAAAGTATTTTTAATTCTGGACTTCTGTCCTATACAGAATACAGGCAGATAGCCGAGATTATCCTTTTATGTACACGTCATATGCCAAACTCCACACAGTGATCTCCCTTGCAAGCAAAAAAATCACGTCTGGCGTCTCCGTCTGCTGTCACAACAACAACAACAACAAAAATTTAAATGATTTTTTTACAACGAGGCGATATTTGATGTTTATTAAAGAAAACATACTTCAGGAAATGACACTCGCAGTAAAATTTTTTTTTTTTGAAAAAAGAAAAAATAGCTAAATTCTGTTAAAATGGCAGTGGTTATCTACAACTGTAAAGGGGGGGGGGGGGGGGTAAATACTGCGTGGAGTTTGGTCATATGCAGGTTTCACAAATTTAAAATGAATTATGGGAAGGAACAATCAACTAACGATGCCGTGCGTTCAGTTATGGCGACAGCTATTAATTTGGTACCCTGCTTACGTTCAAACTGGGGAGCAACCGCTCAAATCAGCGACTGTTAAGTTCACCGAATATGCTATAGAAACACAGGGGTTCGAAGTAACATGATACACACCATTGCAACTTCGAGCTCCTGTGGTCAGCAATTAAAGTTCTGCTTGTTCTGGTACTCTGCTTTGATTTTAAATAAAATACATTACCGGAAACCATTTATTGTTATTATGCCAAATATTATATTTGCCTTGACATTTATGTTGGTAATTTAGCATATGCAGTAATAAATACATGACTCTTTGAAAAAAAAATCTGTATAAAAATATTGATTCAATCTGTTCATATATGACACACAGTAATACTCAACACTAGCAAAGCAAACAATTCCTGAAACTAAATTAAAACTTTACCAGTAAATCCACTCGACGGTACCTGGGTATTATACTGTGGCCAAGACTTTGACAAAAAACAGTTTGTGATTAAGCAACAGATGCTTTGGATAGACCAGCTAATAATAAACTTTGCAAGTCTTCCTTTTAAAAGGAAATTTTGTTCTGTATTGTACAATTTTCACAAGTCCTATATTAAACCTATGATAAACACCGAAACGCAAGAAAACGTTCCGAATGAAAATCTTGATCGACAAACGCGCTAGATTCACCATCAAGCGTCTGCCATCACCGGTTTGATAATGTTATTTGAGTGGAACAATTGTTGAAATGAATTTGTTATTGAACAAAAGAAAGGTATAAAATAAAAAGTCATTTAACATTGTTCAGTACCACACGGATAAAGTTTTGACTTGCACATAGCCTAGCAGCTTGTCCAATATGATTTTCCAAGCTGTGTAATCAAAGGGTATATCCGTATTGTACTGAATAATGTTAAATAAACAAATATTTTTAAATAATGAAAAATATCGCAGACTATTTATAAATATCATATAATTATTTAATGCCGTGATAATTAGTGTGAACAGAATAAAAAATATTATGAAACGAAAACACCATCGAGGCATCGAGACAAAAATTAAACCATAATATCACATCGTATTTCCGTAATTATAATACATTTCAGACTTCATCAGCTTATTTATGTAAATAACTGCTAGTTATGAACGTCTAACAAAGCAAACCATGTAACATCATCCTTCTACGTTGCTTTTGTTGTGGATAATTACACATCTCGTTAAGGATATGCGAGATTATACGCCTGAAGATGGTAAATATAAAACTACAGATCTTGCGTCATTCCAGAGAAACTAAAAATGCCATTATTTTTTACCCATCTTATGAAATGAAGTTGGTCGATGACAGAGAGAGAAAAAATCCATAATCCGTATGAAAATATATAAAAGTATTTAAGGCATTCCATTGATTATAAAATTATAATCATAGTCCTTCAAATGCTTAAAAAAGACTTTAGTGGAAGCACCCACTGACTTTGGGTTATAGGCTCTTTTGATTAAAGTCTATAAAGGCTTGCATTTACTATAAAATTCCCACGATCACTTTATGGACCATGATCACAAAATAAGGATGGATGGATGGATTACCTTAATATGCATGGCAGAATGACAGAAGGGTGTTAAAAAGAACAGTGTGACACATATTTATACTCTGGGCACATAAAGGAACCAGGGGTCTATTCGCATAAAGAGCTGTGATATCGCACTTAACTCCCTTGCATAGAAAACACTGTCTCTTCTACCTGATGCCTCTTCAGAAAAAGAAAAAAAAGCGAGTACATGTATACTCATTTGCGAATGACGCAATTACTCATCATCATCATCATCATCATCATCATCAAAACAAATAAAAACATATTTTTATAGTGGATATTCTTTTTAATAGTATACATGTGTATGCTATTAAGTGACTTAGATTGGCAGTCTTATAAGGTTTGTGTGTTTGCTTGCGTTTAATCAATGTACCACCAAAAGTATTTCGGTCATATAAATATTAACGGGAGACAGAACTCGCATTGTGAAAACTTATATTCATTTTCCTAATAGCAGATGTTATCAAAATCGAAGTCATATAATAGAAGGTAAGTAATATCAATTTAAAATATCATCTATAATTTTTGTTACTATGGTGACCAATAACCATTACCAATATTCCATTGTGTTACAAGATGCATTATCATTAGGTATATTCATGCCGTTACATGCAGTTACAAGATGCATTCTATCCAGTGAATATGTTGTCACATGTTGTTACAAAATGATTTCCCTGATTAGGGAAAAAAAAAAACTTGTTACATCATGGGATATACCTAATTGTCATACGAAAGAATGCCTCTTGAAACTGTATGGAATATATATGCATGTTACAGGAAAGAATGCATCATTTTACGGCATGGAATATATCTTAAGGTTACAGGAAAAAATGCATATTGTAACAGCATCAAACAGCATGGAATATACTTAATGGTTTCAGAAAAAAGGAATACCAAGGTTCTGGAAAGACTGCATTTTGCAACATCATGTAACACGGTAACTCACGAGATTTTATACTGAAATAAATACAACAGGATGATCTCTTTTACAGTCTCTAGCTAAAAAAATTCAACAACAGTATTTATCCATCCAATGATCCCTTAAAATATGGTGTTATCACATTTTTAGTTCAAAGTATTGGTATATTTTCCTCTCAAAAATTAAATATGGCCGGTTTAATATATTAAGATGATATACAGTGATAAACAATCTACAAAATCCAGGGTTTATGTATGGGAGTAATGTACGCACTTATAAGATTCGCTTTTTGGAAACAATAATATATACAGCGTATACTCATTTCGAAAAAAGAGAGAAAACAAAAAATGCCAACCAAAAACAATTGAAGGCAGCAAACCCCGTTCCGGGATTGAGTTCCATACTACATGTATATTTATACATTTCAATCCATTTCTCATGTTTTACCGTTAATTTAAAACTAAATAGCTATCTAAATTTCTCATCATAGATGGAATTAATGACCTATAGAATTTTGCCGTGTCATTCCTACTAATTCGAAACCAACCCCCTTCTGTTACAGTAAATTGAAAAAAAATACATGCATGCGTATGCATGAATATTATTTCGACCATGTTTGGTTATTGGATGTAACGTACTCAGCCATTTTTGAGACGATGTCTTCTTGAGACAGATATAGTGTATGATACTACACTCAGTCACATTATCCTGACACCGAGCCAACCAGTCCTGGACTACCTTATATACTTGGCGCCAAGCATGGGAGCAATACCAAATTCATTTTGTACGACTTTTGTTTGTTGAGGCCGGGGATCGAACACAGGGCCTTCCGTTTCCGGGGCGGACGCTCTAACCACTCGGTCAGCAGGACCTGTGATTTATTGAAAGATAAATTCACTCACCAAAAACGATTGGGGCAGCTTGTAAGGTGCTGAGAACACAACCTTTCCGTCCCCGGAATAAATTACTGTATCCCCCGTCTGGGCTTTTTGCAAAATTTTCCTAGATATGAAAATAAATACATATTGTACTGTCTCAAACTAAGAAAGCAAAAAAAAAAATTAAAATGAATAAATCATCATGTATAAACAGCACTTAACAATACTTAAAATAAAACCTGTCCATGTTTGTCTAAAAGAAAAAAGAACTGGATTGACTTACAATTTTGGTTAAAATGGTGTGGGCATGCATGTTAAAATTCAATATTAGCGAACTTTAAAATTTTCATACCAAGCCATTAAATAATGTTGTATCAAGAAATAGTAAAAAGGTTTCAAGAATGTATCAATATCGTAAACAAAGCCAAACTTAACAATTAACTCCACGCAGAAATGTTCGATTTGACAGGACTTACCCCTTTCTCTTCAGAATAATTAGGACGAGTATCAAAATGATGACTAAAACAAATATGACAGCTGAAGGAATAATGATGGCTGAAAAATCTGAAAATAAAGGCAAAAAGCTTAAATCAGTAGCATATCCCCTTAACCCTTTCCCTCAGAGAGGACACCATGAAAAGACCTATGCGAACAGCATAAAACCAGATCAGCCTGCGAGTAACTCGCAGGCTGATCAGGTTTTATGCTGTTCGCTGCTCCTCAGTGGTCTGGAAATGAGGACTTTATAATTAAATCTGGTAAGGTTTAATTGTGGTTTTCTGCAGATCAAGCTTTATGTGGCACCTATTGAGTGCGTCAAAATGAGTCTATATGAGGGAAAGGGTTAAGAAATTAGCGGACAAAACCATCCACGAAATACATTAAAATTAGCCCCGACCCCTCCACACAAGATCCATTGAAATTAGCCCCCCCCCCCCCCCCCGAAAATAAATGTTATATATATATCAAATTTTAAGACAGTTAATAACCAGCCTCTCAAAACGCACAAACCAAACTTAATAAATATTTGTTTGATTGGATTTAATGTTCCACCCACTTTATTTCAGTCAGTTGGCGACATATGTCTACACAAGCCTCACTGTGGTATCACACCGTCGACAAGTAGCATGATACCACACCCAGTCATATCATCCTGACACCGTACCACCACAACTTAACACGCTGTGAGGAAGCCTCTGAGAGACAGACAGCCAAGTACCGTGACCTTGTGAGAAATGTAAAGAAAAGGGATATCACATATGGCTTTTTCTAGTGGAGGTTGGTGCCAGAGGACTCCCGGCAAGTCCCTTTGGAAACTTTTGATAGTCCTTGTTGCGACAGGAGAGGAGAGACAGGTTTGGAAATGCAACCTAAAGAGTATTACGATTGCTCAGTCTTAAGGAAGAGGAGCTGGATGTCAACTGACACGAAGTGGACTGATCAACACTACAGGCCAACCACTAGTGCATCGAAATAAAATGGCCGAATTACTCTAGGGTCGGTGGATCTCGACTAAGAGTGTCGTGGTTCCAGCAGTTTTCATAACTGTTCATATCTCAGGGTAAATAAATAAGTCCTAAATAAATTGAAAATGCTTACTATAGCACTGGATTTAAATTTGTAAATTATATTTACTTGCTAAATGGAAGCCTGTGTCGAGTTTTTGTGGCAAGATGGTTTCGCATATATCTCCAGTATACTCTGAAAGTAAAGAAATACATTTTATACAGATAATCTTCGATGATAAAACACACACACACACACACAAATGTCACATTGTTACGTTTATACACAAGAAATGCTCCAAAGTGGCTATTAAAACAATTATTGTAAAAAACAACAACAAAAAAAACCCAAAAAAGGGCCATCTTTCTGAGAAGAATTTTTCTAGTTTTTTTCCAAAATAAGTCCAATGTCGCGAATGTCGTGCCGCGACATTTAAAATCTGAATGTCCAATGTCGTGAATGTCGCGTGCGACATTCAAAATCTGAATGTCCAATGTCGTGAATGTTGCGTGCGACATTCAAAATCTGAATGTCCAATGTCGCGAATGTCGTGCCGCGACATTCAAAATCTGAATGTCCAATGTCGTGAATGTCGCGTGCGACATTCAAAATCTGAATGTCCAATGTCGTGAATGTCGTGCCGCGACATTCAAAATCTGAATGTCCAATGTCGTGAATGTTGCGTGCGACATTCAAAATCTGAATGTCCAATGTCGTGAATGTCGTGCCGCGACATTCAAAATCTGAATGTCCAATGTCGTGAATGTGCGTGCGACATTCAAAATCTGAATGTCCAATGTCGCGAATGTCGTGCCGCGACATTCAAAATCTGAATGTCCAATGTCGTGAATGTTGCGTGCGACATTCAAAATCTGAATGTCCAATGTCGTGAATTCAAAACCTGAATGTCCAATGTCGTGAATGACATTCAGATTTTGAATGTCGCACGCAACATTCACAACATTGGACATTCAGATTTTGAATGTCGCGGCACGACATTCACGACATTGAATTTCAGATTTTGAATGTCACACGCGACATTCACGACATTGAATTTCAGATTTTGAATGTCGCAGCACGACATTCACGACATTTGACATTCAGATTTTGAATGTCGCGGCACGACATTCACGACATTTGGACATTCAGATTTTGAATGTCGCGGCACGACATTCACGACATTGACATTCAGATTTTGAATGTCGCAGCACATTCACGATGCCGCGACATTCAAAACTGAATGTCCAATGTCGTGAATGTCGCGTGCGACATTCAAAATCTGAATGTCTAATGTCGTATGTCGTGAATAGTGAGAGTTGAATGTCATATGTTGTATGTCGTATGTCGAGCCAACTTCACACAGCCTCCTGGAACTACCCTGCTGAGCGCAAAGCAAGGGAGCTAAACCAGTATAATGTTTAACGACTTTGGTACGTCGCTGCCGGGGATCGAACTAACGACCTCCTGATTCCGAGACAAGAGATATGCTTTATACAGTAAAATTGCGAGGAAAAAAGGGGTAGATGTATTACTTGGATTTTCGCGTTTATAAGGTAATCGAGAGTATCCCTCAGTGAAAATGGGTTCACTAGACATGTGTTCACTATAGCCGCGTTCGCTACAACCGCTGGTTTTTACCAAAGAAAAAGAAGGGGAAAGATCGGGCCAAGAAAAAAAGTTCCTTACAACCGAGCGTTCGCTATATCCGCGTTCGTTATAATCGAGTTCGACTGTATATAGGAAATAGGAATGATGTTACTCTGTTTATTTTTTGTTTATTTTTAGCTCACCTGAGCACAACGTGCTCATGGTAAGCTTTTGTGATCGCCTTTTGTCCGTCGTCCGTGCGTCTGTGCGTCCGTCGTCAACAATTTCTTTAAACAACATCTTCTTCTAAACTACTCACTGGATTTTGATAAAACTTCACAGGAATGTTCATTATGGGGCCCTTTACCAGAGTTGTTAAAATTACTTTGATTGGCCAAAAATCTAGGTCACAGGAGCTAAAAATAGATTTTAAAAATACGGACACCTCCTTAGTAGTAGTATAATGCACTGTTCTTATAAAATGATGAATAAAATGGGAATTTAAAGTACATACTTCGTTTTCAATTTTTAAATTATTTAAGAGAGACAGCTTCAGTCATACTATCTTTAATCACAGTAATGTTACTTTAATACTCTTCAGGGTAGAGGTAGAAAACAAGCAAATGAATCATACAAATCGTCAACTTCAAGGTAAAAAAAACACTAAATGACACCATGTTTAACAACTTTTATTAAAAATATATAATAAATAAATGATTTATTATTAAAGAAACAAAGCAATTTGGTATAAAAATGGCGAAACTACAAAAATACAATAAAACAACATATCGTTCACTTGACTCATGCAAGTTCGCTAAAAGATTGAAGTATAACGAACTTGTTCGCCATATGCATATAGCGAACCATGCGTATGGCGAACTTTTTTTCTGGGTCCCGAGGAGTTCGCTATAACCGAGTTTTACTGTAGTTTGCAGTCACATCATTTTTATTCAGTTTACAGGCACACCATTTCTATTCGGTTTGACTGTTGTCGGAACGACAAATATGCCCCCCCCCCCCCACTCTCTGTCTCACTGTGACCTTGACGTTTGATCAAGTGACCCAAAATCAATAGGGATCATCTACTACTCGTCATGACCAATCACCCTATGAAGTTTGAGGAATGTGGGCCCAAGCGTTCTCCAGTTATTGATCGGAAACGAAGTGGTCTACAGAGGAACCGACTGACCTACTGACAGACCGACATTTGCAAAACAATATGCCCCCTCTTCTTCGAAGGGGGTCATAAAAAAACAGAAATCCTTGCTTCAATTCTTAGTTATTCAACTTTTAAGATGTATACATTGTGTTGATGAGAAACGAGATACCAGATGACATTATTATATATTTTTTGCCACAATATAAAAGATATACTTGACGTTCTTTATTCTTATTGCATTACATTTCAACACTGAAAAATATATAATGTATGTTTTGTATCACTTTACAAATCCCTGTCTCTGGCCAAATAACAACAACAAACAAACAAATCCAAAACATATATATTTATTACAAAATTGAAAATAAAATTATTCGTCACTTCAATTTCTACAAAAATGCTAGAAATACTTCCGAAATTCTGTTATAAAATCTTGAAACATTTGAAAAAAAAACTGAATACAATTTATAGCATTACATTAAGATTAAATCGATTCCCAAAATATGGCAACTTACGAACACAGGTCACATTAAAAACAGCTACTTGCGAAATAAAATAAGCTGTCAAATTCCGCAGATCATGTGACAAATTCAAAGCTACTCACCAGCAGGGCACTGACAGATCAGAGTCCCATTTCCGTTCCCTATACACTCTCCTCCATACAAGCAAGGGCAGATCTGCGGATCAGGCTTCGTGACCTCTGAGGCTAAAAGAATATTTATGTAATATATAACTAATAACGTTCACCTTTAGTGAAAAAAAAACTCTGTCTTTAGCAGCATGGATTCTCGCGAAATTATTCTTCGGTCGTCGCGAAAAGCGCATCATTAATAATGTTTTCCCGAGTGTTATGAAATACTGGTTATCTGATAAAAGAATCATTAGGGGCTATGTGTAGGTCACATCTTTTTTTTCCTTCGCATGAGCTACATCCCATTAAAATTGAAGAAAAAATAAAATACTTATATATAACAGTTTTTCTTCTCCAAATCGAGGCAAAATATGCTGCTTGTATGTCGTCACATACCACGTGGCATGGCTTCACACTGACATAATCTGATTGACCGTTGCTATCATTAATGGAACAACAGCAACAATAACTGCACTTACCTGCGTCGCATATAAATTTGCTACCGTATGCAAATGAAGCACCCTCTGGGCATGCGCACTTGTACCCATTTGGAACAAGCAAACACAGATGACTGCAAGTGTTCCCGGATGTAGGACATCTTCGTTTAACTGAGTATAAACAAAATCACGTGTTTACGATGTGTAAATAACGAAACAACATGGAAATGTATAATTATATGAATGTTCTATACACGCTCTTTACTGTAATTGTGGTATCAAGGAACAGTTATATGCGTAAATACTCAACTAAAAATGACCAAATTAACATAAATCAAATCAAAATTATTTCAATAGCTTAAACAGTCTTCATATATATATAAACGGGATTATAAGAAACAGGATACCTAAATAAAAAGAAACTGAATAATAGAACTTGACTCCATGAAGTAACGCAAATAACATAAAACTAAAACCAATATTTCAGATTTTAATCAACAAGTAATTGAAATAAATACATGACTTAACGTACTTTCTAAATCGACTCGAGTCTGTGAAATACACGAATACCGGTTGTAAACAGAAGTCCTGTCTGAATGGCCGTGGAATTGCCGAGACCAAACTTATCGACGTAGAAAACTGAGCCATTGGCCTGGGATGCCCAGTATAGTTTCGTCTCGAACACGTCTAAACTGATGGGGCTGTATGCTAAAAAAAATCACATCAAGTGAGTACGAAAAAAGTAGGACGAAACCTGGCCAAATTCCAGCAAGCATCTAGTTGAGACGAAATCAGGCCAAATTTCAGCAACTCATCTAGTACATATAAAATTAGGACGAAATCTGGCGTAAAAATGAAATAAATCCAAATACTGTAATATCACTAATTTTCGTGGGGGAATGATTTTCTTTAATTTCCAATGAATATTTATCCTGACGAAAACCTCACGTTTTTCGGAACATAAATCCACGAATATATTTACAAAAGAAACTGACTCATTGCAGAATCTGTGAAATGTCAACAAATATCAATGATTTTAAAATAGTTACAAAACTAATGAGAACTTATTCTTACATCCGAGGGGCATTTCTCGAGTAACATGTCTATTCGAGGTTCATTCTCAGCTTCGGTACATACGTCATTGTTTTAAAATAGGGAATACACATGGAGTGAGGGATACTCTCGATTACCTTATAAACGCGAAAATCCAAGCAATACATCTACCCCTTTTTTCCTCGCAATTTTACTGTATAAAGCATATCTCTTGTCTCGGAAGGTCGTGAGTTCGATCCATGGCAGCGACGTACCAAAGTCATTAAACATTATACTGATTTAGCTCCCTTGCTTTGCGCTCAGCAGGGTAGTTCCAGGACTGGTTGGCCCGGTGTCAGGATAATGTGACTTGGTGTGGTATCATGCCACATGTCTACGACGTTGGCGGCACTAAATTAGTCTCAAGTAGACTAAGTCTCCAAATGACTGAAACACTGTCGGCGGGAAACAAACATACCTCTAGTCACAATCCTGATTCTATTCGACCCGTCCATTGCCATAGATTCTATAACACCCACTTTGAAGTCAGCCCAAAAGACTCTGTTACCCATAACGTAATCTATAGTCAATGCAGACGGATGCATGATGCGGTCCCCAACGATCTTCACGTGGTTTTCTCCATTCATCCAGGATCTTCCGATGTATGGTTCAATAGGATTGGCGTCCGTCCAGTATAAAAATCTGCCCAGAATATATTTAAGGTTCACAAATCTAACAAAATATTTTCACACAAATAATGAAATAAGTAATTCCTTTTTTAATGAAAAAATGATATTCAAAAGTGACACATGCGGGTTGTACGCAAAAGTCAATATATATTATGCGTTTGAGAGAGAGAGAGAGAGGAGACAGAGGGAGGATCATGTGACTCTTTTACCAATGAAAACCCTCTTTTAGCTCATTTTCATATTTTACATCATTATATTCATAATTATGAATATGATTAATAATGTATATTATATTTTTTTCAAAAGAAAAAAAAAATGAAATTTCACTTCATTTATTTGATTAAATTCGCTTGTTTTATTATTATTAGCATCATCATCATCTTTTTCATCATCGTTTGCTTTAATATCATCGTCTCCTATCTCGTCAAGTTAATATTTCCTTTTTCATTGTCAAAAACTATTTTCTTTGATATCTCATCATTTCTTCCCCTATATTATAAAGGTATGTCTCTCTGATGTAAAACAAAGCTAAGTATACCCTAGTTTTGGATTTACAGCTACGGCCAATGGCACTTCTATATTCCTCAGTAAAACCTTCTGGTATCGTCCATCAAACAGGGCGACGGACAAAGTCCCCGCTTGAATATCTGTCCAGTATATATTGCTGAAAAATAAATCAAAGACTATCATTACAAAGATAAGCGTCAATTTCATTGAGGGCACATTTTTTTTTAGTTTAGGAACACGAAAATGTTAGAATCTTTTCGAGGACAAAACATGAGGGGCCTCTGTGGCCGAGTGATTATAGTTGCAGATTTTCTATCACTTAGCCACTAAATACTCTGTGTAGTAGTTCCGACCGGGTCAGTCAAGAATTGCATGTGAGGAAGCATTTCAAAAGTGAGTGTCACCTTTAAGTGTTATAAATAAGACAGCTGTTCGTCTATTTACACACGTATTGAAGGTTTTGGGTTTAAACCCCATTGAGGTCATGGGTTTCATGGCCTTCACAGGCGCCGAGCACTGGGCCAGCTCAGGAACCATCGAGACGGATTTGTTTCAGTTGTAAGAACATGTATGATATCTAATCCACGTAAATATAAAATAAAACGATACGTACCACAAAGTTTGACCGCAATACATAGTTGCCCGTATTATTCAGGTGCCTGCTAAATGAGTTTCTTATGTAGATAGCAAAAGGAGTTAAGATTTTATGAATGTATAAATAACGAAAAATGCCGCTTACTTCTCAACCCAGTCCACTGCAATCCCGTGGGGTTTAACAGTTCGAACACCAATGTCTTGTGAAAGGGATAGCTGGCCTGCTTTGTCCGGAATAGGGGCTCTGAATATGGCGCTGAATATAAGAATAAGATTACAACGTAGTTATGAAAATGTATTATAAACTTAGTTTGGAATGAAACTTTGATAAGATACTGTATTGGATGGAAATATATTCAATCATAAGAAATTGCAATTTGCAAGATGGTTATAATCTCAGTACAGTTTAAACAAGAGGGCCATGATGGCCCTGAATCGCTCACCTGATTATAAATGAGCAACATATGTTGGACTTTTCATATTGACCTACTTTTTGACCCCACATGACCCAATTTCGAACTTGTCCAAGATTTTATGGAGACAAACATTCTGACCAAGTTTCATGAAGATTTGGCAAAAAATGTGGCCTCTAGAGTGTTTACAAGGTTTTTCTAAGACTTGACCTCGTGACCTACTTTTTGACCCCTCATGACCCAAGTTCGAACTTGTCCAAGATTTTATGGAGACAAACATTCTGACCAAATTTCATGAAGATTGGCCTAAAAGTATGGCCTCTGGAGTGTTAACAAGCCAAATTGTTGACGACGCACGACGGACGACGGACGCTGGACGACGGACGAAGGGCCATCACAAAAGCTCACCCTTGAGCACGTTGTGCTCAGGTGAGCTAATAAACCATTACAAGAGAAAATATATTTTTAATGGGACAAAGCCACAGAAGATGATTAATTTACCCCTGAACTCCACACGATGGACTAATTAATAAAAGACTACGGAAATCCACCGATAATCCTTCGTTAATCTGTTGTTGTTTTTTTGTTTTTGTTTTTTTTATTTATTTTTTTCTTTTTTTTTAAATTGTGGTGTACAAAAGCTGGACAAATTAATCGCGATATACCGATACCTTTTTTTGCTATCGGTCCAATATATAAGCTCCTTTCCAATATCGATATCTATCGATGTTATGTGGACTCCTTTGCTAACCACACCAGAATAATCCTTCTTGTCGGGGCGATACTGTCGAACATCGTTCAGAGTGGAATAAAACAGGATACGGCTGGCCTCTACAAGATAAAAGGAATTATCCTTGTTATATATTAATAGTGCTTGTTTCTACTGATGAGGAATAAAGTGGACACTCTAATTCAAACGGCAACAACAACTCTTTAATCACAGAGGCATATTTCGACAGGCTTAAATATAGAAAAGTCATACGTATTTTCAATATAGGACAGTCACTGTTTTCAGTATAGACGCATTATGCAAAATTTCAAAATGAAAGCACCAGACGCAATTCAAGAATAGACGCATCCTGTGTGATTCAAGTAATTCTATTATAGACGAATCTTGTGCGATTTCGGTAAAGACGTGCCAGTTTATTCAAGTAAAATCAAGTCATTCGTGCTTTTAGTATTGTTAAAATTAATAAAGGCCCGTCATACGTGATTTATTAAAAACCTGCCCAACCCAATATAACACATCATACGTGATTCCGTTAAAAATGAGAAAAGAAAAAAAAAAGCGCAAAATGTTATATACAAGTTATGCACAACCCACCAGGCGTGGTTCTAGACTACAGACAATTCCAAAAGAAAGTGTGCACTTTTTAGTTTTGAATATTTCAAAATTAAGCAAATATATCGGTTTCATTTTTTTCACACTATAATCTTGTGTGTATTCGTCATCGATATAGCCCAAAATCTACCACGTGACATAGAGAGGTTTTTGACCATTTCGATGAGAAATACACATGAGACATAGTGTGCGAAAACTGAAACTGATATGTTTCCTGACTATTGAAATATTTAAAATTAGAAAGGGGCACGTTTTTTTTTGTTTTTTTACGCGTCATAGTAATAACAATATGGACGCGTCATACATGTTTACATTACAGACGCATTATGCGTTATTCTAGTATAGACATGTCAGGAGTTATTCCGATATAGTCGCACTGTTGAGTCCGGTATAGACGCATCGCATTCGAATCCAGAAGTCACGTGATTGGAATGTAGACGTAACACGCAGCATTGCAGTATAGATGCTCCAGACCTATCTCCAGTATAGCGCCACCATGCAGTGAAAAATAAATATAATCAAATATATAATGCTAATATAATTTATGGAAGATGAGTTTACCTTCGGCTTTACAGTCTTTTCCTTCTCGTTTTGCATCGTGGAATCCTTTTGCACACTGGCACTTGTAAGAACCTTTAACATTGTTACAAAGCTGCGGGCAGCCGTGGCTAAACTCTTGGCATTCGTCAATATCTTAAAGTGCATACAATACACAGTATTAGCAAAAGATATGAAATATCGTTTGATATAACATATAAAAACATTTAGTCTTTCAGAAATCTTTCTCAACGGAATAACATAATAACTCAGACGCATTTCCAATAAAAGCTATATGGCTTAACATTTGATCGATAATTTTTATAAGAATAAACACTATATGTTAAATGTTGTGTTTACATCCTTTCATAAGTATTCGAGGTGATTGTTATATTTTACATATATATTGTAAAATTCGATGAATAAATCAACCATGACATAGCAAGGAGACAAGTTGTATGATAGTCACCGATCGTAACCTACATGTATGTACCAACGTCCCTTCACTGACACGCCTACCTTTAGGCACTTAAAGCCTGGGCCTGCACACCATTTCGAGAAGTAGTATTTTCAAATAGTAAAAAATACATTAAAATTTGTAAATGAAAATCAAATGTTACTTGCCATACCTGCGATATAATTGATTTTCCGCAGATATGCCGGAAAATGCACCAAAGCGCAAACTTGAATCCCGGGAAAGCATCCCCCCACCCCTCCACAAACACAGCCCATCTTAGGACCAGCTATACCCATGCCTTTAAATGGCACTGGTATTTTCATTATTCAAGAATCTATATCGGGAATCCTTATTTTTCGCTAAGCGCCAAAATATTGTTTTACCAGTACTATATTTTTATGACTTTGGAAAGGCGCGAACAGGGGACGACCTAGCGGTCTTCCGCTTTCAAGGCAAGCACAGTATTCACTGGTTACTGTTCAATCGGTGAGTGTTCTTTTTTTCCCGGTATTTAAGATTCCCCAGTCAGTATTTCAGTTAAGTGGTGAAAACTACAGTGCTGCATCGCTGCGCTATTAGTCCGTGGAACTTCATATTATCTTGACACCCACGGCTGCCCATTACCTCTATCAGCCGTGGGATACTTGGCTAGCACTTTATCGCTATAAAGATATTCATAAAGGTAAGTCGACCAGTCAAGTATGCTACTTACATTAATGATCTAAAATATGTTAGTCCGTAAAAGTTTGTCTAAGTACGAGAGTTTCTAGTGGGTCAAAAAATCCCCACTACCTAGTGGGACTGCGAATATTTGCTTTTCAAATAATCGATAACGAGCTAATGCTAACTAATAATCGCATGGGCGATGTATGGAGTAACGGAATGAGCCATCGTGGATTTCCGACGCTGCCGGTCTCCAACCTAGCATGCCTTGTATCTAGTCTGAGCGCCAAGCAAGAGAAATATACCAGTCATTTTAACGACACTGATAAGTATCGACCGAGCCAATTTGATACAATAGAAAAGGAATCAAACACATACCTTGACATGATTTCCTGTCACTGGAATCTATCGTGTAACCCGGATGACACGAACAGTAAAATCCATTCTTTTACTGAAGTACAGATTTGTGCACATCCTCCATTATTCAGAGAGCAGTTGATGTTTGCCCTTCCTGCAAAAACAACATAGCTTCTGTTCAAAAACGGCACATTATCCTGACACTGGGCCAACCAATCCTGGCTGGAACTAGCCTTATTTGTTAAGCGCCAAGCAATCGGATTTGTAAACAATAATAATAATAATAATAATATAGCATGTTTAATGAACAAATATTTATTTAGCAATTCGTAAGAGGTTATTGAAACACATGAAAAAAAGTAAGTAAGTTACTAAGAACCCATATCTATATGATACCAATTATCGGTGAAATCCAAAACAAAGTTTTTTCTTATCTTTAAATATCTGAAAATGCAACTGAAATATGACCACAGTTTGCGAAATAGTGTCACTTGCCGAAAATATTGAATTCGTTTAAATATACCAGATAAAATTAACAATTACTCAATACCATGGAAAGCCTACGGAAATGAAAGCATACATTAATCTAATTACCAAAAACATCCATTTAGACGAAAAATTTGCGTCACGATGACCAGGTTCTAAAAGTGAATAAAAATGACGGCATCCTCAGGGCCATACAAGACTATTCAAATTATTCTTTTTACATTTATTTATGGTGACTGATATATGTTCTTATTTATTCTATAGTTCAAAATAAACAGTTCTGTTAGCGATAAGCTAGATCTAGGATAAGAAGTCAATAAAGAGTAAATTTACGTAATTTTTTTTATTTATATATTGAAAAGACCAGTTTATGAAATGTATGATCGAATTGAACTTATTGGTAGGCGCGTATTCGGTTTTTACCACAGTTCAGCTCATCTGTATAATCCCCACAGTCATTCACGTTGTCACACACAAACTCTAGTTTCACACAATTGTTATTCGGACATTGGAACTCGTCGTCTTGGCATTTAGGGATCCCAGTCTTACCTAAGTTACAAAAAGACACGACACAAATGATCATTATCCACCACAGATTATAACGCAACAATATGATCAAAACCTTGATTCCGCTTTATAATGAATCACATAGTAATTACATTTGGCTTAATTAATGATCTGGTTCGAAGTTCACCAACTTTACTTAACACTAATAATACCTGAATTCTAGGTAGAAACGCATTCAACAATTCCTGTTTTACCATATATTCAGGTGAATGATTAAATTGATGAAGTTTTGCCTTGATAACTAACGATATTTGTTAAGAAAGGCAATGTTAGGCAATTTCATTAGGGACATAAAGCGGAAACTGAATCTCGCCCCTAAGAAGTTTGGCATTACTTAGCACTGAGAATGGTTGATGGAATTCGAGCCTTGTTAAAATCCATCAACAATACATAACGCTCATATTGCATAAGGGAGATACAAATTCAAATATTTTTGGTTGACAAATATTTAAGTAAATGACTAGATTGGCATATACGAGTATATATAGTTTTTTAACTGATAATGTTTGTTAATAAATGAAATATTCATGTATTTATGTACAGAAATTAGTATGATTAGATACATTCCTAAGTATTCAAGTACATTACTGAGCATTAAGCTGGCATCTGGTGTCAAAAAGGTTGAACCAACTGCGTTTTACTGGCAGCATCGTTGCAGTGAATCTTATAAAATTCCTAAATCATTTATAAATTTGATGTTTGTTTTTCCTTCAAGACTATTTTTCATTTTTAAGGCTATTTTTTATATTTCGTTCATAAATTTTAAGCCAGTATCATATCTTTTTGATTTTCCAGAAGAAATGCTCGATATTTTTTACGAATGGACTGGTATTGAAGATTTTATAATGAACATGATTTCCAGCCTACAACCTTTGACTACAGAGTCCTTACTCCTGGACACCAGCCCTCCTGATATTTAAACAAAACTGTTAGATTTTGACACCATTTTGAATACTTGCGTATGATTTATGACTGATTTCTTGTTACAAAATTTAAGATCGAGTTACAAAAAAAACCCATTCCTGAAAGACTAATCCTTGTTTGACTTGTTCATGATTTGTCTGTAATTCTGCGACTAAAAAAGGTCAAAAACCATCCCCCAAAATGATTATCAACGCGCTATAGCTGTAAAACATATTAATATAATTTACAAATGATTGTCTTTTGACGAGAGATTTTATAAGCAATGGGGGATTACCCCTGCATTACTTCCCTTTCCCTGAAACATACGGGTACTCACAGACGGTGTTTATATCCTCGTCTGATTCATCCCCACACTGAGAGGTGTTGTCACACACCTGCCATTTCGGGATACACCTCAAATTGTTGCACGAGAAATGTGTGGAGGTGGGACATACAACTTGCTGACACACATCTGAAGTCTCATCTGTGCCGTCCCCACAGTCGTCACGGCCATCACACCGCCAGGTCAGTGGAACGCAAATCTATAAACAGAATTTTGGGTTACCTCCTTCTGACAAAGTTTCAATCATTTGGGGACTTTGTCCACACCCGACACAGATTGTTAGTTTGTTTGCATGGTTTTAAGATCGTATGACATTGTTTTCATTACATTTATCCAACTGTTTGAGTTCAACACAATATGCATATAGACTACAGTCATGCGCGGGATGTGACATCGTCGAAACCCCACGGTATATATTTTATTATCAATTCTGTACATACCGTGGAATTTTCAGCAGGCAAAACTTTGATTTAATGAATATAAGTCAGCTACTTGCTGACCATTGAAATCACACATAGTATTTTGAAGACTCTTCGTTGGAATTTAAAAAAAAAGCAAAAGCTGACTGCAAGGTAAACCGCAACACTTAGGCTATGAGCATGACGTCAGATCTATATAGTAGAACGAAGCTAACTTTTCAAAATTCTGCGCCGTTTCATTGGTCAAATGATCCCTGCTGTCGCCGCGCTGTCTCTGCCACGGATCCAATAAAATGCCTAATCCACAACTTATGAGTACAAGGTTTTGCTAAACGGTCGATTAAGAAGCAAAGCACATTGAGCGAATGTGGGTATTCCGATGATGGTGACGCGGAGTAATAAAGAAATTCGGCCAGTAAGTTATATGTTACGTGATAAGTATAAGAAAATACGTGAACAATTTTGTATCAAGTAGAGTAGTCTGCTCGACAACTGAATAATGCCCGGTGCTCTGAAAATTGTAATTTTTTTGTTTATGAAAAGTTTTTATATTGTTTCCAATCCGGTGAAAATAATACATCATCAAATGCAATGCCTTACATGATTTTTACACTGAAACTGTGTCGTGGGACAGAAACGGTTGCCCGGAAATGACGCAGTACAGTTGAGCTCATCTGATTGGTCAGGACAGTGACCTTGACCGTCACATGTGAAGATCCTGTCTATACACTGCCCACTTTGACACCGGAATTCGTGCTGCTCACAGTCTCGGTAACCTGCGAGAGGCATACAATGATAAAAACATACAGCATATAAAAAGTTGTGGTAAAAATTACGAAAACTTAATTTAGCTTGGCACTTAAGATTATACCTGCCGATATAGAAAAATCTAGAACTGTCACAGAGGTGACTAAAACCCCCACATACTGCTGTGTAACAGTATAATATCCTTAGTTCAACTGATGTTGATGCTATATATAGACCAGCGTTATATATTTATAAATCTTTTAACTTTTCTGGTTTATAAAAATTAGTTATTATATTCATACGTAATTATCACCACCTTGTCTAGATTATGTATTAATTTTCATCTCATCTAAATTAGAACTGGTTTTATGGTATGAAACATATACATTTTCTGAAATTATATTTAGATGAGAGAAAGATTATATATTTTGAAATTATATCATGGAGAAATATAACTTTATATTTATTTCATATTTTGATATATAATTATAACAAATATAAAAGTGCTGATGACGGTTGAGTCTGTAGAAGGTGTATTGGCCGACAATACATAAATTTGTCTCACTTCTTACATGTAATAATATTAATGTCATAAAAAAACACTGCCAAATTTTTTTTAAATTCGTGATAAAAAATTTTTTTTTTAATTAAAATTTTTACAAATTTACGTTCTTCTCTGAAAACACCCTTTGTATGTTATCATTTGTTGGCTATATTTGTATACAAATTATGTCAATAAAGTTATGTTATGTTATGTTATGTTATGTATGACACAACTTCCTTTGTCTGAAAAATGCAGGAGGCCTATATTACTTTGAATAAACTCTTTGACTTTAACTTTGATAAAAGTATGTTCAAAATGCTGAAAGCATTAACTATGGCTTTCACTAAATGGAGAAATTCCTAACAAGTCTCACAAAGACCAGTCGGAATGAACATTAAACGATTTACCATTAACACAAGAGATATTAACAACTTTAAATATCTGAATCCTATTACACGTTTTTAACAGTACCATATATAAGTCATTTTTACTAACATTGACCTCGATCTAACAGCTCTGCAAAGATTTATCTTCATACAAGTTATCTATGTTGCAAATTGGATTAAAATTTCATTCCTGACAGAAGTTATTAAGAAAAATCCATTTTGGGGACAGACAGTAAGCAATAACAAAAGTCAAATTCTTAATAACACTGACTTTGACCTTTACCGTTCAGACCCCAACAACTTATCAAAGCTTTATCTTCACACAAGCTATATATGTTTTGGGAAAATATGTTTTAATATCAGTGACCTTGACCTATCAGACCCACCTAGCACTATACACAAAGTATGCAAGTACCATTTTTTATTACTATATCTCATTCCTGACAAAATTAAAAAAAGGGCCAAGGTTTTTACCGTCAAGTTTAATGAAACTGGTAAAAAAGTATGGGCCCTAGAATGTTCACAAGATTTTTCTAAAATTTGCCCTGGTGACCCCTACTTTTTGACCCCATGTGGCCCACTTTTCGAATTCACCTGAGATATCATGTATACGAACATCCTGACCAAATCTAATGAAGATTTGGCTTACACTGTGGCCTCTTGTGTGTTAACAAGGTTTTTCTAAGATTTGGCCTGCTGACCTAGTTTTTGACCTAAAGTGACCCATTATCGAACTCATCCAAGATATCATGTATACAAACATCCTGACCAAATCTGATGGAGATTTGGCTTAAACTATGGACAAACATCCTGACCAAATCTATTGAAGATTGGGTTAAAACTGGCCTGTAGTGTGTTCACAAGGTTTTTCTAAGATTTGACCTGCTGACCCAGTTTTTGACTCCACGTGACCAATTTTCGAACTCATCCAAGATATCTTGTAGACAAACATCCTAACAAAATCTAATGAAGATTGGGCTTAAACTATGACCTCTACAGTGTTCACAAATATTTTCTAAGATTAGACCTGGTGACCTAGTTTTTGACCCCACGCGACCCATTTTCGAACTCATCAAAGATATTATGTAGACAAACACCCTGACCAACTTTCACGAAGATTTGGTTAACTGTGGACAAACATCCTGACCAAATCTATCGAAGATTGGGTTAAAACGGTTGCCTCTACAGTGTTCACAAGGTTTTTCTAAGGTTTGACCTGGTGACCTAGTTTTTGACCCCACAAAAAAGCTCAAAAATACCTACAAATAGGTGAGCTAAGAAAATAAAGAAAATTCCATTTTTGCTGACAGTAAGCAGTTACCAAAGTATATTTTAGTTACACTGACTTTGGCCTTAACCAATTAAACACGAAAACGAACATCAAAACTTTACCTTCACTTAAGGTAAACATATCCCAAAATTGGTCAAGATATATTTTATGGCACTTATGACAAAGATTATTTGAAGAAAAAAAATCCTTTTGGGGGGCATTTCATTTTCAGCATCAGTGGCCTTGACATATTAGATCCACACAGCGCATCAAAACTTCTCTCTACACAAAATATACAAGTACCAATTTTTATTTTTAAAGTATTATTCCTGTCAAAAGATTTTAAGAAAATTCCATTTTTGCAGACAGCAGTTACAAAAGTCTATTTTAGTAGTCTGTTTTAGTAACACTAAATTTGACCCTGACCCATTTAACACGAAACGCACATCAAACCTTTATCTTCACAATGCTCATCTTCACTCAATGTAAACGTGTCCCAATTTGGTAAAGATATGTCACTTATGACAAACGTTATTACAGAAATTCCTTTTTGGGACCGACTGGCAGAGTGATTCCAGTATATCCCCGACCCCAAACGTTCGTTTCCGGGGGATATAACGAATCAATCGCGGATAATTAGATATTTTTTACGTTAATAGAATTATACGTAACAGTAGGTTATCATTGGGCAAGGTAAAACTCTGTTATGTATAAAGATATGTATAGTACATGTATACTGCCATGTTAGCGTATTGTGTCTTACCCATGTGAAATAATTTTGTCATACCAATATCTAATAAACCAATCAAATATTTGTCATTTTCTATGCCTGTTCGTCATAAACTACAGTATAATCGGTGTATTTGGCGAATTTTGGTGATAACTTAATGACTCTCTGTTTAATTTCTGTCTTGAAAAGTTAAAATATAAAAGAGTTGCATGTGTTTGATACAGCGCATTAATACTTATACTGTTACCTTATAATTAAGTTAAAATGTCTCCACTGAAAAACGGAAAACCACAAAACCTGCACTTAGCGGCAGTCCGGAATTCGAGAAAAATGGCTGCTTAGATAGGGTGTTGACTAAATAGAGGTCAACTATATAATATATGATCTTTTCATGAATCTTATGACAGCTTAAAACAAGTAGGCTGTTAAGTACAGATGGCCGGTAACACAGGACAAATATAAATAAAATACTTTTGCAATGGGAGCCTTCCTCATCGGTGTTATCCCCACAGTCGTTGTCATGGTCACAGAACCATTTACTTCGGATACATTTCTGGTTCTTACAGCGAACTTCGGATTCCGAGCACTGGCGGTAATATGGAGCTGTGTACAATAACGACAAACATTACAGTTTTATAAATCGTATATGTACATTGCAGCATAATTATTCGGATACCTGTTGACAAACTAAAGAAGAATTGTTACAATTGGATAAGTCAAGAACATAGAATTGTACATGTTTTACAGATTTTTTTCAAATTGTTGACCAGGATTAACGATGACTGAATTAAAGGGAATCATTAAAACAATGACATATTTTAAAATACATTCAGTAACCTAGAGGCTTTTACTGACTCCTCAAAGACTGAAAATATCAAACTATCACGAATATCAGTTAGTGCGTTACAAGTACCTATCATTTTTTGATGATAACAAATAATATGTATCTACATAAAGAAGAGGGACGAAATCATTGAGGTAAAACAACTTTAAATAAGCACTTGTATTTTTTTTTCAGATAATGTTGCAGGATGGGTATCTATCTATCCTATACAAGACAGCAATTTGGGTCTTATGAGTGGTTGAATTTGTTTCACCTAGTCCTGTACGTTGTGGATTCATGTACCGGTCTGTTTACTCTAATATTTAATGTAAGGTCGCACTTAAGTTGGCTTACCTAAGGTGTTACCATGGTGTGCAATTAGGGTGTCCTCCCCGTTGTAATGAGATGAACGAAGAAATATAACTGAAAGTCTGTGTTGGCGACGGTAAACACCAAAATAATACCCAAACCAACACAAGTCTGTGTAGAGATATTTATAAATGCTGTGAGGGCATTTAAGGTCCAATCCCAGTAAACCTTGAAACAACTTTGCAGGAGGTAATCAAACTAAGACCCCTAACTCTCAAAGACATGGCCACATGACTGCACCATCATTATGCTCAAATATAAATGTATGGCAATAAACGATCACATCAGTCACATATTTAAAAGACAGGCGTGGAGTTTACAATATTAGGTACTATTATGCCACTGTGCACATTAAAACTTACCGCACATTTCTGGATTTTCGTCGCTGTTGTCTCCACAATCGTTATCAAAGTCACACATCCAACGTTTTGGAACACATCTGTAAAGAAACGGTTAACTGTTAAACATCCATCATTTTGGAGCATGTTTTTAAGACAACAATTAAATGTAAAATACCTTAATATTTTAGAGAACAAAACTATTCTTCAATGTCCCACGTTTTAGAACACATCTTAAAACAAACATTCAATGTAAAACATAAAAAATTAAAAACATATTTATATAAAAGTCATTTTGGTATATATATTTAAATAAAAATAAAACATCCAACGTTTTGGGAAACATCTTTGAATAAACAACTAAATATTAATCATCAAATTTTTGGAACACATCTTTAAAATAAATCAAAAAATAAACAAACAATTCCATCTAAAAAAAACTGGCATTTCAGAAAAGAATCTAAATCCAGATTACAATCTTCTCTCCTACCCCCGCTTAAAATGTATTAGACGTGTATTGTTGTTGTCTGTGTCACCTTTTGTTTTTACACTGAAAATCCCCAGTTGGGTGACATTTTGGACAGTTTTCTACTTCTTCATCCGAATTATCTCGACAGTCATCTCTACTGTTACATCTCTGCCAGTCTGGAATGCATCTGTAGTTGGACTTACACTTCCACCATCCCTGTTTGCACGTTCTGTTCTCTGTGGAAAATATAAATACAATGCTGAAGTGGAAATTATCATAATCTTTATGTCTGGATGTGAAAGGATCTAATTAACGGCAACCAAATGTGTAACAGTCTAATTACAAGTTTTTTTTGGAAATGAAGTTGTTGTTCTATTCACTGTAGCCAAATGAACACCAGATTTACTGTAGCCAAATGAACACCAAATACATGGTGGTTCTATACACTGTAGCCAAATGAACACCAGATCCACTGTAGCCAAATGAACACTAGATCCACTGTAGTCAAATGAACACTAGATACATGTTGGATATTCTATTCACTGGAGCCAAATGAACACTAGATTCACTGTAGCCAAATGAACACTAGATACATGTTGTAGGTTCTATTCACTGTAGCCAAATGAACACCAGATTACTGTAGCCAAATGAACACCAAATACATGTTGTTGGTTCTATACACTGTAGCCAAATGAACATAAGATTCACTGTAGCCAAATGAGCACCAGATTGACTGTAGCCAAATGAACACCAGATACATGTAATATCATGGAAGCAATATTATGAACACGCTGCGAAACGGCAACCAAAAGCGCAGAGCGCTAATTTACGGCAATAAATACAAATAAGCAATACAAGCGGCGTTACTTACGGCAACCAAACGCTGGTTCCTCATCGCTATTATCGCCACAGTCGTCATCAAAGTCACACTGATAGGACAGCGGTATACAACGTCCGTTATCACACATGAACTTCCCCTCCTCACAGGTTCTCTTGTCTGTAAATGAATAAATTAACAAGGGTCAGGACTGCCACAAAATACGCCCATCATGGTATGGGGACTCTCAGAAATAGCTCAGAGAAACAAGCTACTGTCCATAAATAAGCAAAATAATTCCAAAATCCCATTAGTTAATGAATGTTAATCATAAAAAAAAAATGTTGATACATTTCTATTAATTAACTGCAAGATCTGACAACACCTCATAGGGTCTAAGGACTAGGGACAAGCCAATTTTCAAGTATGTTGTGTACATCAAGGGCCATAACTTCAAAGTCATTCACATGATAATGCTGGATATCGAACTCAGCCAAGTTATTATGGCAATGCACATGTGTGGAAAGTTTGAAAAGGATTGGTCTAACGGTATTAAGTTAGACCCGGACGATCACAATTTCAAGTATTTTGTGTACTCAAGGGCAATAACTTCTAAGTCATTCAGCTAATGCTGATATCGAACTCATCCGGATTTATGGCCATGCACATGTGTGAAAAGTTTGAAAAGGATTGGGCTAACGGTATTGAAGTTAGAGCCTGGACAATCACAATTTCAAGTATTTTGTGTACATCAAGGGCCATAACTTCTAAGTCATTCAAGCGATAATGCTGGATATCGAACTCATCCGCGATATTATGGACATGCACATGTGTGAAAAGTTTGAAAAGGATTGGTCTAACGGTATTGAAGTTAGAGCCCGGACAATCACAATTTCAAGTATTTTGTGTACGTCAAGGGCCATAACTTTTAAGTCTTTCACGCGATAATGCTGGATATCGAACTCATCCGTGATATTATGGCCATGCACATGTGTGAAAAGTTTGAAAAGGATTGGGCTAACGGTATTGAAGTTAGAGCCTTGACAATCATAATTTCAAGTATTTTGTGTACGTCAAGGGCCATAACTTCTAAGTCTTTCAAGCGATAATGCTGGATATCGAACTCATCCGTGATATTATGGCCATGCACATGTGTGAAAAGTTTGAAAAGGATTGGCTAACGGTATTGAAGTTAGAGCCCGGACAATCACAATTTCAAGTATTTTGTGTACGTCAAGGGCCATAACTTCTAAGTCATTCACTCGATAATGCTGGATATCGAACTCATCTGAGATATTATGGCCATGCACATGTGTGGAAAGTTTGAAAAGGATTGGACTAACGGTATTGAAGTTAGAGCCCGGACAATCACAATTTCAAGTATTTTGTGTACGTCAAGGGCCATAACTTCTAAGTCATTCACTCGATAATGCTGGATATCGAACTCATCCGAGATATTATGGCCATGCACATGTGTGGAAAGTTTGAAAAGGATTGGGCAAACGGTATTGAACTTAGAGCCCGGACAACAAATGTTCGACGCCCGCCCGCACGCCCGCCGTGAGTGTTCACATAATACGCCCCTTCTTAAGATGGGCGTATAAAAATGGCTCTGTAAAGGTCAACAATACTCAGCGCAGTGTGATGAAAGTTAGATACTTAATGGACATGCTTAATGACTGCCTAAACATTTCGTAACTGTAAAGTAAGTACCTAAATAATAAGCAGTTTTGCACGCACACACACACAAGGAAAACAAAAATGGGGATCCCTTCCTCTTTCAGATTTAGAGTGTTACCTAGAGTTATGTGTACCCGAGTATTTGATGATTTCGTTTTATTAATATGCACAAATGATGACAATGGAAGTCAATGAATTAAAATTTATTTCACTGTTGAATTGTGTACTATATTAATAACATCATCATATTTTTCTTCAGCGTGACCACCACATGATCATGATCATCATCAAAAAATTTAACCCTTTCCCTCATAGAGGACACCATGAAAAGACCTATGCGAACAGCATAAAACTAGATCAGACTGCGAGTAACTCGCAGGCTGATCAGGTTTTATGCTGTTCGCTGCTCCTCAGTGGTCTGGAAATGAGGACTTTATAATTAAGTTTGATAAGGTTTAACTGTGGTTTTCTGCAGATCAGGCTTTATGTGATACCTACTGAGTGCGTCAAAATGAGTCTATATGAGGGAAAGGGTTAATCTTGAATCTCCATAAAACAACCCTAATGAAACTCTGACTTTAATGATGTTGAATAATGAGATAGAAATATTTGTTTTTTGTCACAACAAAACTGAAGGCACAAGCTAACAGAAATATCGATAAGCATGGTTTGTGTTGAATAATTTTAACCCATCTTACACAAGCATGACCAGTCTTGTTGGATCAAGGTGTCAGAAGATTGCCCCATCACCAAGAGGTTTTTGATTTGATCCTATGCTACTACAAAACAGAAAAGAAATCGAAGAGGACCATAATGACACTTACTTTTTCAGACGGTTTGAGACGTTACTTCATTAGATATTAAATTGATTATAATGTGTTGGTGTACAGGTATCAAATGTTTACTCACGACACAACAAAGGTGATTCGTCACTTTCATCTCCGCAGTCATCCACATCGTCACACTTCCAACCTGAAGTCATCAATATTATTTTACTGGTTAACTGTCCCACCAACAGTATTTCAGTCATTTGGGGACTTTTCTCTGCAGGAGCAGATACAGTACTGCCTCTCTTTACGATATCATACCGTGGTCGTGTTGGATGGTAATGGAACAAACCATCCTGGAACAATGTTTGTCGAGTTTAACGTCCCACCAATAGAATTTCAGTCTCTTCAGCAGGTATACATCAGTACCATTTTAAAGGACTTTGTTGTGTCTTTTTTAAAAATAAGGCATCCAGGTAAAACCACTTACCAGGGCTGGTGAGGTGCTATAAGAGATACAGGTACTTTAGCAAAGTCATATATTTACACATTCTATTGGGTTATGTTAATGAAATTAAGTACTTGTATTACCAAGCTCTACGTATTGTTGGTGGAATTGTGCCTGATGTTATTAGTTGATATACATATTGTTTTTAGGATATTAATATTACCTTGATTCATCAGTTATTATGTCTGAGTGACAAGAATAACATTTTGATGTTATATACTATGACTTAAATAACTTATATGGCATACCTTGGGGTATACATCTATTATTGCCACATTTGAATTGCCACTTCTTGCACTTGTAATTTTGACAGTCTTCTTCGTCCGACCCGTCCCCACAATCGTTAGTGAGATCACAGACCCGGAACCTGTAGGTACAGTTTCCGTTCCTACACCGGAACTGCCCTGGAGAACACTGAGCGGCAGCTTAAATATAACAGAAAACGTGTACTTTTAACTGAACGGCAGCTGAAAATTTAAACTGAGTGGCAGCTGAAAACATGGTAGGAAACGTGT
>CM037790.1:46400001-46418328 GCA_021229015.1 Solen grandis | reverse complement strand
TGAAATAAGTATTCGTATTTCACAAAATATTTAAATTAGACACTGTGAACAATTTAAAAAAAATTTCCAGTTTTAAACTTATCACTTTGCCAGATCACGCTTGCATATTTACACCAAATATAGGAGGTTCTTTCGAAATTTAAAACTTATTTAAATGTCATTATCTACAGAGACTGTCAACCTTGAATTTATTTTTTTTTCTCTGAAATTAATCTTGGTAATGCAAAACACCGCTTGAAATTAAGATAGTTTCAGTTTCATAAGGAATTTTACATGCGGATTTTTTTGTTTTTTTTTTAATTTTCACGTATGTTTTTTTTTTCGAATGTAACCAATTTGATGTACATTTAAAAAAATGCAAACCTTAGATCAGACGTTATTTATCAAATTAGTACACCTAATTTCAATTTAGCATTGTTTTTTTGTTTGTTTGTTTGTTTTTGTCTTGTTTTTGTCGTTGTTGTTTGTTGTTTTTTTTTGTTTTTTTTGTTGTTGTTGTTTGTTTTGTTTTTTTTGTTGTTGTTTTTTGGGGGGGTCGGGGGGGGTGTAATGTTTTTGAGTTTACCTACTCAATCTCATAGATGGTTAGCCCGATGCACAAGAGCGTATAAAACCACCAACCTACCGCAAGCTACCTGGAAAGCTTCGAGTGACGTTCCTGATATTCGAACCTAAAAGCGGTCAAGAACTTGGTGATGTTAAAATCAACCGCTCTGATACAATGGTTCCCCCCATGTTATTTAACAGTTATGTTTTCTCGGTTATTCCGAGGGTTGCGATTATCCGAGGGTTTCAAATTTCGCCTTCGATCCTCGGCCGACGCATTTTTGATTATATCAAATAAGTTACAAAGGAAAGTAAAAGAAAAATAATTATAATTTTGATTATATTTACTTGTCAGAGTTAATAGCAAAATGAATTTTACATGAACTTCCCGGCCGCAAAGTACTGGTACAGCCTAAGAAATATTGTTAAATTTGTATGATATTGCTTCGCAATCCACGTAGATAAAATCAGAGCATATCCCTCATTTTGAGATATGTCACATTTCACATGCAACGTGCAAACCAGTTCTTAACATATCCTAATTCGATGAACACCAGACTGAATCATTTTAATGACTTTCGTATGCCGCTGATGGGATATAATCTCCGATAACTCATCCATGTTAACCGATACATTTTATTTTTGGTAATATCTTTCACTAAATACGCAAACATTGAAATTTTGCTTACCATAATTTTAACAATCCCGGATATAACAACTCGAAATGGAGTCACATCGGCAAAATCAAACCAACGTGTGTTTATACGAGACTTCGTAACCATCAGAGAAAAAATACCGCAGCTTTATATAATCATCTTTATTTGAATAATCCATTTTCGTCTCGGAAGCCAAGAAGGACATCGCATGGCAGCATTGTAAAACTTTATAACTTTGATAAAGTTTGATTAGCTACTCGACTGGGTCAATAAATTCTGAAGACGAAAGCGATTTTCACATTTATGGCGTCGTGGTATGGTATAATGCTACACGTTCAACAATGAGGTGAAATATGGCTCCTGAAGTAGTGGTTACTCCATTCTTAAGTCTCACCCATGGTTCAACAAGGAAAGTAAAATCTGCGGTTATATTTTGTTCGTTTTTATGAACATACAGTGTTTGTTAACGGATTTCCCAATAAATAAAAATATGGACTGACAGTAAACAATCAACATTTGTCAAGGGGAAAAGAGGAAGTGGATTTTTTTTTATTTTTCCAACTCGAATTCCTCCAACAATATACTAAGCGCTAAGTACAAGGTCTTAAACGAGTAGAAACCACTCTATAAATATAGCCTGTGGCGTCACTAACTTGCATTCCGACCGCTGTTGACAAACGCATTGTACCATTCCTGATTTACGAACTATTCAAGTACATATTTATATGACCAAGATGATATAAAATATTAATAAGTAGCATTATGTGTAGAAATAGCGGTTAGTTTTATTAAAGTAAGTAGGGTGATGAAAGTTACCCCTAAGTATTGAAGTATTACTTAACGACTAGTATGGATGGTGGATTTCGGGTCTGCTTGCTAAACGAAGGTCAGATAGGTACATGTATTTTCGATGGTTCAAAGCTGGCCGCTGAAAACAGGTTGATTGTATAGTGCAGTTAGCCGCCTAAACAGACTTGACTGTATGGACTCATGTAGTTTAAATCACATGCTATGTAATCTTTAATGCATATTGAAGAATCAGAAAAAAGCACTGAAACACTGTAATAAAAACATTTTTTGTTTATTTCAGTTTTGTCTCACTGAATAAGAGGCAAATATCAATTAATATATCAATGATATAAATAAATATATATATATTAATAAACTTAATAAGTAAAGAATGAAAAAGTGAATATAATCACACGAGATAAAGACTTATACGATAATGACTTGAAAAAGAGCACTCACAATGTTGTCTTAGCACATTATCATTTCTATCACTTTATCCGTATCTATTCACTATTGTCAATCCCACCTCTTCTCGAACCCCCAGACTTTTTTTTTTTACACGGCAACAAAACTATTTTAAAATCGTTTGACAAAAGCTTATAATGAATTTAAACATTGTTTCATTATTTATTTTATTTACGTACTAATTTTCGTTAATATAATTCCAAACATTCCAATAAAATGATACTGTGTAACGAGAGATGATATTTTGGGGATATATCAAGTAATAAATAAATGTATTCATTTAACTACTGTACACCGTGAATGTATGATTTGACAAGCTTATTAATGAAGCTCGAAATGCATACTTAATTATGTTTATTTATCCATCCCTATAAAATGTGTGCATAACAAATGTAACATTGATGTGCTCCAATGTGCTCTTTCAAAGGTACTTTAACATCTTTATTTTTTGTTGACATTCAATTTTGTTGATTTTGCACGACATGGGATTTTGTGGGTAGATTTATTCGTGGATTAGTGTTCTAGAAAACATGCCGTCTATTTTATGAGCACTTTTTGTGGGGTCAACATTCGTTGATAAACTACTCGAAATCAACGAAATTTGGTGCCCTTCGAAAATAAATTATTTTATTGTATATACCGTCTAACTCGTCCTCATAAAGGAGATTTTGATTTAAGACATAAATCAGATGTAAATACAGAGAAGATGTTTGTTTGTTCGGGATTAGGGTCCCATCCACAATATTTCAGTCATTTGTGGACTTTGTCTACATATGAAAGATATAGTTCTGCCTCAGTGCGAGGTATTGCGATTTTTATAATCATTTTGCATTTCGTTGGTTTTTTTTTAGCATTTTGGCAGAAAAGAGCTAGCTTTGAATTTGTGACTTGACGTGACTTGATTATTTGAGTTTACCGTCGCTTCGACAGTATTTCAGTCATATAGCGACATCAAGCTAATTACAGGTGGAGGAAGACACCGAATGCACGGAGGCATCCGGGTAGAACCACCGACCTACTGCAAGCCAGCTGGAAGGCTTCCTCACATGAATTTTGAATTTGTGTACAAAATAATAACCTTTATGTGTAAATGCATTTTGTCTCGTATATGATATGACCACATAGAGAGAGAGAGAGAGAGAGAGAGAGAGAGAGTAATAGAGATATGTTTGGTTCTGATCATTTATTCTTCATAGATTCCCTGGAGTGTGTTTACATCAGAATTCAATACCTCAGATTTAAAGCAATGCTATACAAGTCAGGATCAATTATTTATTGCGTCTACCAATTATTCTTATGCAAGGACACGTAATTGAAATATACAGTGTCCTCAATATCTCTTATTTGTTAGTCTTCGCAGGAGAATCTATATCTTGACATTTATTTAAGTAATTACAACAAGTTCGGGCTGGAAATCCACCGGCAAAATTTAGCGCTAGGTAATCGGAATACTTAAATTGAATTGATTTTTGTCTCTAAAAAAGGGAAAAATTAACAACAACAACAAAATGAATAATTTCTTAACAAATATTGTTAATTATTAATTTATGCTAAATTAGAGATATTACTTAAATATTTTATAGAAACCGGTTCTACTTAAAGTACTGGGTCGAATTCATTTCATTTCTTAACAAATATTGTTAATTATCAAGGTAATAATTAATTAGTCATGTTCTTGAATATTTTATAAAACAGGCTAGGTGGAATGTGTCTACCAAGTTTAAAGATTTAAGTATTATTAAGTGATAAGGTGGAATTCGAGCCTGATATTCGAAATTCGAACAAGGGTAAAGACCGCACTACGTTATGCTTAAAAAATACAAGTACCTAATGTGTTTCAAAAAGATATCATACATGTGTTATAAACCTATCCTTACCTATCCTTACTTCAGGGCATCTGAAGACATGGTCATAGTGGCCTCAAAACAACTAGATCAACTAATCAAAGAGCACAGTGCGGTTAGAGGCTGTTAGCAGGATTTACATGATGAAATAGCTAATATTCTAATTCCGCTTTTTATAAGCAGGGTTGAACTTAATAGAGGCAAAGGTCATTTCACGAAATGAAAATCAACACGTGTTTTCCTGCAACTCTAGTTACTTGTTAATCAGCTGAACTCGCTCTTTGTTTCGTGAAAACCCCGCCGACATTCTCTCAGTATCTTGAGCGTCTTTTGTTTATTTTATAATAACCCAGAGTAAGGTTCCATTAATAAATTGCATAACTAAGAAGGTCATAACCTTACATCGCATTGAAATGATACGTTACTGAGCGCGGAGTGATACAGTGCGGTGAAAACGATGTGGTAATTATGTAAATTAACAATGCCTGCTTTTGTTTATCGGTAGCTTAGACTGGCAATCGCCAGTCTGAAAATGAATATTACAAGGAATATAATATGTTTTTATCAACTGAAGTTAAAAAGACATCGATGTAGCATACAGACGACTTATATACATGGGTGTAGATTGCTTACGCATGCATACATTTAAATACACATTTATATTTCAATACCTAATATTTTGATTACCTAATCCCTCAATCAAAACACCTCTGAAGAAAGTATTAGAGCGTAACAAAATAGTGCTCAATCCGTCTTCAGTGCTGATAATAATACTAACAAGAGCCATGTTGACATGGCCATCCCCCGCCCGAAAGCTTGCTCTTTAGAAGATGTGTTGGAGAGTAGAATATTTCATTTTTAAAAGAAATTTCTGGTAATGAAGACTGATGTTTAAAGTGATTATAGATATGAAACCCAAGTGAAGACCTACGAATTCCTCTATTTTGAGGTCTACAGGTAAAATGTCAAGGTCACTGTGATAAAAATTAAGACTGAAAAATAACAAAAATGCAATAACCAAAACATTATAAAAGGTAGAGTTATATTCTTGTGCACTGCACTCTTCCTCATTGAGATCTATTCACCTATGAAGTTCAGTTGATACTCAATACTTTTAAACTTATGCTCTGGACAAAAATTAAGTCTTAAAAAAAAGGACAATAACTCAAAAATTATGAAAGATAGAGTTATCATTCTTGTGCACTGCACTCTCCTCAATGAGATCTATTCACCTATGAAGTATCAAATAAGTCTGAAAAATAACAAAGGGCAATAACTCAAAAATTATGAAAGGTAGAGTTATTATTCTTGTGCACTGCACTCCTCCTCAATGAGGTCTATCACCTATGAAGTATCAATTGATACCTCAAATACTTTTTAAGTTATGCTCCGGACAAAAATTAAGTCTAAAAAATAACAAAGGACAATAACTCAAAAATTATAAAAGGAAGAGTTATCATTCTTGTGCACTGCACTCCTCCTCAATGTGGTCTATCCACCTATGAAGTATCAATTCGATACCTCAAATACTTTTTAAGTTATGCTCCGGACAAAAATTAAGTCTAAAAATAACGAAGGGCAATAACTCAAAAATTGTGAAAGGTAGAGTTATCACTTTTGTGCACTGCACTCCTCCTTAATGGGGTCTATTCACCTATAAAGTATCAAGTTGATACCTCAAATACTTTTTGAGTCATGCTCCGGACAAAAATTAAGTCTTAAAAAATAACAAAGGGCAATAACTCAAAAAATATGAAAGGTAGAGTTATCATTCTTGTGCACTGCACTCCTCCTCAATGAGATCTATCCACCTATGAAGTATCAAGTTAATACCTCAAATACTTTTTGAGCTATGCTCCGGACAAAAATGTCGGACGGACGGAGGGCCGGACGCGCGGATGGACGGACGGAGACTATTACTATATCCCCCGCCGCCTTTCGGCGGGGGATAATAAAGGTACAGAAGGATGGTTGATTTAAATTAGAATCAACAGTCTGTCTCATGTAACGCCCAATTTAAATCATTCATGCACATACGTGTCATCTTTGCCTAGAAAAAAACTAACATTTTCTTTTAATAAATCATACCACCGATTTGAAATCATTGCACCGTAGCCTTAAATTGCACAAGCGTCTATTGCTCTGATTAAATAAGTGTAGATAGTGGGAGGTGGTAATCCAGACTCGCTAAAAAAAAATAATCTTATATTACTGCTTAAATAGGTTGACTACTTAATATGTATGATCTACAACACAGGTTTAGCTATTTAAACTTTTGAAACACAGAATTACTACCAGAAGTTAAGAAATTTCACAATAAAAGCTGTTGGTGTCTTCTCGACAATCTTCGGCACAATATCGCGTTACTTCGCTTGTCTCCGTAATCCTCCGTAATATTATGATAATTTACACCAAAAGAAATGAGTATGCTTACAATGAACTTTCAGAGTGAATTGAAACATGTAAATGACATCTTGCAAAACTGATTTCGTTTTTAGTGGTTATCAGAAATAGTTTCAATATTTCGACTAATTAAAACAGAGATATAAATTGAGGGCTGACCGCGAAACTGCTCCATCTCCTTCTATTTCTTGATTCACTAAGAAGTTTTGCGGTTAACCCTCGAAATGTGCGAGGTAATTATCTGAATTCATGATTTGACTGGCCATTCTGTTCTTTCATCAACCATACATATTGTTTAGGTCATAAACAACACCAGAGAAGATCTTGTGGACGGACAAGTATAATGTAATCATGAACTTATGCTTAACAAAGAATATTCTTTCATATATCGCTAATCGCAACTTTCACTACAACACTCATTTGTTGTCTTCAGGTAAAGTCACTGTAATAGTTCCGCTACGTCTTGGACCATTTAACCTCTACCAAGATAATCAAGGCACCCTAATGAAATATTCGGATTGTACAAAGCTCAAAGTTTCAAAGTTTATTTCATTCAACCCAGAAGGTCATTGACCCATGTAGCATACACAGCATTATGACAGACAGTACACAAACATACATATAATAATAATAATAATAATAATTCATTATTGTAGTATATCACATAACAAACAGATAATTGAAATTATTTGAGAGATAGATAGAGAGAGAGAGATTGAAAGAGAGAGAGTAGAAGGTCATCATTATGTAGTGAATATTTTTCGTTGGACATACACTTATTTTGGTTACTATTGTTTAAATCTAACCCGGTATATCCGTATTATACAATGAATAAGTAAAATACTTATTTAGAATATATAACGATATTCAAATCACTCTCTTTGCATACATGTGAGCATTCAAATATAGAAGATATAAATCAGTTGATAATTCTGGTGCAAGCCAAGGGAGACTATACAACTTACATATCAAATTAAATAACAGCAATTTAATCATAGAAACAACAATGAAGTCGTTTGTTTGTTTTTTTACTTTAACATAAATGTATGAAAACTAGCTGTACAATATATTGTTCCTCAGTGTAAAGGCTTTATCAATAAACAATGCGAGCTTCCTTATCGTACACTTATTATCACAATTAACAGTTCAACTAATTTATACATACTAGGGCGTTTCCAATAATAAATTGGTATAAACTTTTTACGAGATCATTGTACAAAGAACATTCTAATACAAAATAGAACTCGTTTTCTAAAGTATTACAGGTCAAACAAACTCGTTCATTTATAGGTTTGCTAACAGGCTGATTCCATCGACCAGTTTCAATACAAAGTCTGTGTGTAGATGTGCGTAGTCGTGACATACTAGTTCTAAATCGTCTTAACTGTAAATTATCTAAATAGGGCTGGAATCTAAAAGTTGCAATATGTTTGTAAAAATAGCTCTGGTTGATTAATTTAATCTGCTGTTCCAAGTCTACAAAAAATTATCTCTTATTCTTTGCTTAACAATGTTCCAAAACATATTAGGGTCACCAACCATTTGAAATAACCAAACTTCGTATAAACCCAGTGATGACAGAAAATCTCTTAAAAGTGAGCACCAATTTTCTTATTTGGATTTAATACAGTATCTTGATATAGGAGATCATATATCTATCTAATGTATTTTTATTATCAGTATGTAATATTTTTAACCAATACTTAATGATATGATACAATCTTAAGTTTTGCCTAATTCCCCATATTTAAAATAGTTTTGTATCGTTTTCTTTACACCTATGCACATCACACATTCAAAGCAAACTAAGTTGAAAGAGGCAAAAAAAATTCTAATGTGCATTATCTTAATTACTTTGTAATATGGCTGGTGGAATCAACTGTTTTACTGTCTTGACTACAAAAGGTAAAATGACTTACGTTGTGTTCCATTTGGAATAAAGATTACACTAAAACGAGTGTTTATGTCGGAAGTAGATGACACACCAGCTGATTCTCTGCGTCGGATCCCTTAAATTAGTAAGCGTACGTCAATCTCGAGAACCAGTCAAAACACAAAATGGCGATCTCCACTAAAAGTAAAGTGCACGTGGATTACCAATCCTCAGATTCTGGGTCCGGCGCTGATTCAGAATTTTCAGATAACAGTTTAGGTAAGTTTCAAAGTCACTCATTTTGTAGTCATTCCTTATTAATGCCCAGTACATTTGAGTTCCACTCACACTCAGCAATTTCGTACCTACCTGGAGTATCCAGTTCTCACCAGTATAAGAAATGTGTTACAACTCCCCAACCTATAATATATATTGAATACATTCCTGAATGTAACAATAAATCATCTCCAAATGTTATGAATTGCTTATAATAATTGAAAACACTACAATAAATTATTGTCCTAAACTGACAACATAAAACTTATTTTTGCAAAGTGTCAGTGGTTTCTCTGTCAAATTAGGTCTATCTATCTCAGTATCTATCTTAGATATGTCCTAAAAAGAGACGTTTTCAAAATTGTAAGTGAATTCTCTCAATAGCTTTACCATAATGAAATCCCCGAAATTCACTCCCATAATTCATAATTGGGATAATTAATTTATCAAACAATTCCAATTTGTGTCTTACAGATATATTTCTGTAAATTTGTATAAATACTTATTTAGCTGGAAAATACATTTTAATGCTTGTCCAGATAAAGTGTTTTGGGCTTCAGAAAAAGACCCCCAGTTGTTAAAACAATGCCTAAATATACGAATAAATTAACTGTTTCAAGCTCCACGTCCCCATAATGAAAAGTAAAAATTAGTCAGACGCCCGCCCTTTCTAAATATCATCACTTTAGTTTTTGTTGGATTAACCTTAAGTTTCCATCTTTTGCAATAAGCATATTACACATTTATGCTTGTTTGTAATTCTTGACTATTATTGGCAAACAAGACAATATCATCTGAATATAAGATTAGGAACATTTTAAACATTTGAATATCAATTCCGTCAACCCCGCTCGTACCATATATATATCTTCTTAATCATTTAAAAACATGGAAAAAAGAAAATGAGAAATACATTCGCCTTGTCTTATGCGCTTAAAATACAGTCTTAAACTATTTCTTACTTTATCTAGGTGTCATTATATATAGAGAGAGTTTCTTTCATTATATATATGTAGGCAGTATGTCCATGGTTTACACATATGTAAAACATATCATGCGCAAATAAACATGGCATTTTGTTTTATAAATGGTCAAAGGTCAGTGGCATCAGTATCAAATTATCACATATCTATACATTTCTTAAATATACCACTATACACACATATAGTTATATGCATATACCTGAGTAAAATCCAATGCATACTTCTTCTTAGATAAATGTGTGGGGTAGGAGGCAAATATGTATGCACATATTTAAGCGGTAATAAAGATATTTCTTTTTTCGAATGCTTTACAAACAAACATGGCAAGATTCTTACAAATTGTTTCATTATCAGATGATATCATTTCTACAAATTTAGGAATATTTGGTATTTTCCAATAAAATGCATTTTTGTGGGTTTTTTTATAGTAGTATATAAAGGACATTCTAAAACAAAATGAAACTCATCCTCTAAACAAAAACAAGACTGGCATTTTCTTTCGCATAAAGGAATTTCTTCTAGTTTTTGCCATCTTCTAGAGTCTATGACAATTTGTAAGATGAAACTCTTAACCTGCTGAGTGAGATTCTGAATTATTTAATATTAACAAAATTTAGATACGGCTGAAACTTGAAATCAGCATATAAGACATAAGTTTTTGCACGGGAAGATTCTCTTATCTCAGATAATTAATTCTGTATATAAATATCTTTAACTTTTGAACTAAATACATATAAAACAATTTTACATTACCAACTCCTTGCTGTAACCAAGCATCATTAAAACCTAATATTTGTAACAAATTCCTTACTGATTATATACCTATACTACAGTATTTTTTCTGTTCCCTGTATATACAGACTGTTTTAGTACTAACTTCTCAAGATCGAGAGTTTAGTTTAAACATTTCAAAATTGATTTTGGTGTGATATTGCCTATAGCAAAAGTGGGATATGGCTTCACCACAGTTCTATGGTTTATGCCCAACTGTCCCACTCAAGATTTTTAGCACCTTGCTGGGTGTGTTTTGATAAGGGATTATAATCTATTTCAAACTACAACACATTAAAATGAATTGAAGTTGTATTATCTGATTTTGTTTCTGATTTTTTTTTTGATTTTGTATTTTAAGAGGTAAAATTTCATGTTTTAGTTATATTGTATTATTTCTTTCTAAAATGTGTTTATTAAGGTCCATTAATTAGGGTTACTAAATTAATTGTAATTTATAGTGTAAACATGCATTCCTTTGATCTCTGGCTTTAAAGCTTATGTGAATTGATAAAGATAAAAAATAATTTGAACTTATTAAGATAATTATCACCTCTGCTACTTTTTTCTTTAAATTGTGTTAATTGATTGGTCCAACTAAAGTCCATTTATCCTGTATATATTGCTAAGTGATTGGATTAAGAAATACAAACAAGTCCTTTGATCTAGCAGTTTACTACTTAAGGTAAACAATTTGATTTGAAGTAATTAACATTTTTGGTTATCAATTTATTGTGACTTTCAAACTGTGATATCTCATTAATGAACTGAACTGTATCAGATACAATATATTTACATTCTGATGTAAATGTCTTCATTTGATAGTAAAATTTCACTAAGTAACATCGTCTGAAATTATAAGCTAAAATGGCAAATGCACAAGTGAGTGTGCAGTTTGTCAAGAACCAACGTGGTGGTGATAGTCTGGTTTACAATGGATTCAGATACCAGGTCAAAAACCGAAAAAACCAACAAGGGTGTACTGGGTCTGTCATGTCCGAACCTGTTCTGCTAAAATCACAACAGCTGACAACATTCCAGTTTCTGTGACCAATACCCATAATCATGCAGCCGAACACATGGAACTGAAGCGCCATGAAATAAATCAACTCATGCGAAAGAGGGCACGCGAAGAAACCACGCCGATTCCGTCAATATATGAAGAAGTCATATCCAGTCTGAGAGACAGAGAATGGGACGAAGATGCAGAACAAGTCTGCAAAGGATTACCAACCTTCCCCTCCACCAAGTCATCTCTATACAGGGAAAGAGGTGCATTGAGACCGGGGATACCAAAGTCCAGGAGTGACATAGATTTGGATGGAAAATGGACTGAAACGCACACTGGTGAGCAGTTCCTACTGGTTGATGAGGCAGAGAATGACAACAGGATGCTGATTTTTGCTACAAGAACAAATCTCCAGCATCTGGCACAGAACCCAACCATATATGGAGACGGAACATTTTATGTGTGCCCAGACATATTCAGCCAGGTCTACACACTCCATGGATATATTGATGGACACATGTATCCGTTAGTGTTTGCCCTTCTGCCTGGAAAAAGTGAAAGGATTTACTGCAGACTTTTTCAACATCTTCAACAGAAATGCAGGGAAATAGGAATGGAACTGGGACCAGACACACTCCTGATAGACTTTGAGGCAGCAACCAAGCAGGCAGCTCGCAGAGTGTTTCCAAATGTGAATGTGAAAGGGTGTTTTTTTCATTACACACAGTGTGTTTGGCGGAAGATACAGAAGCTTGGCTTAGTTGGACTGTATTCTGAGAATGTGCAGTTCTGCCTCTAGTCCCCATACAACATGTTGAAGATGTGTGGTTTGTCGCACTGACGGATGCTGAAAATGCAGAGATTCCAGTGGATGTTTCAAGGTTCACAGACTATGTCACTGAACATTGGGTTGAGGGAGACAAGGACAACTGGAACCATTTCGAGACAGAAGGACCAAGAACAACAAACAACTTGGAAGGCTGGCACAACAAACTAAAGAAAAGTATGAGACAGTCACATCCGAACATTTACAAGTTCTTGGAAACAATACAAAGGATTGAAGCTGCCAATGCTATCAAAATTCTTCAGCACAGTGCCGGAGGAGTGAGAGAAAAGAAGAGGAGGAAATACCGACAACTTGAACAGAGACTGTCTGCCCTGAAACACAAGTACATGGCTGAAGAAATCACTGTGATGGAGTATGCCGATTGTGCATCGCATTTGATTCGGTTTGACGAGTAACTCTGTATAGAACAGATCAGTAGGGTGGAATGTCACAGTTGTTTAAATGAAATGCTTGTTTTCAAATTAAAACAAAATACAATAAATTGTACCACATCCGAATATAGCCCTGTCTTTATTTGATTTGTTCATGACACATGAAATAAAAATAATAAATATATGAAAACATAAAGAGTTTGTTTTCTTCATTTCAGAGAGAGAGAGAGAGAATACTGACAACATCCTAAAACATAATAAGTATTATAAATACTTATTATAAATAATTTTGCTAATAGCATATAACTTATTATAAATACTAATGCAATATATTACTAACCATAAATACTATTGCAAATTGCTCTTAATAATATAAGACAATAAGACAAATAATTGCACTGAAATATTCCATCCATTTAGGTAAAGACTATAGTCACTCATCCATGACAGTCTATTGTTATCCAATTAAGCATGATTCCCAACTGTCCCACCTTGATTTTTACTGTTTTATATAAAAGTGGGACAGTTGGGAAGACACCAGTTCTATGTGATATGTATGAGATCATATTTAAGATAATTAAAATATATCTCGTAGGTTGAGTTGTGTAGCATTTAAAAAGAAAGAAATGTTGCATTCAATATTTGGAGTAAGATATTGTCTTCTGTTGTGTTTATTTGTTTCCTTGGTTATAACGTCTCGTCTGACAAATAATTGGTTTAAACCTTTTACGAAGAAATATCCTTGACGAGTTAGAAAAAAGAACATGTATCACTTTATTCTATGGTGGTGAAGTTTCAGTATTTCAGTTATTCGATACAATGTCTAGATGAGGCTTATACTTGCATCTGGTAGCTCTGATTGAAAAAAAGTAACACGGACATGTTAAAAAGAAATACATAGTTCTCTTCTACATGCCACAAAATGCTCTTATTTCAAATTCAACCTCGGAGCATTGCTATTAATAATACTGTATATGTGCTATTGCACATGTCGCATGAATAGTGCATTAACATATTATATTAGCACCTAATTATGGAATATTTTCATTCATGCACTCTATTGCATGCAAGATACATCGCCTTCAAGTATTTATTTTGCTGATATTTTTGCTAATTTAGCGTTCACTCAAAAGCCACAAAGACTCAAAGTCATTTAACCGTTCGTACGCACGTGTTTCTTATAGTTACTGAACACATCATATATAAATATATCTGGTATCTTGTCTCTATCTATTTTTCCAGTATACTCAACGAATATAGTAAATTTCTTAGGTGCTCTCTATACATGTATGTCAGATGGCTTATATTTACATATACTTCGGAAATAGTATGTAATCCTTCAGTTTTTATATAATATTTAGACATTAAATAGAGAATACTTGTTTTGGTGTGATAATGTCACTGAGTGAAAATGCATCTTTTTATGTTCACAAATGAAATTTTACATCGATCTTACACCAAAACAAATATTTTTCTTTTTACTTATCGTTTTAAAGGCCAAGAATTAGCAGTTTTTCTTCACAAATGGTGTCAATTGGCGGATAACGTCGCGTGCGTGACGTTATTTATGACGACATATCTTGCGTCAAACCCGGCACAATTGTCGCTCCGATCAGTTCATAACGGGTGAATATGTCGGTCCGCAAGTGAATTGCGATTCTAGATGAAAAAAAAATCTTAAAAATCAGGGCATCAAGTTGTGCCCATCCGCATCAGCGGAAAACAACACCATACAAAACAGCAATCTATATTCAATATAAGTACGCTTTCATTTCTGTCTTGACAATATCGATGAAATCGGAAGCAAATTTTATCATTCCACTGCTAAGAACCTGTCTTAAACAGATATTGGATGCTTGAAAGTTGTTAAAATTCGTTTTCCATTGTGTGTGTTAAGTATCTGATAACTTTTGTTGAACACATATTAAGTTGTTTGCTCTGTAACAGAACTTTCCTTTTTTGGAATATGAATCAATGACTTAAAACGATGTGTCTGAACATGACCCTTCTTATATCAACACAGCACAATCAAGCTAAGGTGAGTAATTCTGATCACCTTGTTTCCCATCTTCTGATGGCAACAATTTGCTTTAAAACACAATCATATCTTCTGAAACTACTTGTAGGATGCCCATTTGTTGTTTGCATTGGAAACCAACAAAATAATTCAATTTCATCTGTTACAAATTGCCACCTCGTGGCTATCTACTGTCATTGCTAAAATTAAGTTGTCCCTCATATTTCTTCCCCTCTGAAACCAATGGCCAGATTTAATTTCAATTTGCACAAATGGTTAACTCATAGCCTTCTACCGTAATTGCTTACTTTAAGTTTATTCCTAAAAAAATGGAGCACCAGATGGTTGGCTAGTTTCCTAATAATTTTAATTTCATTTGCACAAATGGTCACCTCATTGTTCTCTACCACATTGCTAAAATGAAATTTTCCTTTGAAAATGATGTCTTAAGTGGGGGCAGCTAGTTTCTGTATGTACTCTTCATATATATAGTTAAATTCAAAATCATTCTCCTGAAGCTAGTGTTCAGAAATATATTTTCCCTAGTGATAATCTCTTGGTCCTTTCCTGCAATTCTTTTAAGTTATTGATCCCATGGAAAATGATACCTTATTTTCTTTATATTAAAATCTATATAAAGACTCTGAGCATTTATTGCTGCTGAAGGTAACCAGGTCAAATCAAGTAGCCTGAAATGTTAAAATTAGTTGTATGGTATTCTGCCCTATATTCTCCATTATTAATAAAATGTGTTCCCTTCCTGGATCATAATTCTCTTTTTATTAAAATTAAGCTGATACTATTTGGTATATGTTTCATTGACTTGTCGCAGGCAATTTTCTATTAGAGCATCTTTTCCTACCAGAGTTGGTGCCCTTTAAAAATATCTGCAGCATCACTTTGTTTCTATTAAAATTGTCTAATGTTGCAAATAAATATCTCCAAGAAGAGCTCTTCTCTTCAGTGTTTTTGCTCTTTTTGGAAATCTACTTTGATCATATTTAAGATAGGCTGATTATATCTGTTAAGTGTATTGACGACTTGTAAAGGAGGCTATAATCAATTTTGGAGAATGGCTCTTTACTGTCATAGTCATTTACATTTGTCTTCAGCTAAAATCTCTTAAAATTTAAGATCGGCTGATGAGAAATGGTTCATGTACCAATAACATGGAAATCATGTGTAATTGCTCTTTGTTAAAAAAAAATGTCCACAATATAATTCACAATATATTCAAGTTAAAGTTTTGACACATCTTATTTCCTGAATTCTGGTACAATGACTTTCTCACAGTTTTTGCATCTTCACATGGGCTAATTAGGCTATGTTCTCTCTTTCATTTTTGTAAGCCCAACTTTTCGAAGAATAGGATGAGCTATTGTAGTCACACTGGCGTCAGCGTCTGCATCCAAAGAAATGTTAAGATTTTATTTTACGTTGCCATTATCTCCACTATTACTTAACGGTTGTCCACCAAACTTCACACGCCATCATCAGATCAACCAGTAGAAAAAGAAACAGCAACTCCTCCAAATATTTTTGCATATTTATGGCCCTTTTTGGTTTTAACTTTTCGTTAACATTGCTATTTCTCCAGTTTTATTCGATGGATGTCCTCCAAACTTTACATATGACTTTATCATCATGAGATCAACCAGTAGATTTAGGAACTGCAACTCGTCCATTTCTTTTTTCATTTATAGCCCATTTTGGACATGGAAAAACGTTTAACTTTAATTCAATGGATGTCCCCCAAACTTCTCACATGCCTTGATCATCATCAGATCATCAAGTAGAAACAGGGACAGTAAATCTTACAAATATTGTTTGCAAATTTATGGCCCTTTTTAAACTTCTTTTTAAGTACATTGTGTAGTTTTGTTTAACATTGCTTACATCTCCACTTTCACTCAATGAATATCTCTCAAACTTCACACATGTGATTATCAACATCAGATTAACCAGTAGTAACAGGCATGTATGTCCTTCAAACTCCAAGAACAAACAGGAAAGTGACTCTTTTAAATATTTTTGCATATAAAAAGGCATTTTTGTACCTAGAAAAAAAATGTTAAAATTTTGTTTTACATCGCTATTATCTATAATTTCTTTCCATGGATGTCCCTCATAATCAACAGATGAAATTGCATGCAATATATCGGAAGTCAAACTTTGTCATGAATTCTAAAATAATTATGCCCCCCCCCCCCCCCTTTTTTTTTTTAAGAATCTTGGTGAAAGTTTTTGCACCACCTTATATTTTTTACTTAACCCTTTGATGTATTGCTTTGAAACTTAAAAAATATCTGTTCATCGTCTGACCATCATTTCTATTTGTATATGGCAAGAGTACATTACTTTGTCCTGGGTTTTGACATACATGTAATTATGCCCCCTCTCTGACTTCATTAATCTTTTTCTACTTACTCACTTTTTCACTGAATTCTTTGAGATTTTGCTCTAAACTTGGATCACATGTATATTGTTCTTGTGAATATTTTAATAATACAGAGATTCTCATTTTTCCTTTAACTGCAATACTAAAATGGTATATATATATCGAAAGCATCATGAAAACAAATTTTCTGTGAATTCCTTTTTTTCTGGCTGTATATTAAAATAACCTCTTGAAAAAATAGAAAAAAAAATAAGATTTTTCTTTTACAATGTTTAATTTTTTACCACTGTAAAACTTTCTAGTCACCAACCATTTTTTTCTGTAAACTAACTTATGTAGTACCAATAAGTAACGCTTATCAGTCAGAGACGGTTGTAAGCAGTCCAATAACTAAGCAAGTAGAACAATCAGCCCTTAATACAAGAGGTCCAAGGCTGAAATCTTGGTCTGGCTGCACATTTTCCCCCCCTTGGTTATTTTGCACCGAACAAGGGATCATTATAGCATCGCAAATGTTTGTTTTTTTTTGTTTTTTTTTTTGTTTTGTTTTTTTATCAGGAACATTATTTATTGGATCTCTGTAAATCCTGCAACGAATTCCAAATGGCAAGGAATCTGTAACTGTAATCAGTGGGAAACTTTTGTAAATGGTCCCTGGTTTCAGTCCTGGTCTGGCTGCACATATTTCTCGCCTTCTTACTTTGAAACTTTTTTTTGTGTCCTCCAAAAATGTATACATGTATTGGACCTTTGTTTCAATATTTAAACGTATTGTTTGTCTTTTTTAATCCCCCGCCGCGAAGCGGGAAGGGGGTTATAGGAATGGCCTTCGTCTGTCTGTCTGTCCGTACGTAACGTTTTCGTGTCCGCTCCATATTTCCTATACCGCTTGATTTTCGTGAAACGTGCCTCAAATGTAAACCTAGTTGAGACGATGTGCAGAACACAGGTGACAGTCATGTTGGCTCAAGTTCAAGGTCACATTTGATGGTTCAGTGTTCCTTCCTGGATATTTTTGTTTCCGTGCTATATTTTCTGAACAACGGAAGGTTTTTCATAAGTCAACTACATCAAAATGT
>CM037790.1:46366653-46399901 GCA_021229015.1 Solen grandis | reverse complement strand
GGGGTCACTTGTTTTACATAGAGTTATATAGGAAAATCTTAAAAAATCTTCTTCTATGAATCCATAAGGCCTAGAGCTTAGATATTTGGTATGTAGCATCATCTTATGGGCCACTACCAAGATTGTACAAATCATAGCCCTATGGTGATAAATGACCCCGCACCAGGGGTCACTTGTTTTACACAGAGTTATATAGGAAAATCTTAAAAAATCTTCTTCTATGAATCCATAAGACCTAGAGCTTAGATATTTAGTATGTAGCATCATCTTATGGGCCACTACCAAGATTGTACAAATCATAGCCCTATGGTGATAAATGACCCCACACCAGGGGTCACTTGTTTTACATAGAGTTAAATAGGAAAATCTTAAAAAATCTTCTTCTATGAATCAATAAGGCCTAGAGCTAAGATTTTTGGTATGTAGTAGCATCTAATGGTTCATTACAAAGATTTTCAAAGTCTTGGCCCTACGGTGATAAATGACCCTGCGCCCAAGTCTTCTCTGAAACCATATGGCCCATTGCTTAGATATTTGGTGTGTAGTATTGTCAGGGGTAAAATGTTTTAGTTATATCAGAATCCTTGTCTGTTTAAAAACCTTGACATCAGTTGAAGCAATGGTACTCAGGTGAGCGATTCAGGGCCATCATGGCCCTCTTGTTTCTCAATAATGCGTGTGTGTGTTATTTTCTCTCTAAAATGCGCGTGTCTGTTCTTTTTTCTCAAGAGTGCGTGTGATTCTTTTTTAAGGTTTGCCCTCCGTCCGTCCGTCCGTCAGTCCGTCCGTCCGCAAAAACTGGATCCCATGATAACTCAAAAAGTACTGAAGATATTTCTATGAAACTTGAAATATGGATAGATGGCTGTAGGGAAATTATGCATATCTTTTTTTTTTCTTCCTAGGTTGAAAAATCTGGTTGCTATGACAACAATTAGCCTTAAAATATGGCAAATAAAACAATATCTTGTGATAACTCAAAAAGTACTGAAAATATTTTTATGAAACTTAAGATATCAATAGATTGCAGTATGGAGATTATGCAGCCTATTTCCAGCCTTTATTAACTATATAATTTCTATTTTATTTTCAGATAATTGTGACATTAAAATTTATTTTTTTCGAAATTCTGTATATGATGATGTACTTTATTGTGCAAATCTAAATAAAAGTCTGTCAAAAAATGTTTGACTCTATTTTAACACGTGGCTAGAAGAGTGTGTGTGTGGGGGGGGGGGGGGTATTTCTCGTACCTCTCCTAGCCGGGGAATGAAACCCGGGGCGTAGTCCAGAGCAGCGAAACGTGTAACCACTACGATGATGGACAAACGGGCGTCAAATTCGTCATCTTTGTTAACCAATTCAATTCAATTCAAAAGTTTATTCCCAAGGTTTACATAGTAAGAACATTGGACAAAGCACATAGTAACAAAATATATTGGTAATGGCGGTTTGTTTTCAATTAATTATGGTATTGAATATTAAATTTTAAGCAAAATTGTACATGTGGAAGAGAAGTTTAAGAAAAGAAAAATAAGAAAAAAATCATGCTGTTTTATCTTCCGAATCGTTTTTATTAGTCTTTTTTCAGGCTGACTTTCAAATTATTGGTTTATTAGGTTCGAATTCAACCAACAATATTTAGCGCCAAGTATCAAAACTGCAAATAATAATAATATTCAACCACATCCCACCTATTTACGAAATGCCGTAGCGACTAAGTTAACTAGAAAGCTTATGGCCGTTAAAATTTGTTGTGAAATATTTACTAGGTAGCTATAGAGTAGGGACATACGCATACTGAAATAAGACTTGAATATTATTTGGCTTAGAGTTGCTGGAATTTGTGCAATAACCCAAAAATAACAGGTACGCGCCTTTTAATGTATTGATAAAGATAAGCTGCATATTTTTTTCATGATGTATATCTTTGAATTTCCCTCGTGGAGGCCACTCGTTGTATTAAAGTTTCAGTATCAGTCACATATTCATGATTGTCACTAACAACAACAAGAACAACAACTACTACTACTTCTACTACTACTACTACTACTACTATCACTGATTGAACTCCTGTTTTTGCTATAAAATCGCAGAAAATACGGTATGAAATGATAAAATAAAGATAACATTTTAATTATAGTTTTATTTATAAAAAGAAAGAAATGTATTCCGTTTTATATATTGGCAACATACGGTAAGTGAATAATTCTGTATACACTTCAAAACTGATTACTCGTATCGAAATTACTAAGAAAAGAACGTATGGAGTCCGTGACATTGCTCAGTTTTATTTTCTTGTGGGGCACATTTATCATATGTCGTAACTTCGATTTTTTCTTTTAAAAAGAGAACACGACGTATCGTCTTTTGTTCAAAGTTAATATAAATATCATTTCGCCCAATCGATATATTGTAATGTTCAAATGAAATATAGTTCGTAATAGCAAAATTGTATGTCGTATTTCTTAAACATCAATAAACATAACCCTAGTCTTGTTATACATATAGTCTTGCAATGCCTTGTTTTACACTTTTTATTTATTTTTTATTTTTTGCACAGTTGCACAGACAGTTCAAAGTCGTTCATGAACAAAATTGTCTATTTATAGTATGTTATGTATAAGCGCCCTCTGGTGGTATTGGTATCTCTGCAGGGTCAAGATTGAGCCTTTTCATCTCTATGGCAACGTCAAATAAATAGTCCAGGGCTTCGGCCCTGAAAAGAATACATGTACATGTCCATATAAATGTCAATGATATCGATGAACAAAATTGTCTATTTATAGTATGTTATGTATACATCATTAAAAAGCTTTTGAAATGAAATTCATATTTCTAGGATAAAATAATTCTTATATGGATACATGCATAAAAATATAAATGCACTTTTATGAAAAAGAATATGGGTTCATCCTTAAACAAAATAAACAGCTTATTATTATTATTATTATTATATTTTTGTTATAATGTTTACTTTAAATTCTTGGAAATATTTGCTCTTGGAGGTTGTTAGGGAACATTCCTAAGTGTATGCGGTATGGTTGTGTATTCGTTGTTGTCATCAATATTTGATTGATCAAGTTTGCCTTCTGGACACTGACTGGGTAAGACATTTTAACCCACTTCGCTCGTGAAACCTGTGCACCATAGTACTTGTTTACTTGCGTTCGACAGCTCGTAGAAGGTGGACGTTGCTTCTCAGGTGCCCAGTTATCATTGTTCGGACGGTATGTTCTTGGTTCTAATTTATGATTTTCTTTACAAACTTAATTCTTAAATAAGTCTTCAAATATTGCATTTTAATATTTCATTATTCTCATAAGCGTTATAATCAAGAGGAAGCGCCTATTGTAAACCTAGAGTCTAAAACTTTAACTCACAATAAATAACTGTGATCACTGTTCTTGTCAATCCACTTATAATTCTCATAACCTGCAGCTCTAACCTATCACGGACGTGTATTGGCGTGATTGAGACGAAAAGAGCTATTAGTATTCAAAACCACATATTGGTAAGTTCAATTGTATGCATGTACCAGTATATGATTTATTGTATATCTGTCAGCCGGTTTATTGCTAAATGTGCCGGGGATATTTTGAATGTATATTGTACCAAAAGCTACTATATGGCAAAAACTGATGCAATTTAATATTTGGCCGTAAGTCATGAGAAACTTGTGAACTCACTTGTTAGTATCATGCTTATGATTCCTTACTGTATTTACAGGAAACGGTTAGTTTGCATATTGCATGCTACACCGTGAAATAAATGAAATTCAATTAAATTGTATTTGGACACCCCCTTTAACTCCCAGTGGTCATACACATTTGAAATGATTCATTAAAGCTGCTCAATGATATATACATTTCAGTAAGATAAACTGAATAATAAAAGCGCAGTGGTGATTTAAAGGCAACAAACAGATATATTCTCAGTGTTTGGCCTGCATTAACTGAAGCCAAACAAAATGGCTGCCAAGAAGTATCTTATCAGTGTTAATGACATCACATGGAAATTATATCTACATGTATTTCGATCTATATACACATTTCTATAAAGGATTAAAAGAAAACAATGAAATTGGAATTTCCCCGGTGTATGTAAGAAGGCTTTGTAGATGATGATAACAATATGACTGTCGAAAACTACGAAGGTTGCCCCTCCCTGCCGTGGGTTCAAGTCCGGGCCTGGCCACTCTGATGTTTCATGTAAAGAAGCCTTTAAGCTGGCCTGCTCTCCTCGGGAACCTCTGTCATGATGTCATCTGATGACGTCATATTATTTGTACTTTAAAATTATGTTCGGAATGGGTTTAATTTTACCTATTTTATTTTAGATCTAGATCTTCTCTGGGTTAAGATATGTAGGGATTATTTCCCGGCTGAGTAAAATGATAGTGCAGAGCTCTATTCTTTCAGACGCCCCCCATGTACGAATATAGATCACAAATAGTCAACATCGAAATATGAATATTCAAAAGATTGTTTTCATGTTAATTATGATAACGAAAATGTTATTTAATAATAGGTTTGAATTGCAAATTTTTATAGCTCATCCTTTGAACCCCGAACACGCCGAACATCCTCAACCGAAGTACAATTAGCATCTTATTAAGGTTTATGCCCTGTAATTCACTTCCGGTTAAGGTATATACCCCATAATAACCATCAAAGTAATGCATATAACTTTACAATATAAGCTATTAAAACATCAAACCATGGAAATCTGAAAGGCAAATTGACATGTTATGACATACGACAGAAATTCTTTTATTACCTCCCCTTTATAATTTTGTTGTCATGAGTTACCTACCCTGAAAACTACAAAACAAGTGATTTTCTCCATTTTCCTACGGTAAAGTTTAGATGTGTTCATGAAATTTAATTTGAATCACATAATGCATCTTTCTACCGTGCATTTTCCTCGAAAATTAAATCAGTTTTTCATTTTTCATAGAAATTTCCCTTTCAATGTTAACAAATACAGATAATCCCCAAAAAACCGGAAAAAGGTGAAACATTTTTATTTTTGGATGTCTTCAAAGTGACAAAGTTTCATACTTCCATCCAGTGGCAAGATATGGAATATGGGTATTTGGGGGGTTATACCTTAAGATGGACATTGCTGCATGACTGAAATATTGTCGTGGGAATTGTTAACTTTCTATCAACGATAAACATAGTTAATAAACTGCACCCTCACATTGCCTTTGTTTTCTGCCAAGAAGGACCCCATACGTAGATTCCATGACGTCGTATGATGATAGCGCTAGTCTCTGGGAAGTCCTGCATGGCGTGTATTATGGAATCCTGTGACAAATTGAGATAACTCAATTATCAATATATATATATATATATATATATATGGATGAAATCATCGGAATCCAATTATTGGTAAGACAACTTTAAAAACAAACATCGTCTCTTGAAACTGTATCAAAATCAAAACTGTCCTCGATTGATTCAAAGAAGTCTATGGTTGATTATCATACGTGTAGGAGTTATGCCTATTTTATTAATACATGTTCATCAAAATTTGACATGATTATAACACTCTTTCTTGGAAATTGTTTTCATTTTGTATAAGTAAACTGGAAAACAATCGATTGATATATTGCGTTCTTTGAATAGTTTCTTGTATAGTAGTAACATACAGGACTGTGGATCTAAAGACAGTTTGTTCGAACCCCGTTGGCGGAAGGGTTTTTTCATGACATTCCCAAGCGTCAAGTACTGGTCCAACAAAGGAACAGTCGTGAGAATGTATGTAACTTGTAGGAACTTGTTTCCCAATCGACCAGTGAAAACGCGACTTACAAAAGAAACACTCTTCGGCGTGGAGGGTTGAAAGCCATGTAAAAAATTTAAAAAAATGACTGTGTCCGGTAGCTGTATATAACGGCCTTTACACTTGGTTTTTAAAACGTGATGCGACCAATGAAATGGCGTAATTTGACACACCCTAAAACGACCAAATTCAGCCGTAATATCCCACGGCCTATAGATGATCTATTGATCGGCCGTTGGTAGTCGACGATGAACAGAAACAAACATACCGTTATCTCGTCTTCTGTCGACTTATTTTCGATAATTGGTATTATAAGAGTGTCGTGATAATCAAAGTGTTGGTCTGAAAAGAGACAGATGAATCATAGACATACTTAAATATAGTACATAGATGATGTGTGTTGTTATATGTATAAATAAACTAATAATAAAATTTGGTCTCTCTGAGATTTAGAACAGCTCCAAACTGAATTTAATACATAAAGCTCTTTGAAAAAATGTCAAATCAAATACCTGAGTTTCCTTTTTTTATTGCTTGAATCATCTTTTGGTGGGTAATTCTGAATTCGGTCCCTTGCCAAACCATGGATACAAGTACAGCCGATTTCGTATGAAGATGGAACACCGCACCCAGTCCTGTTAATAGAAATGGTTTACATTTGTTTAAACATATCCCTCTTTTACGGCACAAACATGTTTTGCATAGCCATGTATGCCCACCGTATGTGTATGTGACGAACAAACAAACGAAATTCTTTATTAACGACTTAAGCATACAAACGTATCATCAGAATAACATACAATACAATTACATGTCTGGAGACAATATAAAAACAAATTTATACAAAAGCTGCTATTGTTTTAGTTTAGAATACTGTAAGTAGGCTAGGGTATTCGATATTATTGTTTTCCACAGCGAACATACGAAAATAGTAAGGAAGTCTGTAAAAGACTGAGCAAATTGCGATATCACGCCGTAGACAAATGACATGATACCACACTCATTAATATGCTGACACCAGGACAACCAGTCTTGGAACAACGCTTATGTACTGAGCGATTTTGGTATGTTTTAGTCGGAGATCGAACCCACGACTTCCCAATTTTTGCGCGGACGCTCTAACCAATCGGCAATCGGGACCGGTTTTATATTCACCCGTCATGCTTGGACATAGAAATATTAGATTTGTCAATTCTAATGGTTTAATAAGAAATTACCTGTTTTCGCACAGTGTGACTGTAAATATCAATGCAAGAGAAATATTTATTTACCCTACCGGTATTACGATAAATATTGTATTTCAACGAGAGTAATTCGTGTATCACAAGAAAAACGCAGATCAAACAAATTTTCATTCTCGACCGATTGAAGCGTTAAGACTTGGATTACTGGTAAACTGAAATACTATTCATGCATTTACTAGTCTTTGTTTTATATAAAATGTTAATTATATAAGGAAATTTGTAATAGTGGAAATGACATAAGCTATGAAAGTTTCTCCAACAAATTATCTAATAGGTTTTAAAATTTTCCTCAGTTTGAGACAAAAAAATGAAGATGAACAAAAAAGTGACAACTGCTGTGACAGGCAGTGTCGTTATATGAAGCTAGATGTTCGTTGGAATGGTGCTTATATGGAACGCGTTCTAATGATTACACAATATTTCATAATTCTCCTTGATATCATTTTCACAATCATTGTTAGCTAAAATGTTCTTGTAATTGTGTTTGTAGCTGAGTGTAGAACAATTCAAGTCGAATGTTTGTAGCTGAGTGTATCTACTTCTTACAATTCAATTCGAATGTTTGTAGCTGAGCGTATCTACTTCTAACAATTCAAGTCGAATGTTTGTAGCTGAGTGTAGAACAATACAAGTTGTATGTTTGTAGCTGAGCGTATCTACTTCTAGCAATTCAAGTCGAATGTTTGTAGCTGAGCCTATCTACTTCTAACAATTCAAGTCGAATGTTTGTAGCTGAGCGTATCTACTTCTAACAATTCAAGTCGAATGTTTGTAGCTGAGCGTATCTACTTCTAACAATTCAAGTCGAATGTTTGTAGCTGAGCGTATCTACTTCTAACAATTCAAGTCGAATGTTTGTAGCTGAGCGTATCTACTTCTAACAATTCAAGTCGAATGTTTGTAGCTGAGCGTATCTACTTCTAACAATTCAAGTCGAATGTTTGTAGCTGAACGTATCTACTTCTAACAATTCAAGTCGAATGTTTGTAGCTGAGAGTACAACAATATAAGTGAATAAGTAAGTCACGTATGCGTGCTAATATTTCTATTTAGCTTGCATTTTATGACAGTAATTGCAGAGAAACGTGGATGATGTTGAAAGAAATCGTGGTTCGATCCCTTTGTATGTGCATGTATATATAATTACTCTACTTGGTAGACATTCGATCATTTGACCTCTCAATCAATAGTTCGTGTGGCATTTGCCGATGTGCCAAATACAATGAGTTTGAGAATGAGAGAGAGATATATATATATATTGTGACACACACACACACACACACACACAGAGAGAGAGAGAGAGAGATTGTGGCATATAGATTACAGTTGTAGATCAGAACAGAACACAGATGTTTATTTACGACTTTTGCCAAGTACATTTCTACAGACATTGAAATACAAATAATACCAGATAACGGAACAGATATTTATTTACGACTTTTGCCAAGTACATTTCTACAGATATTGAAATACAAATAATACCAATTCACGTGATCACACAAGATAACTTTCCCAATATACTTAATTTATAAGATTGATCAGGTCAAAATTATGCTTTTAATTTGACTTGTGTAACAATATCTCAACGCGCTTCTTTATAAAACCGGAGTACCTTTCTGTATAGTATAACATGCCATTATGAGCGGTGTGCATGTACTCTGCTTCAGTTTCTTCTCTTTTGGTGGGGAATCAATCGTAGTGCCATCTGGGTCTTGAACGAACATGTCTTCTGGCTACAGAGGCAAATAATTTAAGGTTTATCGTTTTCAAACAATGAATGATAAAGAAAAGGTTCTATATTCATTTTGAAAAATATTTCTTTCAGACGAAATTTGGGAAAACAATAAAAGAAAGGTTAACAATCATTCATAATTACCTCTCATTAACATAACGTTAAAATACCGAGTAAAATATATTGAAGGATGGTATTACATCATTATAAATATATAAAAGAAATGTGTACACATACAAGGCGTTGATTTATGCAACCAGGGAGTAGAAACAAACATAATACATTTCGTAAAAAATTATAGATCTGTAGGTCAATTCATGGAACATGAAGCACAGGATCGTAAATCTCGAACGACAAAAAGGCAACATTCTCCAAACCTTTAGAACAGCCCTTCTATTCACATTGCTAAACATAAGAAACTCATTATATGGGATCAAGACAAAGTATCAAATCTCAAAAGTAAACTAGAATCGCAATCGCGATATCATCGGTTTTCGCAAAAGCAATTCCATTCAGTTCACGAGTCGCATGATTCGAAAAATATTTCTTCGTTAAATGGCTTGTTTATAATGTTAACAGCGATCTTCCAAACACTTTTGTCGCAATGTTTAAGAAGACTTTTTACCCAAGAGAGTATTGTTGAGTATTACCTGTCAGTTATGTAGTCGCGATATCATCGGTTTTCATGAAAGCAATTCCATTCAGTTCACGAGTCGCATGATTCGAAAAACATTTCTTCGTTAAATGGCTTGTTGATACTGTTAACAGTGATCTTTAAAACGTTTCTGTCGCAATGTTTAAGCAGACTTTTTACCCAATAGAGTATTGTTGAGTATTACCTGTCAGTTATGAAATCGCGATATCATCAGTTTTCATGAAAGCAATTCCATTCAGTTCATGAGAACATATTCAAAAACTTATTTCTTCGTTCAATGGCTTGTTGAATACTGTAAACAGTGATCCTTCAAACATTTTTGTCGCAATGTATAATCAGACATTTTACCAAGAAGAATACTTTTGAGTATTACCTGTCTGTTATGTAGTCGTAAACTTGAAAACTTTTTTTACGGACTTCGGGTGCTGCAATGTTATATGTGTGTTTTGCTTTATGATGGAGACAAATGACAATTGTATTCGATAAACAACAATTGCAAACGACAAACAACATTATAAAATGACACACGACAATGCAATATGCCACTCAACACTATTACGAACAACTGTTGCATTGAATTACTATCATTTTCATGAAATATCGCATTATCTTTTTGTGTCATTTCAAATTGATGTCACCGAAGAACAGAATGCAAAATAAATCGCATAAAAATCAGACTTCATTTTTTTTTTATTTATTAATAGTGATTTCAAGCTAATCGCCCCCAAGCGGCAAAATGAGAACCAAAACTTATTAAAATTTTACTATTAGGTACCTAGCAATGCAGAAAATGGTTCAATCAAGTATACAAGTCGCACTAGTCAAACATTCTATTCCTTATATATCACAATTTGAAGCATAAAAACTGATTTACAATTGTTCTAAAGAGGATCAAAACTTGGGCTACCGTAAAATGACCAAATCAAGTCCGATCTTCAAAAACTTAACATCACTGGAAAGGGCTCTTTAAGAAATAAAACTTTTGTTATATACTTTCAATGAAATATTTTTTGTTTTGGAGCTATTTGGAGCCAAATAAAAACACAATAATCGTAATATGCCCTTGAACTTTGCAATTTCTTTTACCTTTTAAATTGTGAGGTCCTTTCAGACATAACAATACATAACTTGTGAAAATATCATGAAGAATGAACAAAAAATAAAGTCAGGAGCGACAAAAACATGTTTTAGAAATTTTGATTTTTCTTAGAATTTAGTGAAGTTTGACGATTTCTAGAGGACAAACCATGCATTTCTTAAATTCGCCACCCCATATATTTTGTGCGTTTATGTCTTGCAAATCATTTGCAGCAAACAGAATTCTTCTATCTGATCTCTAACAAAAATGGATAGGTTTTTCGTAGACCTACCCTCATCTTCACAGTTTTTTGCGAGGTTCGAACTTTGAACCTTCCGTTAGTAGCTCAAAAAGTTTTAGCCACTCATCCACTCATACCTAGAAACTATCATACTTTATTAGGCTATTAACAAAGAACACAATGCAACAAACTGCATATGGATCAGACTTCAACATTTTGAATTATAAGTAGAAAAGTGCTTTCATGCTATGCGCCCCCTAGCAGCAAAATGAGAAACAAAATTGAGTAAAATTTTACCATTAGGTACCTAGCAATGTGGCAAATAGTTCAATTAAATATACAAATCGCACTAGTCGAACATTCTATTTCTTATACATCACATTTTGAAGCATAAAAACTGATTTACAATTATTCGAAAAAAGGATCAAACTTTGGACTGCCGTAAAGTGACCAAATCAAGTCCGATCTTCAAAATCTAAACATCATTAGAAAGAACTTTTCTAAAACTAAATCTTTTGTTCATATATTGTTTATGAATTGTTTTTTGATTTTGAGCTATTTCAAGCCGAATTGATATACAATTATCCTAATATGACCTTGACCTTTACAATAATTTTTTACTTTTTATATTATGTGACACTTAAGAACATAGTTTTACATTAAATGTGAAAATTTCATAGAAATTGAACTGAAAATAAAGTCAGGAGCTGCTAAAAATCTTAACAGTCATGCTTTGAAAATGTTGATTTTTCGAAAATTTGGTTAAGTTTGACCGCGTACTGTGGACAAACCATGCATTTCCCGAATTCGCCACCCCATATATTTTGTGCGTTTATGTCTTGCAAATCATATGCAACAAACAAAATTCTTTTATCTCAATTCCAATAAAAATGGGCACTTTTTTCGTAGACCTACCCTCATATTCACTGTTTTTTGCGAAGTTCGAACTTTCAACCTTCCGTAGTCAAAAAGTTTTATATACGCAGATTTTTTAAACCTATCATATTTGATTAGGCTTTTGACAAGGAACACAATGCAAAAAAACACATCTGAATCGGACCTCAAATAACAGAGTTATTAGCATTTGTTGATTTTTTTCAAAGCGTCCCCTTGCGGCAAAAATAAGACAAAAATGAAAATTTTCTCAACGTTAGGATCAAGTTCAGATCAATGTAAGGAACTGGTAAAAATTTCATAATTGTGGCTTTTTTCTATCATGGTGATATGCCGTTCACAAAAAAGGGTTAGAAAAATAATAATAACTAGAATCGCAATCGCGATATCATCGGTTTTCGCAAAAGCAATTCCATTCAGTTCACGAGTCGCATGATTCAAAAAATATTTCTTCGTTCAATGGCTTGTTTATAATGTTAACAGCGATCTTTCAAACATTTTTGTCGCAATGTTTAAGAAGACTTTTTACCCAAAAGAAGATTTTTGAGTATTATCTGTCAGGTATGTAGTCACGATATCATCGGTTTTCATGAAAGCAATTCCATTCAGTTCACGAGTCGCATGTTTCGAAAAACATTTCTTCGTTCAATGGCTTGTTGAATACTGTAAACAGTGATCTTTCAAACGTTTCTGTCGCAATGTTTAAGCAGACTTTTTACCCAAGAGATTATTGTTGAGTATTACCTGTCAGTTATGAAATCGCGATATCATCAGTTTTCATGAAAGCAATTCCATTCAGTTCATGAGTCGCATGATTCGAAAAACATATTTCTTCGTTCAATGGCTTGTTGAATACTGTAAACAGTGATCTTTCAAACATTTTTGTCACAAGGTATAATCAGACTTTCTACCAAGAAGAATACTTTTGAGTATTACCTGTCTGTTGTGTAGTCGTAAACTTGAAAACTTTTTTTACGGACTTCGGGTATTGCAATGTTTTATGTGTGTTTTGCTTTATGATGGAGACAAATGACAATTGTATTCGATAAACAACAATTGCAAACGACAAACAACAGTATAAAATGACACACGACAATGCAATATGCCACTCAACACTATTACGAACAACTGTTGCATTGAATTACTATCATTTTCATGAGATATCACATTATCTTTTTTGTGTCATTTCAAATTGATGTCACCGAAGAACAGAATGCCAAAAAAATCGCATAAAAATCAGAATTCATTTTTTTTAATTATTAATAGTGATTTCAAGCTAATCGCCCCCAAGCGGCAAAATGAGAACCAAAACTGATTAAAATTTTACTATTAGGTACCTAGCAATGCAGCAAATGGTTCAATCAAGTATACAAGTCGCACTAGTCAAACATTCTATTCCTTATATATCACAATTTGAAGCATAAAAACTGATTTACAATTGTTCTAAAGAGGATCAAAACTTGGCTTGCCGAAATATGAAATATTTTTTGTTTTGGAGGTATTTGGAGCCAAATAAAAACACAATGATCGTAATATGCCCTTGAACTTTGCAATTTCTTTTTACCTTTTTAATTGTGAGGTCCTTTCAGACATAACAATACATAACTTGTGAAAATATCATGAAGAATGAACAAAAAATAAAGTCAGGAGCGACAAAAACATGTTTTAGAAATTTAAATTTTTCCTAAAATTTGGTGAAGTTTGACCATTTCTAGAGGACAAACCATGCATTTCTTAAATTCGCCACCCCATATATTTTGTGCGTTTATGTCTTGCAAATCATTTGCAGCAAACAGAATTCTTCTATCTGATCTCTAACAAAAATGGATAGGTTTTTCGTAGACCTACCCTCATCTGCACAGTTTTTTGCCAGGTTCGAACTTTCAACCTTCCGTTAGTAGCTCAAAAAGTTTTAGCCACTCATCCACTCATACCTAGAAACTATCATACTTTATTAGGCTATCAACAAGGAACACAATGCAACAAACTGCATATGGATCAGACTTCAACATTTTGAATTATAAGTAGAAAAGTGCTTTCATGCTATGCGCCCCCTAGCGGCAAAAGGAGAAACAAAATTGATTAAAATTTTACCATTAGGTACCTAGCAATGCGGCAAATAGTTCAATTAAGTATACAAATCGCACTAGTCGAACATTCTATTTCTTATACATCACATTTTGAAGCATAAAAACTGATTAACAATTATTCCAAAAAAGGATCAAACTTTGGACTGCCGTAAAATGACCAAATCAAGTCCGATCTTCAAAATCTAAACATCATTAGAAAGAACTTTTCTAAAACTAAATCTTTTGTTCATATATTGTTTATGAATTGTTTTTTGATTTTGAGCTATTTCAAGCCGAATTGATATACAATTATCCTAATATGACCTTGACCTTTACAATATATTTTTACTTTTTATATTATGTGACACGTAAGAACATAGTTTTACATAAAATGTGAAAATTTCATAGAAATTGAACTAAAAATAAAGTCAGGAGCTGCAAAAAATCTTAACAGTCATGCTTTGAAAATGTTGATTTTTCGAAAATATTGGTTAAGTTTGACCGCGTACTGTGGACAAACCATGTATTTCCCGAATTCGCCACCCCATATATTTTGTGCGTATATGTCTTGCGAATCATATGCAACAAACAAAATTCTTTTATCTCAATTCCAATAAAAATGGGCACTTTTTTCGTAGACCTACCCTCATTTTCACTGTTTTTTGCGAGGTTCGAACTTTCAACCTTCCGTAGTCAAAAAGTTTTATATACGCAGATTTTTGAAACCTATCATATTTGATTAGGATTTTGACAAGGAACACAATGCAAAAAACCACATCTAAATCGGACCTCAAATAACAGAGTTATTAGCATTTGTTGATTTTTTTCAAAGCGCCCCCTAGCGGCAAAAATAAGACAAAAATGAAAATTTTCTCAACGTTAGGATCAAGGTCAGATAAATATAAGGAACTGGTAAAAAATTCATAATTGTGGCTTTTTTCTATCATGGTGATATGCCGTTCACAAAAAAGGGTTAGAAAAATAATAATAACTAGAATCGCAATCGCGATATCATCGGTTTTCGCAAAAGCAATTCCATTCAGTTCACGAGTCGCATGATTCGAAAAACATTTCTTCGTTCAATTGCTTGTTGATACTGTTAACAGCCATCTTTCAAACATTTCTGTCGCAATGTTTAAGCAGACCTTTTACCCATAAGAATATTGTTGAGTATTACCTGTCAGTTATGTAGTCGCGATATCATCAGTTTTCACGAAAGCAATTCCATTCAAATCACCAGTCGCATGTTTCGAAAAACATATTTCTTCGTTCAATGGCTTTTTGAATACTGTTGAATACAGTGATCTTTCAAACATTTTTGTCGCAATGTTTAAGCAAACTTTTTACCAAGAAGAATACTTTTAAGTATTACCTGTCTGTAATGTAGTCGCAAACTTGAAAACATTTTTTACAGACTTCGGGTACTGCAACATTATATGTGTGTGTTGCTTTATGATGGTGACATACGACAATTGTACTCGATAAACAACAATTGCAAACGACACACAACAGTATAAAATGACACGCGACAATGCGATATGCCACTTAACATTATAACGAACTAATGTTGCATTGAATTACTATCATTTTCATGAAATATCGCATAAATTTTTTAGTGTTGTTTCAAATTGATGTCACCAAGGAACAGAATGCAAAAAATAGCATAAAAATCAGACTTTAATTATTTTAGTAATAAAGGGTGATTTCAAGCCAAGCGCCCCCCTAGCAGCAAAATGAGAAACAAAATTGAGTAAAATTTTACTATTAGGTACCTAGAAATGCAGCAAATGGTTCAATGAAGCATACAAGTCGCACTAGTCAAACATTCTATTCCTTATATATCACAATTTGAAGCATACAAACTGATTTACAATTGTTCTAAATAGGATCAAACTTTGGACTGCCATAATATGACCAAATCAAATCCGATCTTCAAAACCTAAACATCACTGGAAAGGGCTATTCAAGAACTAAAACTTTTGTTCATATACTTTCAATGAAATATTTTTAGTTTTGGAGCTATTTGGGGCCGAATAAAAACACATAATCGTAATATGACCTTGACCTTTGAAATTTCATTTTAACTTTTTAATTGTGAGGCCCTTTCAAACATAACAATACATAACTTGTGAAAATATCATGAAGAATGAACTAAAAATAAAGTCAGGAGCGACAAAAAACATCTTTTCGAAATTTTGATTTTTCCTAAAATTTAGTGAAGTTTGACCGTTTCTAGAGGACAAACCATGCATTTATTAGATTCGCTACCCCATATATTTTGTGCGTATATGTCTTGCAAATCATTTGCAGCAAACAGAATTCTTCTATCTGATGTCTAACAAAAACGGATAGGTTTTTCGTACACATACCCTCATCTACACAGTTTTTTTTTGCGAGGTTCGAACTTTCAACCTTCCGTTGCTAGCTCAAAAAGTTTCAGCCACTCATACCTAAAAACTTTCATATTTTATTAGGCTATCAACAAGAAACATAATGCAATAAACCGCATTTGGATCAGGCTTTAACTTTTTGAGTTATAAGTAGAAGAGTGCTTTCAAGCTAAGCGCCCCCTAGCGGCAAAATGAGAAACAAAATTGATTAAAATTTTACCATTAGGTACATAGCAATGCAGCAAATAGTTCAATCAAGTATACAAGTCGCACTAGTCGAACATTCTATTTCTTATATGTCACAATTTGAAGCATAAAAACTGATTTACAATTATTCCAAAAAAAGGATCAAACTTTGGACTGCCGTAATATGACCAAATCAAATCCGATCTTCAAAAACTAAACATCACTGGAAAGGGCTATTCAAGAACTAAAACTTTTGTTCATATACTTTCAATGAAATATTTTTAGTTTTGGAGCTATTTGGGGCCGAATAAAAACACAATAATCGTAATATGACCTTGACCTTTGAAATTTCATTTTAACTTTTTAATTGTGAGGCCCTTTCAAACATAACAATACATAACTTGTGAAAATATCATGAAGAATGAACTAAAAATAAAGTCAGGAGCGACAAAAAACATCTTTTCGAAATTTTGATTTTTCCTAAAATTTAGTGAAGTTTGACCGTTTCTAGAGGACAAACCATGCATTTATTAGATTCGCTACCCCATATATTTTGTGCGTATATGTCTTGCAAATCATTTGCAGCAAACAGAATTCTTCTATCTGATGTCTAACAAAAACGGATAGGTTTTTCGTACACATACCCTCATCTGCACAGTTTTTTGCGAGGTTCGAACTTTCAACCTTCCGTTGCTAGCTCAAAAAGTTTCAGCCACTCATACCTAAAAACTTTCATATTTTATTAGGCTATCAACAAGAAACATAATGCAATAAACCGCATTTGGATCAGGCTTTAACTTTTTGAGTTATAAGTAGAAGAGTGCTTTCAAGCTAAGCGCCCCCTAGCGGCAAAATGAGAAACAAAATTGATTAAAATTTTACCATTAGGTACATAGCAATGCAGCAAATAATTCAATCAAGTATACAAGTCGCACTAGTCGAACATTCTATTTCTTATATGTCACAATTTGAAGCATAAAAACTGATTTACAATTATTCCAAAAAAAAGGATCAAACTTTGGACTGCCGTAATATGACCAAATCAAGTCCGATCTTCAAAAACTAAACGTCACTGGAAAGGGCTATTCAAGAACTAAAACTTTTGTTCATATACTCTCAAAGAAATATTTTTAGTTTTTGAGCTATTTGGGGCCGAATAAAAACACAATAATCGTAATATGACCTTGACCTTTTCATTTATTTTTTAACTTTTTAATTGTGATCCCCTTTCAGACATAACAATACATAACTTGTGAAAATATCATGAAGAATTAACAAAAAATACAGTCAGAAGCGATAAAAAAAATGTTTTTGAAACTTTAACTTTTCCTAAAATTTAGTGAAGTTTGACCATTTCCAGAGGACAAACCATACATTTCTTAAATTCGCCACCCCATATATTTTGTGCGTATATGTCTTGCAAATCATTTGCAGCAAACAGAATTCTTCTATCTGATCTCTAACAAAAATGGATAGGTTTTTCGTAGACCTACCCTCATTTGCACAGTTTTTTGAGAGGTTCGAACTTTCAACCTTCTGTAGGTCAAATACTTTCAGCGACACGTACCCTCGAAACCTATCATATTTTATTTGGCTATCAACAAGGAACAGAATGCAAAAAAACGCATTTGAATCGGACCTCAAATAAGTGAGTTATTAGCCATTAGTAAATTTCATGCAAAACGCCCCCTGGCGGGAAAAGTAAGACATAAATGATAATTTTCTCAACGTTAGGATCATTTTCAAATACGTGCTAATAACTGATTAAAATTTCAAACATGTGACTTTTTTCTATCATGGTGATATGCCGTTCACAAAAAAAGGTTAGAAAAATAATAATAAAAAAAAAAATAAAACAGAAGAAGAACAATAGGTTTTCGCACTGCGAGGTGCGAAAACCTAACTAGAATCGCTAATGCGATATCATCGGTTTTCGCAAAAGCAATTCCATTCAGTTCACGAGTCACATGTTTCGAAAAACATATTTCTTCGTTCAATGGCATTTTGAATACTGTTGAATACAGTGATCTTTCAAACATTTTTGTCGCAATGTTTAAGCAGACTTTTTACCAAGAAGAAAACTTTTAAGTATTACCTGTCTGTAATGTAGTCGCTAACTTGAAAACTTTTTTAGAGACTTCGGGTACTGCAACATTATATGTGTGTGTTGCTTTATGAGGGTGACATACGACAATTGTACTCGATAAACAACAATTGCAAACGACACACAACAGTATAAAATGACACGCGACAATGCGATATGCCAATTAACATTATAACGAACTAATGTTGCAGTGAATTACTATTATTTTCATGAAATATCGCAAAAATATTTTAGTGTTGTTTCAAATTGATGTCACCAAGGAACAGAATGCAAAAAATTGCATAAAAATCAGACTTTAATTATTTTAGTAATAAAGGGTGATTTCAAGCCAAGCGCCCCCCTAGCAGCAAAATGAGAAACAAAATTGAGTAAAATTTTACTATTAGGTACCTAGAAATGCAGCAAATGGTTCAATGAAGCATACAAGTCGCACTAGTCGAACATTCTATTTCTTATATATCACAATTTGAAGCATAAAAACTGATTTACATTTGTTCTAAATAGGATCAAAATTTGGACTGCCGTAAAATGACCAAATCAAGTCCGATCTTCAAAAACTAAACAACACTGGAAAGGGCTATTCAAGAACTAAAACTTTTCGTATATACTTTCAATAAAATATTTTTTGATTTGGAGCTATTTGTGGCCGAATAAAAACACAATAATCGTAATATGACCTTGACCTTTGAAATTTCATTTTAACTTTTTAATTGTGAGGCCCTTTCAAACATAACAATACATAACTTGTGAAAATATCATGAAGAATGAACTAAAAATAAAGTCAGGAGCGACAAAAAACATCTTTTCGAAATTTTAATTTTTCCTAAAATTTAGTGAAGTTTGACCATTTCTAGAGGACAAACCATGCATTTATTAAATTCGCTACCCCATATACTTTGTGCATATATGTCTTGCAAATCATTTGCAGCAAACAGAATTCTTCTATCTGATGTCTAACAAAAACGGATAGGTTTTTCGTACACATACCCTCATCTGCACAGTTTTTTGCGAGGTTCGAACTTTCAACCTTCCGTTGCTAGCTCAAAAAGTTTCAGCCACTCATACCTAGAACCTATCATATTTTATTAGGCTATCAACAAGAAACATAATTCAATAAACCGCATTTGGATCAGGCTTTAACTTTTTAAATTATAGGTAGAAGAGTGCTTTCAAGCTAAGCGCCCCCTAGCGGCAAAATGAGAAACAAAATTGAGTAAAATTTTACCATTAGGTACCTAGCAATGCAGCAAATAGTTCAATCAAGTATGCAAGTCGCACTAGTCGAACATTCTATTTCTTATATATCACAATTTGAAGCATAAAAAATGATTTACAATTATTCCAAAAAAGGATCAAACTTTGGACTGCCGTAATATGACCAAATCAAGTCCGATCTTCAAAAACTAAACATCACTGGAAAGAGCTCCTCAAGCACAAAAACTTTTGTTCATATACTTTCAATGAAATATTTTTTGTTTTGGAGCTATCTGGGGCCGAATAAAAACATAATAATCGTAATATGACCTTGACCTTTTCATTTATTTTTTAATTTTTTAATGGCGATCCCCTTTCAGACATAACAATACGTAACTTGTGAAAATTTCATGAAGAATGAACAAAAAATAAAGTCAGGAGCGACAAAAAACGTGTTATTAAAATTTTAATTTTTCCTAAAATTTAGTGAAGTTTGACCATTTGCAGAGGACAAACCATGCATTTCTTAAATTCCCCACCCCATATATTTTGTGCGTATTTGTCTTGCAAATCATTTGCAGCAAACAGAACTCTTCTATCTGATGTCTAACAAAAATGGATAGGTTTTTCATAGACCTTCCCTCATTTGCACAGTTTTTTGCGAGCTTCGAACATTCAACCTTCTGTAGCTCAAATACTTTCAGCGACACATACCTCGAAATCTATCATATTTTATTTGGCTATCAACAAGGAAAAGAATGCAAAAAACCGCATTTGAATCGGACCTCAAATAAGTGAGTTATTAGCCATTAATAAATTTCATACACCCCCGGCGGGAAAAGTAAGACATAAATGAAAATTTTCTCAACGTTAGGATCAAGTTCAAATACGTGGTAATAACTGATTAAAATTTCAAACATGTGACTTTTTTCTATCATGGTGATATGCCGTTCACAAAAAAAGGTTAGAAAAATAATAAAAAACTAGAATCGCAATCGCGATATCATCGGTTTTCGCAAAAGCAATTCCATTAAGTTCACGAGTCGCATGATTCGAAAAACATTTCTTCGTTCAATGGCTTGTTTATAATGTTAACAGCGATCTTTCAAACACTTTTGTCGCAATGTTTAAGAAGACTTTTTACCCAAAAGAAGATTTTTGAGTATTACCTATCAGTTATGTAGTCGCGATATCATCGGTTTTCATGAAAGCAATTCCATTCAGTTCACGAGTCGCATGATTCAAAAAACATTTCTTCGTTCAATTGCTTGTTGATACTGTTAACAGTGATCTTTGAAACGTTTCTGTCGCAATGTTTAAGCAGACTTTTTACCCAAGAGAGTATTGTTGAGTATTACCTGTCAGTTATGAAATCGCGATATCATCAGTTTTCATGAAAGCAATTCCATTCAGTTCATGAGTCGCATGATTCAAAAACATTTCTTCGTTCAATGGCTTGTTGAATACTGTTAACAGTGATCATTCAAACATTTTTGTCGCAATGTATAATCAGACTTTTTACCAAGAAGAATACTTTTGAGTATTACCTGTCTGTTGTGTAGTTGTAAACTTGAAAACATTTTTTACGGACTTCGGGTACTGCAATGTTATATGTGTGTTTTGCTTTATGATGGAGACAAATGACAATTGTATTCGATAAAAACAATTGCAAACGACAAACAACAGTATAAAATGACACACGACAATGCAATATGCCAGTCAACACTATTACGAACAACTGTTGCATTGAATTACTATCATTTTTATGAAATATCGCATTATCTTTTTTGTGTCATTTCAAATTGATGTCACCGAAGAACAGAATGCAAAAGAAATCGTATAAAAATCAGACTTCATTTTTTTTTTAAATTATTAATAGTGATTTCAAGCTAATCGCCCCAAGCGGCAAAATGAGAACCAAAACTGATTAAAATTTTACTATTAGGTACCTAGCAATGCAGCAAATGGTTCAATCAAGTATACAAGTCGCACTAGTCAAACATTCTATCCCTTATATATCACAATTTGAAGCATAAAAACTGATTTACAATTATTCTAAAGAGGATCAAACCTTGGACTGCCGTAAAATGACCAAATCAAGTCAGATCTTCAAAAACTAAACACCAATGGAAAGGGCTATTCAAGAACTAAAACTTTTGTTCATATACTTTCAATGAAATATTTTTTGTTTTGGAGCTATTTGGAGCCGAAAAAAAAACATAATAATAATTGGTATATGACCTTGACCTTTGCATATTATGCTTGATTTTATTCAGATTTTATTTGTTTTATAAAAACAATTAAAAAAGAAAAAAAAAAACAAAAAATAAAGTCAGGAGCAGCAAAAAAGAGGAAACATATGGATATACAATTGTTTGATAAGAGGATCAAACTTTGGACTGTGGTCATTTGATCAAATGAAGTCCGATCTTCGGAAACTAAACACCAATGGAAAGACCTCTTCACAGACTAAAACTTTTGTTCATATACTTTCTATAAAATATTTTTAGATTTGGAGCTATTTTATGCCAATATAACTAATAATTATTGGTATATGACCTTGACCTTTGCATATTATGCTTGAATTTTTTTCTATGTTTTTATTTGTTTTATAAAAATGCATAAACAGTGAAATAATGATGAAGATTGAACAAAAAATAAAGTCAGGAGCTGCAAATAACCTTAAAAGTCATGCTTTTAAAATGTTGATTTTTCAAAAATATTGGTTAAGTTTGACCGCGTACTGTGGACAAACCATGCATTTCCCGAATTCGCCACCCCATATATTTTTGTGCGTATATGTCTTGCAGATCATATGCAACAAACAAAATTCTCCTATCTCATCTCTGAATAAAATGGGTAGGTTTTTCGTAGACCTACCCTTATATCACAGTTTTTGCGAGATTCGAACATTCAACCTCCTGTAGCACGAAAGTTTTCTATACGCAAATTTTTGGAACCTATCATATTTTATTGGGCTATTTACAAGGAACATTATGCAAAAACCGCATTTGAATCGGACCTCAAATAATTGAGATATTGCTTATTAAACATTTTCATATAAAACGCTCCCTGGCGGGAAAATCAAAACAAAAATGAAAATTTTCTCGACGTTAGGATCATCTTCAAGTACGTGGTTATTACTGATAAAAGTTTCATAGATGTGGCTTTTCTCACCTCGGAGCTATGCCGTTCACAAAAAAGGGTTAGAAAAATAAAAAAATAAAAAAGAAACAGAAGAAGAACAATAGGTTTTCGCACTGCGATGCGAAAACCTAAAAAAAAGAAACAGAAGAAGAACAATAGGTTTTCGCACTGCGATGCGAAAACCTAAAAAAAGAAACAGAAGAAGAACAATAGGTTTTCGCACTGCGATGCGAAAACCTAATAATTCTACTTGAGGCTGAAAGCCCCTAATAAAAGTTTGAAGAAAGCCGTTATAACTAAGGCAATGTGCTTATCGGTCCTGGTGTACACCATTGCATCCTAAAATGCACCTCATTCTCTCAAATACGCATCGCAATTCACCTTTCAACACGGGCACTCATTCCTGCGTAGGAACGTCCGGATCGTGGGTAACCAACCCAATAACCGCCTTCTTCCCTTACTTCAAATTGCTAGATTTTCGTATACAAGCCCTTATCCGAAAAACATGAATATCTGCCATGTTTGTTGACGGAATCACTTGAAATTTTCAGGACTTTTTGCACATTGTAGTCTACGGCATTCTTGCAAATTTCAACTTCAAACATCAACTTGTCGATTTTATATGAATTTTTTGATAATTTCTGCTTAAATATGTATGAAATCATAATCACGTCCAAACAAGTATTCCTTGCAGTATACATCACTTCACTTTTCAGTGTGTTAATGCTGAAGAAATCATAATTTTTGACTCAAAGTTCATGAAACTACAGCGTTTCAATTTCGTTAAAAGTACACTTTTCGCCTTTCTGTCATAACTCAACCAATTCAACCCCGATCTTCAAAAACTAAACACCAATGGAAAGATCTCTTCACAAACTAAAACTTTTGTTCATATACTTTCTATAAATATTTTTAGATTTGAAGCTATTTCGTGCCGATAAAAATAACAATAATCGGTATAATGACCTTGACCTTTGCATATTTTCATCGTTATTTACTATGAGTTTATTTGCATTATTTAAATGCATAAACAGTGAAAAAATGATGAAGATTGAACAAAAAATAAGGTCAGGAGCTGCAAAAAAGAGGAAACATACGGATTTACATTTGTTTGATAAAAGGATCAAACTTTGGACTGTGGTAATTTGATCAAATGAAGTCCAATCTTCAAAAACTAAACACCAATGGAAAGATATCCTCACAAACTGAAACTTTTTTTCATATACTTTCTATAAAATATTTTTAGATTTGAAGCTATTTCGTGCCGATAAAAATAACAGTAATCGGTATAATGACCTTGACCTTTACATATTTTCATCGTTATTTACTATGAGTTTATTTGTATTATTTAAATGCATAAACAGTGAAAAAATGATGAAGATTGAACAAAAAATAAGGTCAGGAGCTGCAAAAAAGAGGAAAACATACGGATTTACACTTGTTTGATAAAAGGATCAAACTTTGGACTGTGGTAATTTGATCAAATGAAGTCCGATCTTCAAAAACTAAACACCAATGGAAAGATCTCTTCACAAACTAAAACTTTTGTTCATATACTTTCTATAAAATATTTTTAGATTGAGGGCTATTTTATGCCGATGAAAATAACAATAACTGGTATATGACCTTGACCTTTGCATATCTTCGCTGTTTTTTTTCCTATGTTTTTATTTGTTTCATAAAAAATGCATTAAACAGTGAAATAATGATGAAGATTGAACAAAAAATAAATTCAGGAGCTGCAAATAACCTTAAAAGTCATGCTTTTAAAATGTTGATTTTTCAAAAATATTGGTTAAGTTTGACCGCGTACTGTGGACAAACCATGCATTTCCCGAATTCGCCACCCCATATATTTTGTGCGTATATGTCTTGCACATCATATGCAACAAACAAAATTCTCCTTTATCTCATCTCTGAATAAAATGGGTAGGTTTTTCGTAGACCTACCCTTATATCACAGTTTTTGCGAGATTCGAACATTCAACTCCTGTAGCACGAAAGTTTTATATACGCAAATTTTTGGAACCTATCATATTTTATTGGGCTATTTACAAGGAACATTATGCAAAAACCGCATTTGAATCGGACCTCAAATAATTGAGATATTGCTTATTAAACATTTTCATATAAAACGCCCCCTGGCGGGAAAATCAAAACAAAAATGAAAATTTTTCTTCGACGTTAGGATCATCTTCAATACGTGGTTATTACTGATAAAAGTTTCATAGATGTGGCTTTTCTCACCTCGTAGCTATGCCGTTCACAAAAAGGGTTAGAAAAATAAAAAAAACTAGAACCGCAAAGCGGCATCTTGGTTTTCGCTTTAACTTGACTAGTAAGAGTACTGGTTTCAACTGCAGACATAATTGATTGATATTAACTTTATTCGAATATTTTTGTTAATTGATTAAATGAAGTCCGATCTTCAAAAACTAAACACCAATGGAAAGATCTCTTCACAGACTAAAACTTTTGTTCATATACTTTCTATAAAATATTTTTTGCCGATAAAAATAATAATAATTGGTATATGACCTTGACCTTTGCATATTATGCTTGTTTTTTTTTCTATGGTTTTATTTGTTTGATAAAAATGCATAAACAGTGAAATAATGATGCAGACTGAACAAAAAATAAAGTCAGGAGCAGCAAAAAAGAGAAAACATATGGATATACAATTGTTTGATAAGAGGATCAAACTTTGGACTGTTGTCATTTGAACAAATGAAGTCCGGTCTTCAAAAACTAAACATTAATGGAAAGATCTCCTCACAAACTAAAACTTTTGTTCATATACTTTCTATAAAATATTTTTAGATTTGGAGCTATTTTATGCCGATATAAATAATAATAATTGGTATATGACCTTGACCTTTGCATATTATGCTTGTTTTTTTTTCTATGATTTTATTTGTTTTATAAAAATGCATAAACAGTGAAATAATGATGAAGATTGAACAAAAAATAAAGTCAGGAGCAGCAAAAAAGAGAAAACATATGGATATACAATTGTTTGATAAGAGGATCAAACTTTGGACTGTGGTCATTTAATCAAATGAAGTCCGATCTTCAAAAACTAAACATTAATGGAAAGATCTCCTCGAATCCTAGAACTTTTGTTCATTTACTTTGTATAAAATATTTCTTGATTGAGTTCTATTTTGTGCCGTTTAAAATTATCGGTATTATGGACCTTGACCTTTGCATATTTTCATCGTTATTTACTATGAGTTTATTTGTATTATTTAAATGCATAAACAGTGAAAAAATGATGAAGATTGAACAAAAATAAAGTCGGAGCTGCAAAAAAGAAGCAACATATGGATTTACAATTGTTTGAAAAAAGGATCAAACTTTGGACTGTGGTCATTTGATCAAATGAAGTCCGATCTTCAAAAACTAAACACCAATGGAAAGATCTCTTCACAGACTAAAACTTTTGTTCATATACTTTCTATAAAATATTTTTAGATTTGGAGCTATTTTATGCCGATAAAAATAATAATACCTTTTATTTTTTTTTTTTTTTCTATGATTTTATTTGTTTGATAAAAATGCATAAACAGTGAAATAATGATGAAGATTGAACAAAAAATAAAGTCAGGAGCAGCAAAAAAGAGAAAACATATGGATATACAATTGTTTGATAAGAGGATCAAACTTTGGACTGTTGTCATTTGAACAAATGAAGTCCGGTCTTCAAAAACTAAACATTAATGGAAAGATCTCCTCACAAACTAAAACTTTTGTTCATATACTTTCTATAAAATATTTTTAGATTTGGAGCAATTTTATGCCGATATAAATAATAATAATTGGTATATGACCTTGACCTTTGCATATTATGTTGTTGTGTTTTTTCTATGAATTTATTTGTTTTATAAAAATGCATAAACAGTGAAATAATGATGAAGATTGAACAAAAAATAAAGTCAGGAGCAGCAAAAAAGAGAAAACATATGGATATACAATTGTTTGATAAGAGGATCAAACTTGGACTGTTGTCATTTGAACAAATGAAGTCCGGTCTTCAAAAACTAAACATTAATGGAAAGATCTCCTCACAAACTAAAACTTTTGTTCATATACTTTCTATAAAATATTTTTAGATTTGGAGCTATTTTATGCCGATATAAATAATAATAATTGGTATATGACCTTGACCTTTGCATATTATGCTTGTTTTTTTTTCTATGATTTTATTTGTTTTATAAAAATGCATAAACAGTGATATAATGATGAATATTGAACAAAAAATAAAGTCAGGAGCAGCAAAAAAGAGAAAACATATGGATATACAATTGTTTGATAAGAGGATCAAAGTTTGGACTGTGGTCATTTGATCAAATGAAGTCCGATCTTCAAAAACTAAACATCAATGGAAAGATCTCTTCACAGACTAAAACTTTTGTTCATATACTTTCTATAAAATATTTCTAGATTGAGAACTATTTTGTGCCGATAAAAATAATCGGTATTATGACCTTGACCTTTGCATATTTTCATCGTTATTTACTATGAGTTTATTTGTATTATTTAAATGCATAAACAGTGAAAAAATGATGAAGATTGAACAAAAATAAAGTCAGGAGCTGCAAAAAAGAAGCAACATATGGATTTACAATTGTTTGAAAAAAGGATCAAACTTTGGACTGTGGTCATTTGATCAAATGAAGTCCGATCTTCAAAAACTAAACACCAATTGAAAGATCTCTTCACTGACTAAAACTTTTGTTCATACACTTTCTATAAAATATTTGTAGATTTTGAGCTATTTTATGCCGATAATAATAATAATAATTGGTATATGACCTTGACCTTTGCATATTATGCTTGTTTTTTTTTCTATGATTTTATTTGTTTGATAAAAATGCATAAACAGTGAAATAATGATGAAGATTGAACAAAAAATAAAGTCAGGAGCAGCAAAAAAGAGAAAACATATGGATATACAATTGTTTTGATAAAAGATCAAACTTTGGACTGTTGTCATTTGAACAAATGAAGTCCGGTCTTCAAAAACTAAACATTAATGGAAAGATCTCCTCACAAACTAAAACTTTTGTTCATATACTTTCTATAAAATATTTTTAGATTTGGAGCTATTTTATGCCGATATAAATAATACTAATTGGTATATGACCTTGACCTTTGCATATTATGCTTGATTTTTTTTCTATGATTTTATTTGTTTTATAAAAATGCATAAACAGTGAAATAATGATGAAGATTGAACAAAAAATAAAGTCAGGAGCTGCAAATAACCTTAAAAGTCATGCTTTTAAAATGTTGATTTTTCGAAAATATTGGTTAAGTTTGACCGCATACTGTGGACAAACCATGCATTTCCCGAATTCGCCACCCCATATATTTTGTGCGTATATGTCTTGCAGATCATATGCAACAAACAAAATTCTCCTATCTCATCTCTGAATAAAATGGGTAGGTTTTTGGTAGACCTACCCTTATTTCACAGTTTTTGCGAGATTCGAACTTTCAACCTCCTGTAGCACGAAAGTTTTATATACGCAAATTTTTGAAACCTATCATATTTTATTGGGCTATTTACAAGGAACATTGTGCAAAAACCGCATTTGAATCGGACCTCAAATAATGGAGATATTGCTTATTAAACATTTTCATATAAAACGCCCCCTGGCGGGAAAATCAAAACAAAAATGAAAATTATCTCGACGTTAGGATCATCTTCAAGTACGTGGTTATTACTGATAAAAGTTTCATAGATGTGGCTTTTCTCACCTCGGAGCTATGCCGTTCACAAAAAGGGGAAGAAAAATAAAAAAAAAAAAAAAAAAAAAAAAAAAAAAGAAACAGAACGAGAACAATAGGTTTTCGCACAGCGATGCGAAAACCTAAAAATAAAACAGAAGAAGAACAATAGGTTTTCGCACTGCGAGGTGCGAAAACCTAAAAAAAAAATAAAACAGAAGAAGAACAATAGGTTTTCGCAAGCGATGCGAAAACCTAAAAAAAAAATAAAACAGAAGAAGAACAATAGGTTTTCGCAAGCGATGCGAAAACCTAACTAGAACCGCAAAGCGGCATCTTGGTTTTCGCTTTAACTTGACTAGTAAGAGTACTGGTTTCAACTGCAGACATAATTGATTGATATTAACTTTATTTGAATATTTTTGTTAATTGATCAAATTAAGTCCGATCTTCAAAAACTAAACATCATTAGAACGATCTCTTCACGAACTAGAACTTTTGTTCATATACTTTCTATAAAATATTTCTAGATTGAGAACTATTTTGTGCCGATAAAAATAATCGGTATTATGACCTTGACCTTTGCATATTTTCATCGTTATTTACTATGAGTTTATTTGTATTATTTAAATGCATAAACAGTGAAAAAATGATGAAGATTGAACAAAAATAAAGTCAGGAGCTGCAAAAAAGAAGCAACATATGGATTTACAATTGTTTGATAAAAGGATCAAATTTTGGACTGTGGTAATTTGATCAAATGAAGTCCGATCTTCAAAAACTAAACACCAATGGAAAGATCTCTTCACAGACTAAAACTTTTGTTCATATACTTTCTATATAATATGTTTAGATTTGGAGCTATTTTATGCCGATAAAAATAATAATAATTGGTATATGACCTTGACCTTTGCATATTATGCTTGTTTTTTTTTCTATGATTTTATTTGTTTGATAAAAATGCATAAACAGTGAAATAATGATGAAGATTGAACAAAAAATAAAGTCAGGAGCAGAAAAAAGAGAAAACATATGGATATACAATTGTTTGATAAGAGGATCAAACTTTGGACTGTTGTCATTTGAACAAATGAAGTCCGGTCTTCAAAAACTAAACATTAATGGAAAGATCTCCTCACAAACTAAAACTTTTGTTCATATACTTTCTATAAAATATTTTTAGATTTGGAGCTATTTTATGCCGATATAAATAATACTAATTGGTATATGACCTTGACCTTTGCATATTATGCTTGATTTTTTTTCTATGATTTTATTTGTTTTATAAAAATGCATAAACAGTGAAATAATGATGAAGATTGAACAAAAAATAAAGTCAGGAGCTGCAAATAACCTTAAAAGTCATGCTTTTAAAATGTTGATTTTTCGAAAATATTGGTTAAGTTTGACCGCATACTGTGGACAAACCATGCATTTCCCGAATTCGCCACCCCATATATTTTGTGCGTATATGTCTTGCAGATCATATGCAACAAACAAAATTCTCCTATCTCATCTCTGAATAAAATGGGTAGGTTTTTGGTAGACCTACCCTTATTTCACAGTTTTTGCGAGATTCGAACTTTCAACCTCCTGTAGCACGAAAGTTTTATATACGCAAATTTTTGAAACCTATCATATTTTATTGGGCTATTTACAAGGAACATTGTGCAAAAACCGCATTTGAATCGGACCTCAAATAATGGAGATATTGCTTATTAAACATTTTCATATAAAACGCCCCCTGGCGGGAAAATCAAAACAAAAATGAAAATTATCTCGACGTTAGGATCATCTTCAAGTACGTGGTTATTACTGATAAAAGTTTCATAGATGTGGCTTTTCTCACCTCGGAGCTATGCCGTTCACAAAAAGGGGAAGAAAAATAAAAAAAAAAAAAAAAAAAAAAAAAAAAAAAAAAAAAGAAACAGAACGAGAACAATAGGTTTTCGCACAGCGATGCGAAAACCTAAAAAAAAAAAAAAAAAAAAACAGAAGAACAATAGGTTTTCGCACTGCGTGGTGCGAAAACCTAACTAGAATCGCAATCGCGATATCATCGGTTTTCGCAAAAGCAATTCCATTCAGTTCACGAGTCGCATGATTCGAAAAATATTTCTTCGTTCAATGGCTTGTTTATAATGTTAACAGCGATCTTTCAAACACTTTGTCGCAATGTTTAAGAAGACTTTTTACCCAAAAGAAGATTTTTGAGTATTACCTGTCAGTTATGTAGTCGCGGTATCATCGGTTTTCATGAAAGCAATTCCAAAAAACATTTTTCATTCAATTGCTTGTTGATACTGTTAACAGTGATCTTTCAAACGTTTCTGTCGCAATGTTTAAGCAGACTTTTTACCCAAGAGAGTATTGTTGAGTATTACCTGTCAGTTATGAAATCGCGATATCATCAGTTTTCATGAAAGCAATTCCATTCAGTTCATGAGTCGCATGATTCGAAAAACATATTTCTTCGTTCAATGGCTTGTTGAAACTGTAACCTTCAAACATTTTTGTGCAATGTATAATCAGACTTTTTACCAAGAAGAATACTTTTGAGTATTACCTGTCTGTTATGTAGTCGTAAACTTGAAAACTTTTTTTACGGACTTTGGGTACTGCAATGTTATATGTGTGTTTTGCTTTATGATGGAGACAAATCACAATTGTATTCAATAAACAACAATTGCAAACGACAAACAACCGTATAAAATGACACACGACAATGCAATATGCCACTCAACACTATTACGAAAACTGTTGCATTGAATTACTATCATTTTTCATGAAATATCGCATTATCTTTTTTGTGTCATTTCAAATTGATGTCACCGAAGAACAGAATGCAAAAAAAATCGCATAAAAATCAGACTTCATTTTTTTTTAATTATTAATAGTGATTTCAAGCTAATCGCCCCCAAGCGGCAAAATGAGAACCAAAACTGATTAAAATTTTACTATTAGGTACCTAGCAATGCAGCAAATGGTTCAATCAAGTATACAAGTCGCACTAGTCAAACATTCTATTCCTTATATATCACAATTTGAAGCATAAAAACTGATTTACAATTGTTCTAAAGAGGATCAAAACTTGGACTGCCGTAAAATGACCAAATCAAGTCCGATCTTCAAAAACTTAACATCACTGGAAAGGGCTCTTTAAGAAATAAAACGTTTGTTATATACTTTCAATGAAATATTTTTGTTTTGGAGCTATTTGGAGCCAAATAAAAACACAATAATCGTAATATGCCCTTGAACTTTGCAATTTCTTTTTACCGTTTTAATTGTGAGGTCCTTTCAGACATAACAATGCATAACTTGCGAAAATATCTTGAAGAATGAACAAAAAATAAAGTCAGGAGCGACAAAAACATGTTTTAAAATTTTAATTTTTCCTAAAATTTAGTGAAGTTTGTCCGTTTCTAGAGGACAAACCATGCATTTCTTAAATTCGCCACCCCATATATTTTGTGCGTTTATGTCTTGCAAATCATTTGCAGCAAACAGAATTCTTCTATCTGATCTCTAACAAAAATGGATAGGTTTTTCGTAGACCTACCCTCATCTGCACAGTTTTTTGCGAGGTTCAAACTTTCAACCTTCCGTTAGTAGCTCAAAAAGTTTTAGCCACTCATCCACTCATACCTAGAAACTATCATACTTTATTAGGCTATCAACAAGGAACACAATGCAACAAACCGCATATGGATCAGACTTCAACATTTTGAATTATAAGTAGAAAAGTGCTTTCATGCTATGCGCCCCCTAGCGGCAAAATGAGAAACAAAATTGATTAAAATTTTACCATTAGGTACCTAGCAATGCGGCAAATAGTTCAATTAAGTATACAAATCGCACTAGTCGAACATTCTATTTCTTATACATCACATTTTGAAGCATAAAAACTGATTTACAATTATTCCAAAAAAAAATTTGGCCGTAAATGACCAAATAAAAAATTTTTAAAATATTTATGAATTGTTTTTTGATTTTGAGCTATTTCAAGCCGAATTGATATACAATTTTCCTAATATGACCTTGACCTTTACAATACAATTTTAAATTTTTTATAATATAAAACTTAAAGACATAGTTATACATTACATGTGAAAATTTCATGAAGATTGAACAAAAAAATAAAGTCGGGAGCTTCAAATGATTTTAAAGTCATGCTTTTAAAATGACGATTTTTCGAAAATATTGGTTATGTTTGACCACGTACTGTGGACAAACCATGCATTCCTCAAATCGCCACACTATATATTTTGTGCGTATATGTCTTGCGAATCATATGCAACAAACAAAATTCTCCTATCTCATTCCTGAAAGACGTGGATAAATTTTTCGCAGACCTACCCTCATTTCACAGTTTTTTCGAGATTCGAACATTCAACCTCCTGTAGCACGAAAGTTATATATACGCAACTTTTTGAAAACTATCATATTTTATTAAGTAACTGACAAGGAACGCAATGCAAAAAACCGCATTTCAATCGGACTTCAAATAACAGAGTTATTAGCCCTTAGTCACTTTTACAAAACGCCCCCTAGCGGCAAAATTAAGACAAAAATGAAAATTTTCTCGACGTTAGGATCAAATTCAGATCCTAGGACAAAACTGGTAAAAAAATCAGAACTGTGACTGTTTCCTATCTTGTTGATATGCCGTTCACAAAAAAGAGACGGAAAAATAATAATAAAAAAAAAAAAAAAAAAAAAAAAAAAAATAAAAAGAAAAGAACAATAGGTTTTCGCAAGCGATGCGAAAAAAAAAAAAAACAAAAATGT